>CM056054.1:115928005-116281119 GCA_029574335.1 Rana kukunoris
CAGCCACATTGTTGCCAAGTCAGGAGTTTTTGGATAATGAAAACGTTGTGGCCCTGAGGAATGTATGCCAGTTTTCTGGCTTAGTGATAGATCTGGGGGTGAATGATGCACAATGCATGTGAATGAGCATCAAGCTGGTGTCCCTCAATGTGAGGGGCTTTGGGTCTCCTGCTAGACAGTGTGCTGTTTTTGAGGACTTGAAGGTCAATGGAGGAGACATCACCTGCCTACAGGAGTGTTTTTTTAATCGACCACCCAAGCCTCCGGAGTGGGTGGTGGAGTACATATTGGTCGGCAGTTGGGGATACTAGGAATGCTGGGGTAGGCATTATTATTACAAATAGGAATATTTCGCATTATGTCTCATGTTGTATTAGAGTACCAGGAAGATTAATTATGGCAGATTTAGTTTTTGTTTAACCAGAAGTTTAGGCTTTTTAATTTATATGCTCCTGTGAATAAACAGAAACGTCTTGAGTTTTTTGAAGTTCTAAAGTTACACGCAGTGGGAAGCAGACCTAGTGTGATCATGGGTGATTTTAATACGATCCGATTTGTGAGAGATCGAATAGGAGCAGCTGAGACTAAGTGGATGCAAGTAGCGCTATGCTGAATGGGGTAATTCAGGACTTAAATCTTAATGATGCTCATATTGTTCTGGGTTTGGTGGATCCATATTTCACGTTTTTTTCGGAGTGTGGGCGCACCAGATCCAGAATCGATTATGTTTGTTTTCTGATGCGTTAAATGTGCTAAGGTTACACACAGGCCGGTAATTTTTTTCAGATCATGTAGCAGTGTATGTTGATTTGAATATGGGGGATTGTATTAAGTTTGGTTCAGGGGTTTGGAGGTTAAATAGTTTTTTGTGTGCAAGAGAGCATGTCAAAGCCATTTTTAGTAATGTATATAGTAGATGGGTAAAATAGAAAAAGATTTGATAATATTTTGGGGTGGTGGGATTGGGTTAAATGGAAAATTAAATAATTTTTTCAAAAAAGAGTAGGGATAAAAGTAGCAGTGAGAAAAGAAGATATTCTC
Source organism: Rana kukunoris (assembly GCA_029574335.1). NCBI lineage: Eukaryota > Metazoa > Chordata > Amphibia > Anura > Ranidae > Rana > Rana kukunoris. The sequence continues at coordinate 115,929,047 of CM056054.1, forward strand.
AGTTACAAGCCAGGTTGGCTACATTATATTCATTAGAAATATGGGCTATGACATGGCCGATGAAATAGACCATGTTGGAAGAGGATTAAAGAGGTATTAACTGAAAGAGGAAAACAAATTATTTTTCAAAACGAGAGTTAAACATCTGGAGCAGGATGGAAAAATGTTTCTAGATTTTTTTTTCAAGAAGGTTTGTAAAAGAAAAAAAGTTTTTGAGAGTGTGTATGATGGAGGAGAGGAATGTAAGGGGGAGAATGTCCTGGAATGCGTGTCTAAATTTTATGAACGGTTGTATGAGGGAGTGTGTGTTGATGAGTCAGATACTAGAATGATTGATATGTAGAGGATAATTTAGATGAGGGTGATAAGGTTTTTTTGCAGAAAGCGGTGAACGAGGAGGAGGTGCGGGAAGCAGTGATAAGCATGGGGGCTAATAAAACCCCAGGAGGGGATGGCTTACCAAGTGAATTTTTTAAAGTATTTTGGGATATTATTAGGCAAGATGTGGTTGAGGTATTTAGTTACATGATGAGGGAAGGCATTATTTCCGAATCTATGAGAGAGGGGGTAGTGGTATTAATTTATAAGAAGGGGATAAGAAGGATATCGGAATTGGAGGCCCATCTCCTTGCTTAATTCAGACTACAAGGTTTTTGCAAAAATGATAGCGAGGAGATTATCGAAGGTCATTGGTAAGATGGTTAGCGAGACGCAGGCCTGTGCAGTGCCGGGGCGAATGATCTCAGAGAATTTAATTTTAGTTAGGGATATAATTAATTTTTGTAAAGATAGGAATAGTTTGGTTATTCTGACATCATTTGACTTGGAGAAGGCATATGACAAAGCGAATCATTGGTTTTTGTGGGAAGTTTTGAAGCGGATGGGTATTACCACAGTTGCTCATGAATGTAATAACAGGGTTGTATCGGGGGATCAGTAGTCGGGTTCTGGTTAATAGGAGTTTTGGGGCGGGCCTTTTTGGTTAAATCTGGAGTGAGACAGGGGTGTCCCCTGTCCCCCATTCTCTTTATTTGTTTTATTGATCCACTGTTAAGGATGATACAGAGAGATAAGGTGGTGAGGGGCTTTTTGGTGCCTGGGAGTGGGGGGAAAAATTGTGAAATGTTTAGGTTATATGGACGATGTGGTGGCAGTGTGTCAGTCGATGGTAGGTGTAAGAAGGGTGAAGTTGCTTTTGTCTATTTTTGTGTTGAGTGCGGGAATGTGTTGTGAATTGGAATAAGTGTAGTTTGGATGTGTATGGGAGACAAGTGGAATGTGTGGATGATCAGATTGGGAAGGTTGAGAATGGAGTGAGGATTTTGGGTATTGTGTTTGACCATGGAATGAAGGGGAAGCATGCTGGAATGAAGTGGGAGGAAAAATAGCCAGGAAGTTGAGGGCTTGGTGTCTAAGAAAATTGTCGATTTATGGGAAAGTTTTAGTAGTCAAGGCAGTAATTTTGCCTTTAATTTTTGTATGTGAGCAACATCTTCCCTCCTGGGGAGGTAAAGTTGAGGAAAATTAATAAGTTATTATTTACCTTTTTATGGGAGTCGAAAAGGGGCAGAGTCAAGAGAGAATATGTGTGTAGACGTGAATGTAATGGGTGGGTTGGTTTTCCGAATGTGAGAGTGTTTGTGTTAATGAATTATTGGTTTTGCGTGGTGAAAATTTTGAGGATGGTGGAGTGTGTGCTAGGATGATTGCCTTTTCAGGTGGGTGGTTGTTCAGGAGATGGGGGTGGTTGGAAAGGGATTCAAGTACACCGGTGGTCTAACGTGGTGGCACGCGACTACTGGGTATTAGAAAAGTTTAGGGTAGAGTTTAAGCTGGCAGATCTAGGAGAGCGTGAGAGGATAAAATGCAAGTGAGAAAGTGGTTGATAGAGAAGGAGTATGTGTGTAACCTTAAGGGAATTAATGCGTCAGTGGCTGGGGAAGTATGGAAGAAAATGAGTATATATGGGGGGTGACAAATGTGCAGAGACAGATAGTATGGATGAGTTTACATGAATGTTAGCTACTAGACTATTTAGGAGAAGCAGGGATCGCGTGTGTGTCTGATATTTGTCCAAGAATGAATTGTGGGGTGTAGATAGAAAGACAGTGAGCATGTGTTCTGGGGGTGTGGTGTAGCGAAAGATGTGATCAATAAGAGCCAGATCTGATAAAAGAAATAACAGGAGTGAAGGTGAGTGAGTGGAAAATGATGATGTATGGCTTGGGGAAACTGGAAAAAGATAAACAGAGAGTATTGTGGTTAGTGTTATGTGCATTAAAGGAAGTGTTGTGGAATGCACGTAACTTGTATGTATTTAAACAGGTTTCGTTAGACAGCAAACAATGTATAGGATTATGGCTAAGCAAGTTATACCTTTTTTTCATGTTGGATAAAAAGAAGGGTGTGGATGCCGAAGGCATCTGGAAGTTTAAAAAATGGAGGATGTTGATTAATAATTAGCCTCTGCCACGATGATGTAAGACTTGGAGACAGTGAATGAGCGTTGAGCTGAATAGTCTCTCTCTTCTGAAGTGGCGGAGCGAAACAGATGTTTTGGAGCAAGTTTTGTTTTTTTGAAGTTTTGTCTGCTGCATAATTTTGCTAAATGTTTCTCAAGATGTTAATGACTAATGTTTTAATCCTGTGGGTCTATCCTGTTATTTCAAAAGCATGATTTATTTTCCAATGACTGTGTGAAATAAACGTTGGTCTTTTTTGTTTTTAGGTTTTTTTTTATTTATTTTTTGTGTGTTTATTTGTAATTTTTTGTTTTGCTTTCCTTGTTTTGTGGACCAATGAAATTACATTCAAATTTTGAAGTTTGTTGTGTGATATTTTTTTCATGCTATGGATTTCAACAGCTGCAGCTGAAATAGTTTGGGCCTAAACCATCAAGTGTGATTTGTCTCTAAGCTCTTTCCTGGTGTGCATGCATGAAATGTTTAGTCACCAGAAAAGGAAGGACAAAGCGGTAAGTATTGTTTCCTAGAATTGATGTCCAGACTGACTTTTTAAAGCACATGTGCAAGATGTAGGAAAACCTGCAAACAGGGCCTGTTTGGAGGGGGGGGGGGGGTGTATTGGTGGACAGGCTTGAAGTGCTGATTTACAGCGCTGTGCTTGAAACTAGCACAAGACAATCCTATTCTAATTGTGGGTTGTTTAAGGGAAGCCAATTGAGTGTTAGAACCCCTGCTAGTGTTTTTAGGTTGGGCTTTGTGTCCCTTTTCTTATAATTGGCTTCACTTCCTGTCAAACAGCTGAACAGGAAGTGAGGTTAAAACCCTACCAATAGTCTTTTCTTCGGGACACAGGTCAATCTAACTAGTGTCCCCATTAAGCAAATTGCACTGCAGTGTACACCCCAAATGATTAGTTACTTTGGGGTTTAGTAAAGGCAAAGCCGCTCTGCAGTAGAAGCGCAGGCAATGAAAATCAGAAGGGAAGCACTGATGGTTTTAACTTCCAATCCCGTCAAGTTTTTATTTTTCTTCCTTGCTTGTCCACTTGTAGTGCAAAGTGGATTTGCCTTTAGTAAATGGACCCCAAAGTCCAAGATCTATACTAATTTGGGGTGTACACAGCATAATGCAATTTCCAAAATGGGAAACTATTTAGATTGATCTGTGTGTCCCCAACAAAACATTACTCAGGTTTTTCCCTCACTTCCTGTTTGGCTATGTGGCAGGAAGTGAATGAATTAAGTAGAAAGTGACAACATTTGTGAGGTGTCTTTACCCTATCAGGGTTGCAGGCATCCCCAAAACAAACAAGAAAATTGTTGATTTAACATTGGGTGGTGTTTGTGGGGGTCCCTAACACACATTCATACATATTAGCAACGCTGGATCCTGGCCTATTGGCATGGTTATATTTTCTTAAGCCTCTCAATAAAATGATCTGAAATTTGGGGTTAAACTGGAACTATAATCATCACTTTTATTTTTTTGTTTTCTTTCATTTTGGATAGAGTTGGGGGGGGGGGGTTAGAAGCTCTGTCAGTTTATTTTGTATTATCCCTGTCCGTTTGGGGAGATTGGCCTTCACTTCCTGCCCCATAGCCAAACAGGAAGTGATCGAAAAAACTAGGCAAATTAAGGGACTCCTGTGCCCCTGCCCCCCCCCCCCACAGAACTTGTGTGTGTCCCCTGAAAATTCCTGGGTGGGTCATAAAAAAACAGGGTGTGGCCTTGACAGGAAGGGTGGGTCATTTTTCTATTAGGGGGTGCCAAAATTTGGTCAGGCCTAGGGCAGCACAAAACCTAAATATCCTACTGCATATTAGGGCTTATTTAGACAGGATCCAATTTACAGCATGTTTTTAGATTGTGGGAGGAAACCCGCACAGGGAGAACATGCAAACTCCAGGCAGATAGTGTCACGGGCGGGATTCGAACCAGCAACCCTTTTGCTGCTAGGTGAACATGCTACACACTACACCACTGTGCTGAACGAACATGATCGCAGCTGAAAGCATGAAATTTTTTTTTTTTTGTTACCAATTCCATGCTTTCCAGCCTGGAGGACAGATGTGGGGTCTAATTGACCCCGCCTCTCTCTATAAAGAGGACCTGTCACACACTAGTCCTATTACAAGGGATGTTTACATTCCTTGTAATAGGAAGAAAAGTGAAAAATAATACAAAAAAAGGGACAAACAAGTGCAAAAATGAAAATATTAAGTAAAAAAAAAAAAAAAAAAAAAAAAAGGAATTTAAATGCTCCTGTCCCTAGTAGCTCACACTCAGAAGCGAACACGCATGCAAGTCCCACCCACATATGTAAACATCCTTCAAACCCCACATGTGAGGTATCATAGCATGCGTTAGAGTGAGAGCAATAATTTTAGCACTAGACCTCCTCTGTAACTCAAAAGTGGTAACCTGAGAAAAAAAGTCAAGCGTCGCCTATGGAGATTTTTAATAACGAAGTTTAGCGCCATTCCATGAGTGTGCGCAATATGAAAGCGTGACAAGTTAGGTATCTATTTACTCGGTGTAACATCATCTTTCACCTTATCCCTAATAATTGGGCTAGCTTAACTGCTTTCTTATTTTGTCATTCATGAAACAGGTTTTTTTTTTGAAAGCCAAAAAAAAACAAAAACGTTTGAAATTTTTTGGCGCAAATACCGTTGGAAATTTGTAAGAAAAAATGGCCGCCACTTAATTCCCTAGGGTGTTTGTTAATAAAATATATATAATGTTTGGGGGTCCTGAGTAATTTTCAAGGAAGAAAATATAATTGTTACATGAAGGAGAGAAGTGCCAGAATAGGCGCGGTATGAAAGTGGTTAAAGTGCAACAATAAAAGTTAAAAATTCCTTGAAATTTCGTACCATGGGGGGGGGGGGGGGAATCAGGGCCGTCATCAGGAATTATGGGGCCCCTTACACAGCTTCAGGCATGGGCCCCCTGGAGCAGAGAACAGGGGGGGGGTGCTGCGCCTGAAATTGAGAAGGGGGGGGCTGCCGCAATTTGATAAGCGGGAGGTTCCTTTACAAAAAAATACATATAGAAAAATATATATGAAAAAAAGGCTGGTAGCCATCCGGGGGCCCTGGGGACCTCTGGGTCCTTTAATAAAAATAAACCTCTGGGCCCTTTAATGAAAAATAACTAAAACAAATCTAAACAAAAATGACATGGGGTGGGAGCTGTGGTGGCTCAACGTGAATGGCACTGCGCTGACAAGCCGTTCACTTCTGCAGCCAAGGGTTCGGATCCCGGTCTCGGCTACATTGAATTGAGTTTGGTGGTCTCAGCCTGGCTCTCGGTGGGTGTGCTATGCAAGGTACGCCTGTGCTTAGTACGCACACAAACGCACTTTGGCCATGAGGTCTCCTAAAATAAAGAGAGGCGAAGGACCTACAGGGCTGGCTGGGTGGGCTAGACTCCCTCATAGGGGGAGTCCCTCTGTCCCATCGGGCTCCCAAGTGTAGCAGGTAGGGTGGGGTGAGTGGGAGGCCCCCACTCACACCCGCCATTGCCACCGGGGGATGGCGATTGCAACTCCTGCAGTCCAGCTCCTCTCTCTCGACTTCAAGCACAAAATACACTTTAAAAAATAAATTAAAGAAAAAAAAACAACCTGGGGAAAATATAAAATGTTGTCATCTGGGGCCCTCTGGGCCCTTTCATAATTATATTATTTTATATTAATTATATTATTTGTTAAAAAAATAACAAAAAAATATATAAACTCCGTGGCGTCAGAGGGGGGCGTGGTCCGGCAGACAGCGGGGATTTCAATTGGAAGCGGCGGCTCCGGCGAAGAAGAACAAGAAGAAGAAGATGCGGACGAGAAGGACAGCGGAAGGAGAAGAAGATGGAAGAACATTCCGGGCAAGATGCGGGAATAGAAGACCCAAGACAGAAGCAGAGGAAGAAGAAGATGGAGGAAGAAACCCGAAGGAAAGAAGGAAAGAAGAAGAAAGAAGATAATAAAGGACTTGTCAAAAACCGGCTCTTGTCGTTTTTAACCCTTTACAATTATTTTTTTGGTGAAATGGTAGAGGTACAATGTACCCCATTACCATTTCACACAGGGGGGGGGGCGGGATCTGGGGGGCCCCTTTGTTAAAGGGGTCTTCCAGATTTCGATAAGCCTCCTGCCCGCAGACCCCCACAACCACCGGGCAAGGGTTGTGGGGAAGAGACCCTTGTCCTCATCAACATGGGGACAAGGTGTTTTGGGGGGTACCCCAAAACACCCTCCCAATGTTGAGGGCATGTGGCCTGGTGCGGTTCAGGAGAGGGGGGGGCGCGCTCTGTCCCCCCCTCTTTTCTGCGGCCGGCCAGGTCAACGTGCTCGGATAAGGGGTCTGGTGTGGATTTTAGGGGGGACTCCACGCCATTTTTTTTTAAATTTGGGGTGGAGTTCCCCTTAAATTCCACACCAGACCTGAAGGGTCTGGTTATGGATATTTGGGGGGAACCCCACGTCATTTTTTTTTTAAATTGACGGCGGGGTTCCCCTTAATATCCATACCAGACCTAAAGGGTCTGGTCATTGAATTTGGGGGGACCCCCACGCTTTTTTTTTGGTGTTTTTTATGAATGAATTCTCCTGCAATTGCCGGGAGCTGACAATTCATTATTGCCGCGAGTCAGTTTTAAATGGCTTTTTTGCTTTGGAAAATGTCATTTTGTGCAGAGACAGTTCTAACCACGGGAAAAGGGCGCTTTTTCACATGCTGACATTAGAGCCCCCCACCCCCCCCCCCCCCCCCATGCTACGAAATTTAAAAGAATGTTTCAAATGACGTGGGGTTCCCCCCAAATTCCATTACAGGCCCTTCAGGTCTGATATAATTATTAAGGGGAACCCCGCCGTCATTTTTTGGAAAAAAATTACGTGGGGTCCCCCCCAAATATCCATAACCAGACCCTTCAGGTCTGGTGTGGAATTTAAGGGGAACTCCACCCCAAATTTTTTAAAAAAAAGTGGCGTGGAGTCCCCCCTAAAATCCACACCAGACCCCTTATCCGAGCACGTTGACCTGGCCGGCCGCAGAAAAGAGGGGGGACAGAGCGCGGGCCCCCCCCTCTCCTGAACTGCACCAGGCCACATGCCCTCAACATTGGGAGGGTGTTTTGGGGTGCCCCCCAAAACACCTTGTCCCCATGTTGATGAGGACAAGGGTCTCTTTCCCACAACCCTTGCCCTGTGGTTGTGGGGGTCTGCGGGCAGGAGGCTTATCGAAATCTGGAAGACCCCTTTAACAAAGGGGCCCCCAGATCCCGGCCCCCCCCTGTGTGAAATGGTAATGGGGTACACTGTACCTCTACCATTTCACCAAAAAAAAAAAAGTGTCAAGTGTAAAAAACGACAAGAGCCGGTTTTTGACAAGTCCTTTATTATCTTCTTTCTTCTTCTTTTCTTCTTTCCTTTGGGTTTCTTCCTCCATCTTCTTCTTCCTCTGCTTCTGTCTTGGGTCTTCTATTCCCGCATCTTGCCCGGAATGTTCTTCCATATTCTTCTCCTCCCGCTGTCCTTCTCGTCCGCATCTTCTTCTTCTTGTTCTTCTTCGCCGGAGCCGCTGCTTCCAAATGAAATCCCCGCTGTCTGCCGGACCACGCCCCCCTCTGACGCCACGGGCAAGCTCTTAGGAAAGTCCCCGTGTGCTGCATGTGCGTCAGAGGGGGGCGTGGTCACATGTCAGAAAGCGGGCAATTCAATTGGAAGCGGCGACTCTGGCAAAGAAGAAGCCGCGCACAAGCTTCCAATTGAATTGCCCGACCTGTGACATGTGACCACGCCCTCCTCTGACGCACTTGCAGCACACTCCTAAGAGCTTGCCCGTGGCGTCAGAGGGGGGCGTGGTCCGGCAGACAGCGGGGATTTCAATTGGAAGCGGCGGCTCCGGCGAAGAAGAACCAGAAGAAGAAGATACGGACGAGAAGGACAGCGGAAGGAGAGGAGGATGGAAGAACACGCCGGGCAAGATGCGGGAATAGAAGACCCAAGACAGAAGCAGAGGAAGAAGAAGGAGGAAGAAGAAACCCGAAGGAAAGAAGAAAAGAAGAAGAAAGAAGATAATAAAGGACTTGTCAAAAACCGGCTCTTGTCGTTTTTAACCCTTTACATTTTTTTTTGTGTGAAATGGTAGAGGTACAAGGTACCCCATTACCATTTCACACAGGGGGGGGCCGGGATCTGGGGGGCCACTTTGTTAAAGGGGTCTTCCAGATTTCGATAAGCCTCCTGCCCGCAGACCCCCACAACCACCGGGCAAGGGTTGTGGGGAAGAGACCCTTGTCCTCATCAACATGGGGACAAGGTGTTTTGGGGGGCACCCCAAAACACCCTCCCAATGTTGAGGGCATGTGGCCTGGTGCGGTTCAGGAGAGGGGGGGGCCGCGCTCTGTCCCCCCCTCTTTTCTGCGGCCGGCCAGGTCAACGTGCTCGGATAAGGGGTCTGGTGTGGATTTTAGGGGGGACTCCTGTCCATTTTTTTTTTAAATTTGGAGTGGAGTTCCCCTTAAATTCCACACCAGACCTGAAGGGTCTGGTTATAGATATTTGGGGGGAACCCCACGTCATTTTTTTTTTAAATTGACGGCGGGGTTCCCCTTAATATCCATACCAGACCTAAAGGGTCTGGTTATTGAATTTGGGGGGACCCCCACGCTTTTTTTTTCATTTTTTTTATGAATAAATTCTCCTGCAATTGCCGGGAGCCGACAATTCATTATAGCCGCGAGTCAGTTTTAAATGGCTTTTTTGCTTTGAAAAATGTCATTTTGTGCAGAGACAGTTCTAACCACAGGAAACATGCGCTTTTTCACATGCTGACATTAGAGCCCCCCATGGTACGAAATTTAAAGAAAAATTACACTTTTATTATTGCACTTTTAGCATTATTAAAATCACTGCTCCCGAAAAAACGGCCGTTTTAAAAAATAAAAAAAGCATTGATACATGTCCCCTGGGGCAGGACTGAGGTCCCCAAACACTTTTTAGGACAAAACTTGCAGATTAGCCTTTAAAATTAACAATTAAGGTTTCCCCCATAGACTTTAACAGGGATTCGGCGGCGGCTTTACTTATCAATTGCATCGCGCTGCTGCTGCGGCCGGTTCATGCGCCTAATTAAGGCTTCATCCAGCGCACCTATTAAGGCACAGCGCAGCTTCATTAGTAAATCACCCCCAAAGTCACTGACTGTTTTCTGTCTCAAGAGTGCCTGTGAAAATTTGGTGTGCCGGCTGTGCAGGGTAGGGGATCCCAGTCTACTTGTGGCTCCTTAAGGGGTGTGCTACATAAATAAATACGCTTGTATAAATATTTGAAGAATTTTACATGGGTGTACTACCTGTACCCACACGCCTTGGGGGGGGGGGGGGCTGTCAGGTAGGCTGTTCAGAACCCCATGATTTGTAAAAGCAACCTTGCCTGTGGGCATTACTCACAATTGAGTCTTTAGAGACAGCATCACACCAGAGGCTGTAACACGGCTCTGCACCTGTATAGCACTCTGTGTCTAAAAAAAATGAAATCCAGTACATTTGGTGCCTAGGGGAGTGCCACTAGCAGTTTTCAGTGACTTAAGATCATATTACACGGAGGTTCCACAAAGTCCTCATATAGCCTCTGAAGCAATGCCAAGGATTAACCAACCTGCATACCTGTTGTGAGAATGACTAAAAGAGAATAAATGCATCTTGATTGAAGTAAAAGCCACCCCCCAAAATTCAAGAATGTTGAAAAGTCAGTAGACAAGAACACGCTTACCTCTGTGAAGTTGAGGAAATAGCATCCAACCTCCTATTACACTAGCAAAAATCTGACACAGCATGGCTGTGGGTAAGGCTATAAAAGGACCAGCCATTTAAAGATTTCTTTGTTTGCCAATGTTCACCTCCTGAAGGCAGCTGCATATAACACAGTCATCTATGATTACTACTCCCCGTTTCCCTTAATGGGCAATAAAGTAATTAACCTTTCTTTATAAATATAGGTCTACTTTATGATTTTATTATTTAAACCGGTGTTGTCCAACTTGTTGCCACTTGGGTGAAATGTGGGGCTTTCTTTTGTACTTTCAATACTTTTATTACTTTTCAAACAGTGCCACACATGCACATTATGGGCCAGATTCTCAGCGGCGCTACGCCTGCGTAAATGGATATGCGCGGCGTAATTGTAAATGTACGCCTGCGTATCGATGCGCGGTAAACACAGAACCACATACGCAAGAAAAATGTTTTCGTCTGGGCGGCGAAAATGCTTTAAGCTAGCGCGGCATAGGCGCATAGTTACGCATCGAAAATATTCAGTTCCCATTGAATTAGCATGCAAATATGCAAATGAGGGAGATGCGCGGATTCCCGAAACTACGCACGTTCGGCGTTGGCTACTCGTGGTGCGCGTAAAAATACCCCTCATAAAAGCAGGGGTAACTTTGCTTAAGCCCGTGTGCAAGTCAGCTGGAGAGCAACTACAGCAGCACCATAACGGACAAGCTGAGCAATCACACTTACTGGACAACACATTCGTATGCCAACATGCCAGGGGCAGCCATGGTCTTATCACTACTAATGTATGCAGAGGAAGAGGAGCATAGAAGGAGGAGTAGGAGGAGGGGGGCACGTGAGAGGATCTACCGAGCGCGCATGAGGCTCTTTGGCATGGGTGATGAGGAGGTGTATCGCATCTTCAGATTCAGCCCTGCTGCCATCCTGGAAATAACCACAGCCCTGCAGGATGACATCACCAGCCAGACATACCGCTCACATGCACTGCAGCCACTGGTGAAGGTACTGGCAACACTCCATTTCCTGGCCAGTGGATCATTCCAGCGTACAAGTGGAGTGGTGGCTGGGATGTCACAAACCAGCATAAGCAGATGTCTGCACCAGGTTGTCCCTGCAATCCTCAGACGCATGTCCCACCACATCATCAGACCCACCACTGAGCACCTGCGGCAGAAGGCAATGACAGATTTCTACAGAATTGACGGATTCCCACGCACCATCGGGGCCATTGATTGCACACATGTGGCACTCCAGCCCCCCAGTGCTACAGAGCACATTTACCGCAATCGGAAGCACTGGCATTCCATCAACATACAGGTGATAGCCGATGCCAAATACCTCATATGGCACGTCCGTGCCAAAGACCCCGGGTCCAGCCATGACAGCTACATCTACCGTCAAAGCAATATCCCAGAAGATTTTGAGCAGGACATGTATGGGGACAGCTGGCTGGTTGGTGAGTGACATGGGTGGCAGGCATGACTGTCCCCCCCATGATGCTTACATCACAAGGGGCACATGCATGACTAACATCCTCCTGTCTTTTCCCTTACAGGTGACTCTGCATATGTACTGGGACCCCATCTCATGACTCCTTTCCGGAACCCCCAAACCCGAGGAGAGAGAAGATACAATGAAGCACATATCAAAACTCGTGCAGTGGTGCAGCGCACATTTGGCCTCCTGAAGTCCCGTATTCGATGCCTGGATAAGTCTGGGGGGGCCCTATTGTATTCCCCCAACTTTGTGGGTCAGATCATTGGTGCATGTTGCATTCTGCACAACTTTGCCATGAGAAAGGGCCTGCAGATTGCCCTACGTGATGACCTGACCCCCCAACCACACAGCCCCCCCTGCTAGAGGAGACCCCGTCATCTGATGGAAGAGCAGTCAGGAGTTGCCTCGTGTTACGAATCTTTGACCGTTAAACACACACATACAGCATGGCACACAGACAATGCACGCGTGTACACCACTGTGGTCCCTAGCACATACACCCCACATCCACATCACATTGGATTAGCCCAAGTCCAGCATGTCGGACTTGGGAGCAGCAACGCCACGTCAAGGCCCCAATGATGTTGCTGTCCATTCATACACCATTTACACAGCCGTGGGGATAACTTCTCCCCAACGGCCGAGGGTGACACCCCTTACTGGCAGGAGTGCCATCCCCACATTCACACACCATTCATACTGCACCGTGTGCAGTATCCAAAAAAAACAAAAAAAAAGCTCTTATCCAGAGCATAATATATATATAAAAAAAAGCTCTTAACCAGAGCATAATATAAAATAAAAAAAAGCTCTTATCCAGAGCAAAATAATAAGAAATCAAAAAATTAATGGGCCTGGCGGGGGCTCCGCCTGGTGCCACGGCTCCTGCCCCTCACTTGCCTGGGGGCAGCCACAGGGGGGGGGGGTAGCAGGTGGAGGAGGAGCATCCCCACGTCCCTCCCTGGCTGCCTGCATGCCCTCCAGGGCAACCGCTATGCGGGTCTGCACAGCAGTCTGCTCCTCGACAGCATGGCGCAGGGCATGAACCTCCCCCACAAGGTCGGAGGTGTTCGCCTGCAGCTCCCCCAGGCTGGTCAGCGTTGCTGCACTGTTGACAGCAAGATCTTGGATGGCATCTGTAATGTGTCCCGAGGATGCCAGGCTGTCGGCCAGGCGCCTCATCTCCTCCACGACCTCTGACAGGTGCTGATTTTGCTGGTCCTGCTGTCTGGCCAGCTGTTCCGGCAGGACCTTGGATACACCCCTGGTCTTGCACGTTGCCTTCCGGGGAGTGGCAGGGGACCGGGCATAAGGGGAGGATGTTGAGGGGCCGGAGATGAGGGGGGGGGGGACAGAGGAACTGGAGAGGTTGGGGGGGGACACTGAGGGGTTCGCTAAAGATGGGGGGATAGCCTGGGCTGGTCCGGGCAACCCATCATCCTCCTCCACAACAACATACAGGTCCTGGTCCTGGACTATGACATCCTCCTCAACCACCTCCTCCGTTGAGGTGTGCCCACTTCCCTCCAAGTCCTGTTCCAGGGGGGCAGCCAGAGGGACTGGATCTTCGGGGGATTGATCCTGACGGGCCCTGGCATCAACAGATGGCCCCGCTCCCTCCTGCACATCTGTGGATGACACAAAAGATGCCCATGTTGGTGGACCCACACACTTGGCACATGTTCATTTTTACCCCCATACACGTACACAGCAGATAGAATATAAAACACACTTACCTGTCCTCAGGGCTGGCTTTTGGGACTCATAGCCCCCAACTCCCTCAACCTGCTCCGTCTGCAGGCAGCGGGCAACCACCTTCTCCTCCTCAGTCAGGCGGACAGTGCAGGGTGGGCCCCCTCCAGTGCCCCTGGCATGCCGAGCTATGGAAGCCAGCTTGCCCTTCACGAGACGCCGCAGGTCATTCATTTTCTTTTGAATGTCCTGTGGTGTCCGGACCTCATGAGAGAGGGCATTGACCTGGCACGCGACCTTCATTAAGATCTGATCCCTCCGGGACTTGCTGGTCCGGGCACTGTCAGCACCATGGAGCCACGAGTCATATTTCTCCATTGCCCTCACGACAATGGCCCTCTCCTCTGGGGAGAAATTTTTCTTCCTCCTCTCCTTAACAGCAGTTGTCATCTTGTCCAGCACAAACTTTGGCCGTCACTATCAAAAAAATGGGAGACGTTTACGCTGCACGGGCGCATGTGTGGGCGCATTATATACCCTGCGCCGGCGAATCATAGGAAAACTTTGCGCATGCGTAGAAGGCATCCACGTCACGGCGCGGGTCAACCACGTCATGGCGCGGGTAATTCCACGTCACGGCGCATGCTCCGTTCATCCCGGCCTGCATTTGCATGGGGTCACGCTTCATTACAATGCAACACGCCCACTTCCCTCCTACTTTGGAGTTGCGCCGGATTACGCCGATGATTTTACGCGACGCAGGCGCATCTTGGAGCGCATTTACTTAGGGAATACGGTACTTGCCACTCCGTGTTACGTCGGCGTAGTGCATCTGAGATGCGCAACGCCTGCATAATTAGGCGCGCATCTACGAGAATCTGGCCCTATGAATTCAACTGACACATCATATCACTATAACAACACTAGTCCAAAACTGCCATAATCCTCCTTCTCCTGTTGTGTGTTCTGTGGCATCGCAAGAATGGTGTCTGCATAAAGTGGGCCTTGAGAGGAAAGAAAGTCCTCCTCTTTCCCCCACTGCTCTGCTGCGAGTGCTCTGTCCATAATGCAACACAGAGTCTGCTCCAGCAGGAACACAACAGGGATTATGTCACTCACTGATGCATGCATTGTCATGGCTTACCATCCTTCTCCCCTCCTCAAATGGTGACAGTACAGTGCATGCATTCTTTACCAGCAGCCATTAGCGTGGGGAAAAAAGCTGAGCCGTCCTGAGCCTGTCGTTGTGCCATACTTACACGTACTCATTGTTGGCCCTCTGCTGCACGTGCAGCCACTGCAGCATTGCCAAAGAAGAGTTTGACCAGCTGAAGCACTGCATGGCATCTTTTAGCTTGACTAATTAAATAGCCCCTTGAACGCTGATGGGGTACTGGTGGTTCATAGGACAATTCAGCAGAGGAGGGCATGGAGAAGGAGGAAGAGGGGGTGGAGCTGACAAATCCTGCATCATCACTACCAGCTGTCTGGAGACATAGGGGTAAAACAAGCTGCAACAATTAGCCCTGTCCTGTATCCATCCGAGTTGCAAGCAGAATTATCCAGTGTGCGGTTAATGAAATATAGCATCCCTGATTTATTTACTGGACCACGTGTCAGCAGTAAGGTGTACCTTGTGGCTGACTACCTTGCCCAACAATGCTACAACATTAGTCTTCCATGTGATTGTACAGAGCTGGAATGGCTTTACATGCAAATAAATAGCGACTGGGAACCCGCTATTGTGGTACAGCACATTCTGCTAAATCATAGAAGGGGGCAGAATCTACTAGATGATAAGGCAGGAGTTGTAAAGCCAGCAGCTTTGAGAAGCTTGAAATTAGGGCATGTGGGTGGCAGTGACTGTTTTTTTTTCTGCAACAGCAAGGGCAGAAAAAATTGCCTGCTATAGTCTACAGCTGGTGGCTTTCTGCTGGCAGACATTCTGCAAGGACCTGTGACACCCTTCGCTATACCATCATTTCTGTCAGTGGAGGCTGCTGAGAGGTCATGAGATACTGTATAGTGGGAGTAGACCTAAAAGGTGAGGAGTGAGGAGGAGCAAAATTGCGTCCCTTTTGTGTGGCTTTCAGGTGCTCTTGCCAATGGGTGGGAGGGAGGTTAAATGCCTTGTCAAGCATGTTACCCAAATGGCTTGTGTTTTTGCCACACTTGATCTGCTTGAGGCAAAGTTTGCAAATCACAACAGAGCAATCGGCTTCACATGTGCTAAAAAAAGTCCCAGGTAGCTGAGCTGTGGGAAGTGGGCCAGGAGATAATAGTTGCACAATGTGATGCAACTATAAGTGCCCCTTCGCTCGCCCCCGATCCCACCGTGTGTGCCCAGCAGGCGCGATCACTGCCGGGCACCCACGATCGCTCGTTACAGAGCGAGAATCGGGAGCTGTGTGTGTAAACACACAGCTCCCGGTCCTCTCAGGGGGAGAAATGATTTATCGTCTGTTCATACAATGTATGAACAGCGATCTGTCATTTCCCCATGTCAGTCCCACCCCCCTTCAGTTAGAACATACCCAGGGGACATACTTAACCACTTCCTCCCCCCCTAGTGTTAACCCCTTCCCTGCCAGTGGCATTTTTATAGTAATCAATGCATTTTTATAGCACTGATCGCTATAAAAATGCCAATGGTCCCAAAAATGTGTCAAAAGTGTCTGAAGTGTCCGCCATAATGTCGCAGTACCCATAAAAATCGCTGATCGCCACCATTACTAGTAAAAAAAAAATATTAATAAAAATGCCATAAAACTATCCCCTATTTTGTAAGCGCTATAACTTTTGCGCAAACCTATCAATAAACGCTTATTGTGATTTTTTTATGAAAAATATGTAGAAGAATACGTATCGGCCTAAACTGAGGAAAAAAATATTTTTTTATATATTTTTGGGGGATATTTCTTATAGCAAAAAGTAAAAAAATATTCATTTTTTTAAAATTGTAGCTCTATTTTTGTTTATAGCGCAAAAACTATAAACGCAGAGGTGATCAAATAATAACCAAAAGAAAGCTCTATTTGTGGGAAAAAAAGGACGCCAATTTTGTTTGGAAGCTACGTCGTGCGACCGAGCAATTGTCAGTTAAAGCGACTCAGTGCCGAATCGCAAAAAGTGGCCTGGTCATTCAACAGCAATATGGTCTGGGGCTGAAGTGGTTAATGTCATCATCCCCTCCATCCTCATCATCGCTGGAACCAACTTGGCAATATGCTGCAGCTGGGGGAACCTGACTGCCAATTTGTTGCTTACCAGTGTTCTCCCCTCTCTGTAGACTCATGTTTCTACCTTCCTCAGTCTCAGAACCGGATATCCCGGAACTGGATGATGATGACTGGAGAGAGATTTGGGACTTTCCCTTCTCCCCTCTGGTCGCAGCAAGGGATAAACTAGTCCAATGCAAAATTGTACACAGGGCTCAATGTACACCCCACAGGCTTTATAGGATGTCAGCGGCATACTCTCCGTTGTGTTGGCGTTGCTCACACCAACTCAGAGGGCCAGATTCTCAGCTGAGATACGATGGTGTATCTCAGATACATCGTCGTATCGCAGTTTTTTTCAATGGATATCTATGCAAGTGATTCTTAGAATCACTTACGCATATATACACTAAAGATCTGACATGTGTAAAGCAATTACACCGTCGGATCTTAGATGTAATGAGAACGCCGGCCGCTAGGTGGCCTTTACGTTGTTTTCTCATTTGCCTATGCAAATGAGCCTAATACGCCGATTCCCGAAAGTTTTTACGCCGCCCCGTCGTCGTTTACGTTGTTTCCGTACGCGTAAGGTTACCCCTGCTATATGAGGGGTATGTTTCCGAAGTTCCGTCGTTGCCATGTTAAGTATGGCGTCGGGTCAGCGTCGTCTTTTTTCGTCAGTTACGTCGTTTTACTAAGTCGTTCACGAATAGGGAATTGTGTAAGTGACGTCGGTTTCAACGACGCTTTCCGACATGAGCTGGAGCATGCGCGCTGGGCTTTTTTCCCGGCCGGCGCATGCGCACTTCGTTTGACGCGGGGGCGCGCTTAATTTAAATACAGAACGCCCCCTCCTTCACTATTTGAATTACGCGGCCTTACGACGACGCATTTACGTTACCCAGCCGAAAATTACAGAGCAAGTGCTTTGTGAATACGGCACTTGCTCCAGTAATTTGCGTAGGCGTAGTGTAAATGCGATACGATACGCTACGCCGCCAGATACGCCATTTTTTGAGAATCTGGCCCAGAGAGTTTTTCCAAATTTTTTGGAGCTGCCCAGCAATTAAAAATTACTGGCAAGAGGTCATTCAGGCAATTGCAAAGGTAACTAAGACCAGTGTTTCCTACAATACTAAATACTGTCTGCTGGGGTTGATTTAACAAATGTCAGTGATTGATTAGAGCAAGAAAAGTACTTATATCCCTGCTACTGTATTACTCTTGTAAAGCCATCATGATGACCTGGAAACAATCATCCCTCCCTCTATTAGATTTTGGAAAATTCAGATAAATGCCAGTTTACCCTTATACGTGGGTATGCATGGGTAATAAAGGTCTGGCCCCTGCATGGGCTACGATTGTTTTTAATGTAACTGAAAAATCAATAAAAATTATAAAAAAAAAAAAAAAAAAACGTAGAACCAACATCAGTATCAAGTAATGCCTGTGCGTCGTTGAGGAGAATAAGGCTGACGCTGCATTCAAATAACTCAGCTGACTCCTCCATGCATTATGCAGGTGATACTGTGGACAAGGAGGCAGAATAAGCCACTCTGGCAGCTGCGATGGACTGCGTACTAGTTAATGCTTGGGTGACAGAAATTGAGGATGGATTAGTAAGCCAGTCCAGCACCTCCTCTGCATGCTGTGGCCGGATAGCATGGGCAACATCACTAAATAGAGGAAATGGGGGGGGGGGGGCATGCCCGGATGGCAGAGGGAACAGACGTGTAAGACTTCAGCTCTGTCTTCCGAGTGGCATCCTACAGGCATCCTATATCCGATTTGTACCAGACCAACTTCTAAATACTCCCCACAGTAGTAGGAATATTCTAGGCTGGCATCCATGGTAAAATACAGGCCACCCACTCCAGCATCCGTGGCGGAACGGCAGGCCCGATTCAGATGGCAAGATGGCTCCAGGACACAGGCAGAGCAGCATGGCATGATGCTGCAGCCACTTATATCCACTCCTCACAAGAAGACACAGGCTCTGGTGAGTGAATCTGCCCCTGCTCCCCACTGTGCACAGCCAGACCCCCTGCAGTCTCAGGACTTCCCCAAAGGCAGTGAGGATGGCTCAGGCCCTGATTCCCCTCCTGCTGAGACCACCCTGGCCACCATCATGCATGCTATACAGGACTGCAAGGCCTCTCTCACTGCACAGATTGCATCAGTCCGCATGGACTGATGCAAAATTTAAGGGACAGAGCTGGGGAGGCTGAAGAACGTATCAGCTCCCTTGAGGATGTTGTCCACCCCTTAGCTGTTACAGTGAGGGACCTAACAGGGGAAATAGTGGCCCTCCGCGCCAAAATCGACAATTTGGAAAATCATTCGAGGAGGAACAACCTCCGCTTCATCGGTTTCCCTGAAATGGCGGAGGGCTCCCACCCAGAAAAATTCTTATATAATTGGCCACGTCCTGCGCCTTCTGGAGCACCCCTACGATCCATTATAGCAAGGATCCTCAACTTCCAAGACAAAGTTGCTATTCTGCGCCTGGTCCGGGAGAAGGGTCCACTTAAATACAACGGCAACACCATCTCAGCGTACCCCAATTTTTCAGCAGATGTCCAGCGACAACGCACCTCCTTTGCGGCAGTGAAGGCCCGCCTGCGTACGGAGGGCCTCTCCTACACCATGCTTTTTCCTGCCAAGCTGCGCATCATTTATGAGGGTAAAGTCCACTTCTACAACAACCCAAGGAGGCTATGGCCTGGCTCAATGATCGATATGGAGTTCTTCCTAGGCACAGGGCTGCCTAATATCTGTGGTCCTAGGCCCCTGCATTCTCCTCTATGTTTGCCTTGAACTGATTATGGATATGTCCATCCTTCCATTTTGGAGAACTGATTTGCCTTGAGTGCACTGTCTGATCCGAATTTTCATGAAGGTATGGCACGCCTCCCTGCAATAGGCCTGAGAACTATTACCCTGTCATCTTTAATCCTAATAGACTGAACTTCCTCCTTATTAACAGGCCTATCCCCCTACAACTTCTACCGGTTGTTTACTCTGCAATCTACTGCATCCACTGTTGGTCTGTGATGCTTTTCACCCCTACAATGCTGCTCGGAAGTCACTCTGGACTCCACTACACCCCCCATACCAGTTAGTGGCAAGGTCACGGTACAGCTCTCCCTCAGTTTAAGGAGGGGAGTTTTCGTATTACAGTTCAGGGATCCAAGGCTCGCTGTTGGGGTTGGCTAAGCGGGGAGGGGGGCAAGGGATTTTATCTAGACTTTCTGAGACTTTGTTGGTGTTTTTTTCTCTTTTTTTTCTATGTTCCTTTTTGCACTTTTTGACTCCTATATTTTTTCTCAGGTTGCTGCCTATGTATCACGGTAGTTAAAGATAAACTCACCAAGGCCAAGATGCTGAGGGCGGCTCCCTTTGCGACCTAGCGCGATCCGCCCCCTGGAGTGGGTACAGGGGGACGGACGCACCGGGAGGCACCGGTACCGACAGGTGGACGTAGACTGGATCCGTGGAGCAGAGACTGATCCGGAAGCAGGTCACTGAGGTCAGCTGAGGAAGCACACAGAGATAGTCCGGAAGTCCAGATAGCTGGAGCTGGGAGCAAGCAGAAGGTTAATCCAGGAAACAGGCCGTGGTCAGGAGGGTTGGAGAAATCAGGAAGTCCGATAGTTCAAGCCAAAGGTCAAGGAGCAGGAGGAAGCAGCAGTCCGGTAACAATAGCCAAAAGGTCAAAGGATCAGGATCAAGAGGTAGTAGGTATCAGATTCACTTAGAAGCTGTGACAAGCCAGCAACCAGACAGGAGGAAGAGGCTGGCTTAAATAGCCCGCCTAAGCCACTGATTGGTCGGATGGGGAGTGTGTCCGTGCGCGCCCGTGCGCGCGCCCGCAACGCGCGCCTATACCGCGCACGCGCGCGCCTAATACATGCACGCGCGCGCCCGCGGTAAACGGCCGCGAACGGGCAGTTCTAATGCCCTGACAGTGCCCCCCCCAAGGGGCGGGCTCCGGACGCCCAAAATGTTCATCAACTCCGGATGGTCCCGATGGAACGTTCGGATCAGCCGAGGGGCATGTAAATTTCTGGAGGGCTCCCAGGAATTGTCCTCAGGAGGGTAACCCTTCCACTTGATTAAGTACTGAAGTTGCCTCCCCCTCTTTCGACAGCTCAGAATGGATTCCACCTCGAACTCCTTTTCACCTTCGATCACCACCGGAGGCGGTGGGAGTTCTTCTCTTCCAGGGAAGGTGTCTGGTATGAAAGGTTTGAGCAGGGATGCGTGAAAGACAGGATGGATCCTATAAGAGTCCGGTAATTCTAGTTCGAAAGCCACAGGGTTGATCTTCCGCTTGATTTTAAATGGGCCGATGAACCTAGGGCCAAGTTTCCGGGAAGGGATTGGTAGTTTGAGGTTTGTGGCCGATAACCAGACCTTTTCGCCAGTTTCGAAATTCGGGCAGTCCTTCCTCCCCCTGTCAAAAAAACTTCTTGTAGCTCCTTTGGGCTTGGTGCATGGTCTCCTGGAGTTTCTGGAAGTTTTGTTGCATGGCAACTATACGTTCCTGGACAGCTGGGACCGAAATTTCAGGAATGGAGTCCGGAAGGAAGGTAGGATGGTATCCGAGGTTGGCCCAAAACGGGGTCTGGTTAGTAGATGAGTGAACCGAATTGTTGTAGGCAAACTCTGCCGCTGGTAGCAAAGATGCCCAGTCGTCTTGAGATGATGAACAGAAACAACGGAGGTATTGCTCCAACGTTTGGTTGGTCCTCTCTGTCTGGCCATTGGACTGCGGGTGGTAGGCAGACGAGAGGCAGATCTTAATTTCAAGCGACTTGCAGAGCTCCCTCCAGAATTTAGAAGTAAATTGCACACCCCTATCTGACACGATGCTCTTGGGTGCCCCATGGAGTCTTATGATTTCCTTAAAAAAAATTTTGGCTGTCTCAGACGCGGAGGGTGTACCAATCATAGGCAGGAAGTGTGCTAATTTAGACAGTCGGTCAATTACCACTAGAATCGTAGTAAAGCCTTCGGAGGGAGGCAGATCTACAATGAAATCCATTGACACATCTGTCCAGGGGCGTTCCGGAACAGGAAGGGGTTTGAGAAGGCCCCAGGACTTGACGTTCGGACCCTTACAACGTTGGCAGCGGGCACAAGAAGACACGTAGGTCTTACAGTCTAATTTCCATTTTGGCCACCAGAAAGAGCGTCCAATCAACTCCGCGGTCTTCCGTGTTCCGAAGTGGCCTGCCAGCTTGTGATCGTGGAATGTGCTTAACACCAATTGCCTTGTTTCTGTAGGTACAAAGACTTTGCCCCGTGACCACAGTAGACCGTCTTGTTTCTCCAGAGAGAGTGCCAGTTCGTCGGTGCATTGGTCCGAGGCCCTTTTAAGAGAGGTCAGTAGGTCAATTGGAGAAATTAATAAAAAGTTCTTAGGGGTTAGGATGGTACTGGGCTCCAGCGGATCGGGTGTTTCGGTGAACATTCTGGAAAGGGCGTCTGCTTTCCCATTCTTAGACCCCGGTCTGAAGGTGATGTGGAACTGAAAACGAGTGAAGAATAAGGCCCAGCGAGCTTGTCTTGGTCTCAGACGTTTAGCGGATCGCAAGTACTCTAGGTTTTTATGGTCCGTAAAAATCAGAATGGGGTGAAGGGCACCTTCCAGGAGATACCTCCATTCCTCCAAGGCAAACTTAATGGCCAGTAATTCCCTGTCACCGACGTCATAGTTTCTTTCCGGGGAGCTTAGTTTCCGTGAAGCATAAGCTACAGGATGTAGCAGAGATTTAGGTCCCCGTCTCTGCGATAGGATTGCTCCGATGGCTATTTCCGAGGCGTCCACCTCCAAGATAAAGGGCAAGGTTGGGTCTGGGTGTTTTAGAACAGGCGCGGAAGAAAACAAGGTCTTGAGCTTTGTGAATGCCTCCTGTGCTTCCTGGGACCAGTGGAAACGACATCCCTGCTGGGTCAGTTTGGTAATAGGGGACACAGTGGATGAAAAGCCGGCAATGAATCTTCGGTAAAAGTTGGCGAAGCCAATAAACCGCTTTACCCCCTTTTTGTCGGTCGGAGCTGGCCAGTCCTGGACTGCTTTAACTTTCTGCGGATCCATGGATATCCCATTGGTCGAGATGGTAAAGCCCAAGAACTGAATGGTGGTCTTTTCAAATTCGCACTTCTCAGCTTTAAGGTATAATTTATGTTGCCTGAGGATGGCCAGGACTTGTTTAACGTGGACCCGGTGCACTTCAAGGGATACTGAGAAGATGAGGATGTCATCTAGATAGACGACCAGGAAGTCATCCAGGAATTGGCGGAAGATGTCATTTACCAGGTGCTGGAAAGTGGCAGGGGCATTACAGAGCCCGAAAGGCATCACCAGATATTCAAAGTGGCCAAACCTTGACCTGAAAGCTGTCTTCCACTCGTCTCCGGGCCGGATTCGGATGAGGTTGTATGCACCCCGGAGGTCGAGTTTGGAGAAAACCCGGGCTGAACGGAATCGCTGGAATAGTTCCGGGATCAGGGGTAAGGGATACCGGTTCTTGATGGTTATTTTATTCAACTCCCGATAATCGATGCAAGGCCTGAGGGAGCCATCTTTTTTCTCGACGAAGAAGATTCCTGCCCCAGCTGGGGAAGAGGAAGGACGAATGAATTTCTTTTCTAAGTTTTCGTCGATGTAAGCTTTAAGGGCTACTAATTCAGTCTCTGATAAAGGAAAAATTCTTCCGAAAGGGATCTTAGAACCAGGCAACAGGTCAATAGGGCAGTCGTATGACCGGTGCGGAGGAAGGCGGTCTGCCTGTTGTTTGTCAAACACGTCTCTATATTCTGAGTAGACCGCGGGAACGTGTTGAAGGTCTTCTGACGCTGTCATCAAGGTAGCACAGGCGGGTTTAGTAGGTGTGAGGCAGTGTTGGGCACAATAGACTGAGGGGAATTTGATCTCCTTTTCGCCCCAGTCTATACTGGGTTGGTGCACTTGTAGCCATGGAAGACCCAAGATGATGGGGGCTAAAGGAGACGGGATAAGGTCTAGGCATAGGTACTCTTGGTGTCCGGTATCCGAGACGGCAGGAATAGGTAGAGTTTCGTGGGTCACAAGTCCTGAGCGGGGAAGTGAGCCGTCTGCCAGATGGATCGATAAGGGGAGGTCCTTAGGACGACAAGGGATCTGCAGCTTCTGGGCCAGGGCGGAGTCCATGAAGCAGCTGCAGGCCCCAGAGTCAACGATGGCCGGTAGCCGGGTCGCCCCCTCCGGGAGCTGTAGGGAGAGAAAGAGGATAACATAAGTCTGAGGTAAGTTGGTAATGTGGTAATTGAAGGTGGATGATGGCCTAGACTTACTGGGTCTAATGGGACAAGTGCGGAGGAAGTGGCCTGCTCCACCGCAATACAGGCACAGATTTGACTGGCGCCTACGCTGCCTCTCTTCAGGCGTGAGGGGAGCCCGGATCATCCCGAGTTGCATGGGCTCAGGATCCTGAAACGGGAAAGCGGGCGGAACCGGGAGAGGCGGAGGAGCTGGAGGGAACCTTGGTGGGGTCCAGCTGGGACGAGTGGTTTGACAGCGTTCTGAACGTCACTCACGTAGGCGTCTGTCAAGTTGGGTCGCTGATTGAATCAAAGCTTCCAAAGTAGCAGGTGGATCAATTCTAGCCAATTCGTCCTTGAGGGACTCCGAGAGACCTTGGCGGAATTGATATTTTAGGGCGGCCTCATTCCACCCTGTGTCAGCAGACCATTTTCGGAATTCTGCAATAAAGTCCTCCACTGGTCTCCTCCCTTGGTTCAGCTGGTGGAGAGTAGCTTCGGCCGTAGCTGAACGGAGGGGGTCATCATATAGTTCAGACATGTTTTTAAAAAAGGTGTCTAAAGTGTCCAGTATTGGGCTCTTTTGTTCCAGTAGGCTGTGTGCCCAAGCCTGTGGCTCGTCCGTGAGTAAAGAAATCACAAAGCCTACTTTCACGGCTTCCGAACAGAAAGTTCTAGGTTGCAGGGCCAGGTACAGTGAGCATGCATTTTTGAATGCCCGGAATTTCTTGCGGTCGCCAGAGAATCGCTCAGGTGTTGGGACGCGAGGTTCTGGGTGAGAAACAACCACTGCTGGTCCTGGAGAAGACTGGGAGGTGGATGCTCCCATAGCTGGAGCCGCGGGAGGGGCCGTGGATCCAGGCGTGACAGCCATTTGTTGGAGGCGACCATCCATTTGTACGTATCCGTCCTGCAACTTCTGTACTGCGTCGGTTAGTGCTGAGACTTGTAGGCACAGGGTCTCGAAGGGGGAGCGCGCCCTGTCGGCCTCGGACATCTGGCTGGCTTGTACTATCACGGTAGTTAAAGATAAACTCACCAAGGCCAAGATGCTGAGGGCGGCTCCCTTTGCGACCTAGCGCGATCCGCCCCCTGGAGTGGGTACAGGGGGACGGACGCACCGGGAGGCACCGGTCGGACCGACAGGTGGACGTAGACTGGATCCGTGGAGCAGAGACTGATCCGGAAGCAGGTCACTGAGGTCAGCTGAGGAAGCACACAGAGATAGTCCGGAAGTCCAGATAGCTGGAGCTGGGAGCAAGCAGAAGGTTAATCCAGGAAACAGGCCGTGGTCAGGAGGGTTGGAGAAATCAGGAAGTCCGATAGTTCAAGCCAAAGGTCAAGGAGCAGGAGGAAGCAGCAGTCCGGTAACAATAGCCAAAAGGTCAAAGGATCAGGATCAAGAGGTAGTAGATATCAGATTCACTTAGAAGCTGTGACAAGCCAGCAACCAGACAGGAGGAAGAGGCTGGCTTAAATAGCCCGCCTAAGCCACTGATTGGTCGGATGGGGTGTCGGAGGTGTGTCGTGTGCGTGCGCGCCCGTGCGCGCGCCCGCAACGCGCGCCTATACCGCGCACGCGCGCGCCTAATACATGCACGCGCGCGCCCGAGCCGCGCGTGCGCGCGCCCGCGGTAAACGGCCGCGAACGGGCAGTTCTAATGCCCTGACACTATGGCAGACTTTTAATGTTTTGTATTATTTCATTGCTGGCTCATGATGTCCTGATGGCGGATCCACATACTTTTTTTTAATAATGTGCATGTATGTGCTTCAGATGGCACAGCCTGTCTGGTCATTTATATTCTTGTATGCATGTTACTTTGTGCTTATTTTTTACTCTACGTTTTACAATGGCAAAGCCCCTAAGGATAGCCTCCTGGAATACTGCACCCCAGAAGAGATCCCTGGTCTTTTCAGTATTAAAAAAAATGTCGCCCACATCATCTGCCTCCAAGAGACTCACCTTACAGGCTCTAAAACAAGGGCCCTAAACCGCCCGTGGTTGTCTAACTCCTATCATGTCACTCATACTAATTTCTCCAGGGGGGTTTCCATCCTTCTAGCCAAATCTCTCCCGGCTGAGACGGTACAAGTTAAAACCGACCCTGACGGGTGGTTTATTGTTCTTACTTAGCAAATTTCTACTGTGCCTTTTACCCTGGTGAACATTTATGTGCCCCCCCCCTCGTTTTCGGTGGAGGTACTCTCTAGACTGTCACTTCAGCTGCTGACTAGACCCCCTGGCCCCTTACTTTATGTGGGGGACTTTAATGCTATATTAGATCCAACTATGGACCGCCTGGGTGGTCAAGGTAGACCATTTCCCTCTTTTCTAGACTGGGAACAGGTTCATGGCCTTACAGAGGTGTGGCGATGGAAAAATCCGGATGTACGCCACTTTTCCTGCCACTCGGATTTTTTCCACACCATGTCCAGACTGGATATGGCGTTTGCTCCAGCTGAGACCCTCCCTGTTGTCTCTGCCGTTTCATATCTGCCTAGAGGGGTTTCTGATCATGCCCCTCTCTCAGTGGACCGCCTCCTCCTCCCAGGTTCGGGACCTGCTATTTGGTGCCTGAACTCATACTGGTTGGAGGACGAGGTAGTGCAGGGAGAATGCAGGACAGGCATCACAAACTATTGGAAAAGTAGACCCTTCCACTGAATGGGACGCGTTTAAGACAACTCTGAGGGGCACTTTCATGTCCATCACAGGGGTCTTGCGCAAAAATCACAGGGGACTTACAGAGGAACTTGAGACTGTTATGGTATGTGCTGAGTCTGCTTATGCCTCTAACCCTGCCTCCAACATGAGGGAGGCATGGTTAGAGAGCCGTAGGGAATATGAACTCTGTCTGTTAGATCTCACACAAAAACGCATGTTGCATGCCACACAAAAATCATTTGAACATAGTAATAAAGCGGGACGTCTCTTGGCATATCTGACTAGACCTGACCACTCTCCCATTTTCATTCCATGTATCCTTACTGATCAGTGACAACCCAGGGGATATCCTAGACTCCTTTTTATGCTTTTACAAAGACCTGTATACCTCTAGGGTTGACTACGATGACTCCCAATTGAATGACTACTTGGCTGACATATCTCTCCCCTCCTTGTCAATGGAGGGGCGTGAAGTGCTGGATGCACCTATCTCGGCTGAGGAAATTGCTGCAGCCATTTCACAAATGCTTGCACATAAGACTCCGGGCTTAGACAGTTTCCCGACTGAATGGTACTCACAATTTAAAGACTTTTTGTGCCCCTTTCTTTTGCGAACCTATAACAAAGCTCTAGATGTCGGGATCCTCCCCCCAATGATGCGAGAGGCTTTGATTGTACTTCTATTAAAACCCTGTAAGGACCCACTTTAATGCAAATCTTACCATCCAATTTCTCTTATTAATGTGGATGTTAAGATTCTATCCAAAATATTGGCAAACCGTTTGAACACTGTAGTCACGTCCTTGGTCAATAGTGACCAAGGGGGCTTTATCCCCGGCAGGTCCACCAGAATTGGCGTATCTGGCTGATACTAATAAATCACTTCAGGCCCTGTTGGTGGAGATTAATACTTTTGGAGACTATTCTGGCTTCCGGGTGAATTGGGACAAGTCTAGTCTTTTCCTCCTAGATGTGGCTGAGCCTCCTGATTCACCCGGATTCCAAGCTTCAAGTGGTATCCTCTTTTGGGTACCTTGGGGTTCTGGTGCAGACCCCTTTATCTTTATATGCCGCCAATAACTTAGATCATGTATTGGTCCGCCTTCAGGAGCAGACCAAGCAGTGGAAGGACCTGCCTATGGATCTTATGGGGAGGGCC
This sequence comes from Rana kukunoris, assembly GCA_029574335.1. NCBI lineage: Eukaryota > Metazoa > Chordata > Amphibia > Anura > Ranidae > Rana > Rana kukunoris. The sequence continues at coordinate 115,956,851 of CM056054.1, forward strand.
AACATCCTCAAAATGATCTACCTACCAAGATTACTACATATCCTTGCCAATTCCCCTTGCAAAATACCTAAATCAATTTTTAAACGCGTAGATTCAATATGTACTACTTTACTGTGTCTCCCCCAAGGTAGCACTTGAAACATTACGGTTGCCAGTGCACTTGGCAGGCCTGGCATTTCCCAACTTCTTTTTATATTATTTGGCATCCCAGTTGGTACACATCCACGATTGGCTGTGCCCGGTTCCGGGCAATGCCTGTACCTCCACGGAGGGAGCCACCGCATCTTCTCTGTAAACCCTACATAATATTATCTACAGAGGCATAATTTCGTTTCATCTTTTCGTTATATTGTCACTAAAGTATCCAGGCACACCTGGCTGAAATCTCCCAACAACCCCCTGTGGTTTAACCCTAATCTGCAGGAACTATACTCCCTTCCTGATCCCAATCGCTGGTACTCCAAGGGGGTTAAATATTTATGCCACTTATACAATGCTCAGGGCTATAAATCTTTTTCTCAGCTACGTTTATATTTCGATTTACAAAGATCATATCTATTTTATTACTACCAGCTCCGGCACGCTATCCGTGCCCAGTTTGGCTCCCTGAATGATCCCACTGACCTGCCCCCATTGGAAAAACTGCTCAGACAGCCAGATCCCACTAAACTTGTCTCCACCTATTATGCAGCCCTAATGACTGACTTTAACCCCAGGTTTCACAAAGCTCAGGTAAAATGGACCTCTCTGGACATCTCCCTGGTAGACAAGGACTGGTCAGAATTTAGTGATACGTATAAAACCTCTGTTATTGTAAGATCACAATTTTCCATCAAATCCACCTCACTCTGGCTAGGTTACACAGGATGGGTCTCATGTCCTCAGCTGCCTGTTTCCGCGGCTGTGGCCAAGAGGCCGATTTCTTACACTGCTTCTGGACATGCCCGGTAGTCCAGGACTTCTGGGAAGAAGTGGGTGCTTTCGTCTCATCGGCGCTAGGCCTCCCAAACATAATCCACCCCAAGAACTGCCTATTAGGCATTTTTGGCAAATTACACCAATCATCACATGCCAAGAGACTGCTCAGTATACTCTTTTTCTATGTTAAAAAAGCTATTTAACTGTCCTGAAAGGGCGCACAGACCTCTCTGAAATCCCTCTGGTTCAAAGTTATTAATGATCCTATCCCACTGTATAAACTTACTTTTGAACTCCGGAAACGGAACAAAACCTTCCACAAAATTTGGGATAGATGGGTGGCTAGTCCGCTAACCCTCTCCCAGCACTGATTGTACTACTCTTGCTTGACAATTGATGGGCCGTGCCTCACGGATCTCTAATGTCTGGACCTCCGCTTTTGCTATATCCAGGTATCATACCTGAGCCTTTTACCACTGTGCCTACTTAATATTTTGCACTGATGTCAGTTTATTTTTCCATGTTTGAGTTTAACGTTTATGACCAGGTTGTATGGTGTTTTTTTTTTGTATGTTTATCTTAAACCTAATAAAAGACAGACCACATCCACTTTTGCCTATGGACACAGATGCTGCTGGCCCCCTCTAGTGCCATGGAAAGGTCTGCCTCTCATTGTTGGCCTCCCAGACATGATGGGGGGGCTTATTATGGAAATGTAGTAGAGAAGGAGGAATGTGTACTTGGATGCACTTTAATCAATGAAAAGTGGTGATTGGTACACTTTAACTTGAGTACTCACTACAAAGACACACTCTACTGACACACTACAATATACTACAGTAAAACTGCACTGATGTATTTCAATATACTGCAGTAAAAGTGCACTAACGCAATTCAATATACTGCAGTAAACATGCACTAACGCACCTTAATATACTACACTAAACATGCACTTACGCACCTCAATATACTGCAGTAAACCTGAAACACTAAACTGACACTGTAAACTGTAAAAACGAATGGTCGCTCTACACTCACAATGCACAATCACTATATTCACACTAAACTAACACTTAAGTAAAATGAAATGGTCGCACCACACTCACACTGCACTATAACTATATTCACACTAAACTGACACACTGCACGCACAATAGAATCACATTATCACACTAGCCCTTTTATATCTATCAACACTCCAATATCACACTGCAAATGGCTGCTGTGGGAAGGATCCTTTTATAGAGAGTGTAGGTCTATGAGCAATAAGCCATGATTGGGCACATCCATCATTACTTTCTCCAACCATGGCTCTAACAGTGTTTTGTGCCCTGACTGGGCAAATCCTTCAATGATTCAACCAATCAGGGCTTCCAATGCACTGTGTGGCACGCAATGCCTTGTGGGGCAATTGGTGGGCCGAACAAATGGTCAAACGCCCAACAATTTGGGTGCTCGTCGAATAGCCAATGTTCGGCTCAAATTCATTCTTGGGCCAATCCATTTGCCGAACACTACTCATGACAACCATAGTAAACGATTTCTTCCATCTGCTCCCAGTTGCTTTGGGTACAGTCGTTGACGAGCAGCATGCCCTGAGAAGTTCTGCAAGTATCAGTGTGAATGTATCAACCACCAACATACTGTCCATGCCTGCAAACTTCAATTCAGCCAAGAAGGGGTTACAGCACAGCCTGGGGGAACAGGTCTGCTTATTAAAGCTATGGGCACAAACCAGTGTGGAAGCTTGGGGGTGGAGCCATGCCCCTGAAGAGACCCAACATGCTTTGTTTGCGGAGAGAGAGAAGCACATGTATGCAGGGCTAACCTGGTTGTCTGACATGCAGGAGGTGATCTGTTATGGCTACAAGAGGCCTACTTAGGTGATAAGAGCCTGGATCTTGTTGTCAGAGTAATGAAATCATGCACTGGAAGCTTCTTGTTTGCAGCAATAGCTTTGCTTTTATGGAAGATTGCAATGCATGTCTCCATAAAAAACATGAGAAACATGAATCAGGAACTAACCACAAACAAGTGCACTGAACACAGATAGACAATACATTCTGTTATATCATAGAATACATGAACTATACACTACAATACTACAGCGCCACCTGCTGCCTAGATAGGTATAATGCATACAGTATTGTCAGTTTAGTAGCAACCATGCTGTTGGATGCTTTCCAAAAGATCTGGTGCGGGCACTACGATGAGCCACTTACCAAGCTGTTCAAGCAGCTTGAGCTCGAGCTCGAGCAGCCGCTCATCTACAGCATGGATCTGCAGTCAGGTCTCTGCCAGGAACAGCCGCGGAAGTTATGGAAGGCTGGAGTGGGCCTTGAAGTGACTACTAAAGGCAGGGTTAAGTCTGAGGCTGGTGACACCCCCTGCAAAAAAAAACGACATTGGGGAATAAAACTGGAAATCTGCCTCGGCCTGTAGCCCGGTCAGGGAGCGTGTACCTGTAAGTACTGCCCAGCAGGAGCCAGAGGCAGTCCCTGAAATGCTGGCTGTGCCTGTACACAGCACAGTGTCCATCAGTGCCACAGCACAGTGTCCATCAGTGCCACACCAGTGTCCATCAGTGTCACCCCTCAGTGCCCATCCATGCCCAGTGCCCACCTATCAGTGCCTATCTGTGCCACCCATAAGTACCCATCAGTGCCACCCATAAGCGCCGCCCATGAGTGCCCATCTGTGCCGCCTATGAGTGCCCAGTGCCGCCTATGAGTGCCCATCAGTGCCGTCTATGAGTGCCCATCAGTGCCACCTATCAGTGCCCATCAGTGCCACCTATCAATGTCCAACAGTGCCGCCTCACCGGTGCCCATCAGTGCTGCCTCACCGGTGCCCATCAGTGCCACCTCATCGGTGCCCATCAGTGCCACCTCATCGGTGCCCGTAATCGAAGTAGAAAACGTACTTATTACTTAATTTTTTTCTAAATTTTCGGATTTTTTTAGTTGTTGCGCAAAAAATAAAAATCGCAGAGGTGATCAAATACCACCAAAAGAAAGCTCTATTTGTGGGAACAAAATGATAAAAAATTCATTTGGGTACAGTGTAGCATGTACGTGCAATTGTCATTCAAATTGCAACAGTGCTGAAAGCTGAAAATTGGTTTGGGCGGGAAGGTGCGTAAGTGCCTGGTATGGAAGTGGTTAAACCATAGGCTTGAATAATTGTTTGTGGAATCCACCTGGAAATAGTGGATTTTGATGCCGCTTGTCCCTTCTTGGGACCATAGGGAGTGCAATAATCTTTCTTCCGCTGTTTGCAGATCCAAAAAAAAGAGAAGGCAGAACAACGTCTTGATTTAAATGAAAAGCCGACACCACCTTAGGTAAAAAAACAGGATGGGGTCGTAGTACAATCTTGTCCTTATGAAAAATTAAATAATTAAATAACACTTTTTACAAGAAAGCTCTGCTAATTCAGATACTCTTCTAGCCGAAGAGATAGCAATCAAAAATGCCAATTTCCTGCTTAAAATGATCAGCGGAATATAGCGAATAGGTTCAAAAGGTTGTTTTCTGGCAACACTGACAATAATAAGTTCAGATCCCATGGGCACAAGGGAGACTTGACTGGTGGATTGATCCGCAGTACCCCTGAATGAAAGCCCAAACTAGGGAATGAGATGCCAGCGGTCTTTAAAAGAAGACTGATAGAGCTGATATTTGACCCGTAATGGTACTAAGGGCTAATTTCATATCCACCCCTAGCTGGCAGAAATGTCATATCTTTGAGGATTCCATTTATTAGTTTTACACCATGAAACATGCCTTCCAGACTCTATAGTAAATAAGTCTGGAGGCTGGCTTTCTGGCATTGATAAGTGGTGTAGAAAGCACTGGACCTGAGATTCCTCGCTTCTTCAGAATGTGGGTCTCAGCAACCATCAAATTTAGCTTTTGTACAGAAGGATGGAACACTGGACCTTGCGACAGCAGGTCGTGACGAAGCAGAAGCTTCCAAGGTTTTCCTACCACCATTTTTATGATTTCGGCGTACCAAGGCCTTCTGAGCCAATTTGGGGCCACTAGGATTACAGGAACTCCTTCCTTCTTGATCCTGCAAAGTAGCCTCTGTAGGAGAGAGATCAGAGGAAATGCATAGATCAGTGAGAACTGATTCCAGGGAATTATTAAAGCATCCGATCCGCAGGCTAGAGGATCTCTCGTCCTACATACAAAGTTGTCCAACTTCCTGTTAAACCTGGAAGCTAGCAGGTCTACATCCAGGGTCCCCCATCTCTGGCATATGGCCTGAAAGACATTGGGGTGGAGAGACCACTCTCCTGGTGACAGCTGCTGGCGACTCAGATAGTCTGCTTGCCAATTTTCTACTCCTGGAATAAAGATTGCAGCGAGACAAGGAACATGTTCTTCAGCCCATGTCAAATCCGATTCACCTCTTTCTGAGCGCCCTGACTGCGGGTGCCTCCCTGGTGATTGATGTAAGCTACTGTGGTAGCATTGTCGGATTGAATTAGAAATGGGTGGTCCTGTAACCTGTGTGTCCAGGTTCTGAGGGCTTGTATGCTGCCCGCATTTCCAGTATGTTGATGAGCAGGCTCCTTTTGGTTTTGGCCCAGGTTCCCTGGGCTGAAGCTTCTTCCAACACTGCTTCCCAGCCCATTAGGCTGGCATCTGTAGACACCACCCTCCAGGTGACTGGGAGAAAGAATCTTCCCTTCCGCAAGTTCTCAGTCTTTAACCACCAACTGAAGCTTTGGCGTACCTGTGAAGACAGGTGCATGGGTAAATCCAGAGCTTGGATCCCCCTGTTCCAGGCGGCTAAAATACTGCCTTGAAGTAGTCTCAAATGAAACTGGGCATAAGGGACAGCCTCGAAGGAGGCTACCATCTTCCCTGATAGCCTCATGCAAAGGCGAATAGATGGTTTCTTCTATGCTTTGACCTTGTGGCTCAGGCCCTTTAGTGACTTGATCTTTGGCTCTGGTAAGAATACCCGGCTTTGGGCTGTTTCTATGATCATGGCCAGATATTCTACCCTTCTTTGGGCTTGTAGAGAGAATTTTTGTAAGTTTACAATTCATCCTAAATGCTCCAGGTATTTTATAGTTGTGAGCACAGCGTGATCTAATCCTGCCACTGCCTGATCTATCACAAGTAGATCGTCTAGATAGGCTGTTATCGCTATGCCTTGTGCTCTGAGATTTGCCAATAGAGGGGCTAGTACCTTTGTAAATACCTGGGGTGCAGTAGCCACACCAAAGAGCAGAGCCACAAACTGGAAACATCGATTTTCTACCGCAAACCTTAAGAACTTTTGGTGAGCGGGATGGATAGGCACATGTAAGTATGCGTCCTTGATGTCTATTGAGGCCTTGCAGGGTGGCGACCACTGATCGAATAGTTTACATTCGGAAATAGCAAATCCTCAGGAATTGATTTAGAGATCTTAGATCCAGAATGGGTCTGATATCTCCGTTTGGTTTTGGGATCACAAAGAGATTTGAATAAAAACCTGAACCTTGCTCTTTTAGGGGTACTTCTGTGATCACCCCTTGACATAGCAAGTGATCCAATCCTTTGAAGAAGGACCCTCTCTTTAATGGATCCTTGAGCTTCGGAATTGAGAAGATGGGATCTCTTGAAATTCCAACTTGTACCCTAGGGATACTGTGGATACTACCCATTTGTCCTGGATTTCTGTCTGCCATGCTGCTAAAAACTGACAAAGCCACCCCCCCCCCCTCTAGGCCGAGCGAGGGCACCTCTTCATGAAGAGGCCTAAGGGTTCTGCTTGTTAGCCTTTAAACTCCACTGCTTCCTGTTCTTCTGGGCCTGGTCTTCCTTAGCTTTTGTGGCTGGCTGAAAATGCTGTCGCCACTGGCTGAGGGTAGACTTACCAGGAGCCGGGGAGAGAGAACCTTCTTTTAAAACAAGGTCGCTTGTTTTTCCTATTCTCTGGTAATAAAGTGGTCTTTCCACTCGATATATTTTGGATGTATTTCTCCAAATCTTTCCCAAAGAGGCGTTCGCCATGGAAGGGGAAACTAGCCAAAAGCTTTTTGCATGTTGCCTCTGCAGACCAAAGTATTCTGCACATATGCACCAACTGGAATGTGAGAGGAGATGCTTGCTCAATTAAATCTCTCATAGCATCTATTGTAAAACATAAGGCTTTAGGCAAATTCTCCCACAATTTGACTTGTTCTGGAGGTAGCTCCTTCAGCCCTTGTTTTACCTGGTCCTTGAGGACCTGACACATGCTTACTGCTGCTACAGCAAGTTGGGCCACTGATCCAGCCAGAAGGAAGGATGATTTCAGTAAAGATTCCAGCTTCTTTTCCGAAGGATCCTTGAACACCTGTACGTTATCCACTGGACAAGTTAGGTTCTTATTTACACAAGAAATGGCTGCATCTACAGCAGTCAGACTCCACTTATTTAAAAAAAATTCCTCCATAGGGTAAAGAATGTCAAACTTCTTTGGAGGTGAGAAACACTTATCTGGATGTAGCCAGTCTGCGTAGATTACCTTTTTTAATAATGGATGAACCTTAGCATCTGGGAAGCAGAAAGGGGATCCTCTGATATCCCTGATCTGTCTGACTCCTCACTCCTGTCCTCTGTAGGTGTTACCTCATCCTTCTCCTCTTGAGATTTTTCTGAAAGGGGATCTAAAATCACAGAAGAAGATCTGCTTCGCTTTTTGTCCTTTTGCGAGGACTTTGTGATTAGCGAAGCGATCTTTCCTTCTAATTTTTCCATGGCTGCGGTAAAAGTGTCCTTGGTGACATATGCAGGCCCAGGTGGCACTGGAGAAATTGTTACACCTGATAGTGGCAATGGATTATCCTGTATAGGTGGTAGTGCTTTCTTGTCCTTCTTAGTCCCTGAATTCCTTCTAAAGTAAGACATATTACCAAGCGACAAGCCGAGGTACCACAATGCATATACTACTGTGCTCAGTTTAGCAATCTACATCAAGTATGCAACTTAAAACACACAGTTTCATGCCATAGAGTAGGTGTCTCTCTTTGGTAGTGCCCAACCAACCACATAGAGCTTACGTGCCCCCTGAATGCTGCTGTGTCCCAAAAGAAGGGCTGCCGTCCTCCGAGATTGCTTTATGGCTCCTGTCTGAGCGACATTTTTCAAATTGGCGTGCCCAAGCCTGTGCCCCCTCCTCCGCCCGCCGATAAAGCGCGACCCCGAGTGCATGCGACCTAGGGCAATAATGGCAGCTGTCCCGGGACAAGGGGGAGCCTCCCCCTGCTTATACAAACTATGCTGGGTCCCTACCCAGTGTTTTGGAGGAGAGAAGCGATGGCCATCTTATGCAGAGCTCTGCAGCGGAGGAAGTGTGCTTGTCTTGCGGATCTGACACTGTATAGAGTGTGGTGAGTACAAACTTAGCTCTTTAATCCCTCTAGTGGCCAAAAACGAGAAGACACCCTACTCAAAATTGAAAAAAGTCCTTAGGATTAATCTTAGGATCCTCTTTCTCTTACCTTTATCCCCGCCGCAGGTTTTTCTGTTGTAAATTTTCAATCAGCACCAATTTTTACCCATCTCGGCGGGCTTTGTGTGCCAACCTTCAGAGATTTGGGTTCCTATTTAAAGGAGACCTCTTCCCTGGGCCTTGTAAAAGACTCTTACCAGGACTTTTAGGGTTACGTAGCGAAAGTGCTGGACCCTAGAGCCCAGTCCTCCGAAGAGAGAAATGAGATCCCATCCAAGTTCAGCGTAATTATCTGGCGTCTTAGATGGATCCAAAAGCATAGCTCCTTTTACCCCCAGAGGGTCTCTTTGGCAGAGCTGTCCTTAGCACATCCTCCAGGCGTCCAACACCTTAGACACTGGCAAAAAACTGAGGTACTTCCCTGATGGGAGGGGTTATATGGAGGGGAACTGTCTTTGATTGGTAGTGCCAGTGTGCAATCACTACTGGTGACCATACAACCCATTATGTAATGTAATAAGGCTCTGTGTCCAGTGATGTACGATAAAGAAATTGCTGTTTTTTTAAGGGGGGCCATGAGGACCTCAGCCAATCCCCAGTAAAAGGGCTGGCAGGAGGGCCCCTCTATAAATCGACATTAGTCATGCCAGCGCAGTCGGGTGGAAGATGGAGTTCTGAGGAGGCTGTCAGTGGCCTTGAGGGTGTTCCCTAGTCTGGGGGGAGGGCCGGGGCTTGGGTGCGGGGGGGATCCTGCCAATACACACATGGGAATCCCTTACTGGAGGCACGGGGCAAGGAGAGAGGACAGCAGGAGCAGGTCAACACGTCTGGCAGATCTCCTGAGAGTCAGCCAGGTGGGCTGGTGAGTGTCAGTCTGTAGGACCTTGAGAAGTTAGCTAAAGGGCTAGTGAAAGGGGCAGCTGCAGCCAGGTGGGTTGACAGCGCCTGAAGAGCTGGTGCTGGGATCAGTAGCCACAGTATTGATATAAGCTGGACACTGTAATTCTTGTTACACAATAAGGGGCCTCAGGTTACTGCCCGTAATGGGCTATTGCCTTTAATCTGACTAAGGGACTGTCAAATATTCACAGTGATCCAGCTGGGTTATGCAAGTATGTGCTGGAGGAAAAAGAGGAGCTGTATAGAGACTGTATATAGGAAGTTGTCCCTGAAGTTGTTAAAGTCAAGTGGGCATCCCATAACCTCCCATCCCTATCCAAGTTATTACCCTCAATAAATTACAAAAAAAACAACAAAGTCACTGACTGTTCTCTGTCTCAAGTGTGCCTGTGAAAATTTGGTGTTCCGGCTGTGCAGGGTGAGGGATCCCAGTCTACTTGTGGCTCCTTAAGGGGTGTGCTACATAAGTACGATTGTATAAATATTTGTAAAAAAGTTGTCCTCTTTTACATTGGTGTACTTACTACCTGTACCCACACGCCTTGGGGGGGCCCTGTCAGGTAGGCTGTTCAGAACCCCATGATTTCTAAAATCAACCTTGCCTGTGGGCATTACTCACAATTGAGTCTTTAGAGACAGCATCACACCAGAGGCTGTAACATGGCTCCACACCAGTATAGCACTCTGCGTCTAAAAAAAACGAAACCCAGTACACTAGGCGTCTGGGAAGGGCCACAAGCAGTTTTCAATGTCCTCATACAGCCTCTGAAGCAATGCCAAGGATTAACCAATCGCATACCTGTTGTGAGAATGGCTGAAAGAGCACAAATGCATCTTGATTGAAGTAAAAGCAGTGGTCATTTTGGTAGCAAATTTTAATGTAAAAATGTAGGACATTTTAAACTCATTTTATTCATCTAAAATCGAATGAGTGTAGTTAAATTGTAATGCATTATTTGAGCATTTCTCTACAATTTCCAAACTCATTATATACTGCTCGAGTAAAAAGTTTAATATGTTATTTTTTATGGTATTGAGGTATGAACATCCACTACAGACCAGTGTTAATTTTGACATCAAATTTCAATTCAGTCTTCTGACTAAAATGGCATTTTAGTTTTACTCCCATTTTAGTCTTTTGACTAAAATGGCATTTTAGTTTTAGTCGTCTAAAATGGTATTAAGTTAGTAGACCAAAATGTTTTAGTCGGTTTTAGTAGACTAAATTAACAGAGTAAATGCCATTTTTCTGAGATTCAACAATGTTGAAAAGTCAGTAAACAAGAACAAGTTTTCCTCTGTGAAGTTGAGGAAATAGCATCCAACCTCCTATTGCACTAGCAAAAACCTGACACAGCATGGCTGTGGGTAAGGCTATAAAGGGGCCAGCCATTAAAATATTTGTTTGTTTGCCAGTGTCCACCTCCTGAAGGCAGCTGCATATAACAGTCATCTATGATTACTACTCCCCATTTCCCTCAATGGGCAATAACGTAATTAACCTCTCCTTATAAATATAGGTCTACTTTATGATTTTATTATTTAAACCAGGGTTGTCCAACAGAAGCCACTTGGGTGAAATGTGGGGCATTCTTTTGTACTTTCAATACTTGTATTACTTTTCAAACAGTGCCATACATGCACATTATGAATTCAACTGACACATCATATCACTATGACAACAGTAGTCCAAGCTATTGACATTTATTCTGCCTCTATTACCATTATATCTCTGTCAGTGACAGCAGGGTGCAAAGTTATCACTGCACTCCAGCACCTAGCATTGTCTGTTGCGCAGAGTGATCTATTGACCACTACCTGACAAGGAGAGTACACAGAGACAGGGAAGTTCTGGTCTAACACGAAAGGAGAAAGCTGTGTATGAGTGTGTTCAGGTAACTTACACCAGCAAAAGTGTTCACAGTGTGGAAGTGGCACAGAGAGGGTGGGGCGGTGTGTGCATGAGAGGCATGCTAAAGGTATGGTGGCACCCAGTATATACAGGAAAAGAGTGCAAATGATATAATGGAGAGTAGGTGCAGAAGAGAAGTGTTTCGAAGTATCACAGATGGCAGTAGATTGGGAGAGGAGTACAGATAGTGAGCTGACGGTTAATATGAGCAGAAGAAAAGTGCAAAGGGTGTAAGCAGAAAAGGCTTGCTGGAGGGTATGAGAGAGTTTAGAATGTGCAGAAGAGAAGTGCTAAAGGTATACCATATTACCAAAAGTATTGGGATACCTGCCTTTACACGCACATGAACTTTAATGTCATCCCAGTCTAAGTCCGTAGGGTTCAATATTGAGTTGGTCCACCCTATGCAGTTCTAACAGCTTCAGCTCTTCTGGAAAGACTGTCCACAAGGTTTGGGAGTGTGTCTATGGGAATGTTTGACCATTCGTCCAGGAGCGCACATGCACATTCACATTCCTCCACCCCAAACTTGGTCATACATGTCTTTATGGAGCTTGCTTTGTGCGCTGATCCAAATCATTTGGTGGAGGGGGGATTATGGTCTGGGGTTGGGCTTGGTCCCTCATTTCCAGGGAAAAGAACTCTTAAGGCACCAGCATACTAAGATATTTTGTACAATTTCATGCTCCCAACTTTGTGGGAACAGTTTGGGGATGGCCCCTTTCTGTCCCAACATGACTGCGCACCAGTGCACAAACAAGGTCCATAAAGACATGGATGAGTAAGTTTGGGGTGGAAGAACTTGACTGGCCTGCAGAGTCCTGTCATTAACCCGACAGAACACCTTTGGGATGAATTGGAGCAGAGACTGCAAGCCAGGCCTTCTCATCCACATTAGTGCCTAACCTAATAAATGCCCTTCTGGAAGAATGGTCAAACATTCCCATTCCTATTCCCATAGACAAACTTCAAAACCTTGTGTACAGCCTTCTCAGAAGTGTTGAAGCTGTTCTAGCTGCAGAGGGTGGGCCAACTCAATATTGAACCCTTTGGATTAAGACTTTGATGCCATTTACCTTTTCTTAACCGCCCGCCGTCAAATGACGACGGGAAGCAGACCCTATTGTTCTGGGTGGACATCATATGACGTTCCGCCCTTTTAATGCACTGGGGAACGGGTGCGCGATGGCCCAGTAACTGAGCAGGACCGTGGATCTGTGTGTGTAAACTTGCGTCCTTTTCTTCCCACAAATAGAGCCTTCTTTTGATGGTATTTGATTGCCTCTGCAATTTTTATTTTTTGCGATATAAACGGAAAAAGACTGTGAATTAAAAAAAAAAAAGATTTTTCTTATAACAAAAAGTAAAAAATATCGAATAAACAAAATTTTAGTCAAACATTTAGGCCAAAATGTATTCAGCCACATGTCTTTAGTAAAAACAATCGCAATAAGCGTATATTTATTGGTTTTCGCAAAAGTTATAGCGTCTACAAACTTGGGTACATTTTCTGCAATTTATACAGGTTTTATTTTATTAAAGCCTATCTCATTTCTTGAGGTGCTAAAATGGCAGGGCAGTACAAAACCCCCCCAAATGACCCATTTTGGAAAGTAGACACCCCAAGGAAACTGCTGAGAGGCATGTTGAGTCCATTGAATATTTTTTTTTTTGTCTCAAGTGATTGAATAATGACAAAAAAATATAAAAATTACAAAAAGTTGTCACTAAATGATATATTGCTCACACATGCCATGGTTATATGTGGAATTGCACGCCAAAATACATTCTGCTGCTTCTTTTGAGTACGGGGATACCACATGTTTGGGACTTTTTGGGAGCCTACTCGCATACGGGTCCCCGAAAAATCCAAGCACCGCCTTCAGCATTTCTAAGGGCGCAAATTTTTGATTTCACTCCTCACTACCTATCACAGTTTCAAAGGCCATAAAATGCCAAAATAGCACAAAACCCCCCCAAATGACCCCATTTTGGAAAGTAGACACCCCAAGCTATTTGCTCAGAGGCATGTTGAGTACATGGAATATTTTATATTTTGACACAAGTTGCGGGAATATGACAAACTGATTTTTCTTTGCACAAAGTTGTCACTAAATGATATATTTCTCACACATGCCATGGTTATATGTGGAATTGCTTCTGCTTCTCCTGAGTACGGGGATACGACATGTGTGGGACTTTTTGGAAAACTTGCCACGTACGGGGCCCCAAAAACCAAGCACCGCCTTCAAGATTTCTAAGGGCATACATTTTTGATTTCACTCCTCACTACCTATCACAGTTTTGAAGGCCATAAAGAGCCAAGATAGCAAACAACCCCCCCCCCCCCCCAAATGACCCCCATTTGGAAAGAAGACACCCCAAGCTATTTGCTGAGAGGCATGTTGAGTCCATGGAATATTTAATTTGTTTGCCCCAAATGATTGAATAATAACAAAAAAAAAATAATTTGACAAAACGTTGTCACTAAATGATATATTTCTCACACATGCCATGGTTATATGTGTAATTGCACCCCAAAATACATTCTGCTGCTTCTCCTGAGTACGGGGATACCACATGTGTGGGACTTTTTGGGAGCGTAGCCGCGTACGGGACCCCGAAAACCAATCACCACCTTCAAGATTTCTAAGGACATACATTTTTGATTTCACTCACACAAATCTTGAAGGCGGTGATTGGTTTTCGGGGTCCCGTACGCAGCTAGGCTCCCAAAAAGTCCCACACATGTGGTATCCTCGTACTCAGAAGCAGCAGAATGTATTTTGGGGTGCATTTCCACATATAACCATGGCATGTGTGAGAAATATATCATTTAGTGACGTTTTGTAATTTGTTTTTTATTTATTTTTTTGAGTAGACCGGCGTGTCGCTCGCTGCTGTCCTGAGAGCCTCCAATTTTAGATGCCTGTAACCTTATATGCCTGAAACCCTCTGGCTAAATGTGAGTAGCCCCCTTTTATGCTAAATAAATAGTTTTTATCCAGCAGAAAGCACTTAGATCTGTGGTCTCTTCTTTTCATGTCCGGATTCATTATATGGCTGAACTATGAGGAAGTGATTACCATCCTACTCCCTGGTTTTCTTTGATTGTCATACCTGCTTGTCCGACCATCTGGTAACACAGTGGTGAATTGCTAAGGTGAGAGTAGCCATCCGCACTCGGTGAAGGGATTTCTCACAAGTTTGGTGTGCTATATGTCACTTGGGTGAAGAATTCTAAAAGAAGTTTTGGATTCATCATACCATCTACTTATTATATTTGATTTATGTTGGACTGTTTTTCTTTTATTTTGATTTTGGTTTGTGCTGCACTGATTTCTATATTTATTTATTTATGTGTTGGATTTTGTGAACATCCTTTTAGTGTTCTAGCTGGCATTCCGGTGAATTTAAACTAACATATGTTTTTTCACAATATTTTACTACTATTACTATTTGTTGATCCTAATTTTTTGCGCTGATTGCACTCTTTGTTTTTTATGCAATTCTACATATACCTATGGCATGTGTGAGCAATATATCATTTAGTGACAACTTTGTGCAAAAAAAAAATCAGTTTGTCATATTCCTGCAACTTGTGTGAAAATATAAAATATTCCATGGAATCGACATGCCTCTCAGCAAATAGCTTGGGGTGTCTACTTTCCAAAATGGGGTCATTTGGGGGCTGTTTTGGCATTTTTATGGCCTTCGAAACTGTGATAGGTAGTGAGGATTGAAATTTACACCTTTAGAAAGCCTGAAGGCGGTGATTGGTTTTTGGGGTCCTGTACACGGCTAGTCTCATATGTGGTATCCCCGTATTCAGGAGAAGCAGCAGGATGTATTTTGGGGTGTAATTCCACATATGGGGGGGTGTATGCTTTGCGCGTGGGTGTAAGCGTTACTGGCGCTACCTAGCGGCACTAATACAGCGATCAGAAAAACGATCGCTTAGTGGCGCTGGCAATAGGGGGTGAAAGGGTTAACTCTAGGGGCAAGCAGGGGTTAAAACCTTTATTAGAAAATGTATGGGGGTACCTAACGCTATAAAAACCTAGCGGGTGAACCTCAAAAACTAACTAGCTACCTAGCGGCACTAATACAGCGATCAGAAAAACGATCGCTTAGTGACGCTGGTAATAGGGGGTAAAAGGGTTAACTATAGGGGCAATCAGGGGTTAAAACCTTTATTAGAAAATGTATGGGGGTACCTAACGCTATAAAAACATGGTGGCGAACCTCAAAAAATAACTAGCTACCTAGCAGCACCAGCGACACTAATACAGCGATCAGAAAAATGATCGCTTAGTGACGCTGGCAAAAGGGTTAACTAGGGGGTGATCAAGGGGTTAAAACCTTTATTGGGGGGGTAGGAGGCTAGCCTGGATCTAACACTAACTGCCTGTCACACTGACACTAAATGCAGTGATTAGTAATTAAATGATCACTGCTATTAGTGACACTGTGACAGGGGGGCTGATTTGTGTGCCTATGTGTACATAGTGTCAGTGTAGTGTTCGGTGTTACTCACTGTTGTGATGTCTCTCTCCTCCGCCAGACGAAAATACCGGCAGGAGGAGAGATTACATCACTTTCTCTCTGCCTGTGTTTACAGTGCAGGCAGAGGAGGGCGGAGGAAGAAGCCGATTGGCTGGGAGCAATCGTGAGGGGGCGGACAAAAACGAACAGCCGCCCCCTCATCCCGGATCGCTCCCAGAGCCACGGGGACCGCCGCAAGTACAGGGGGGGACCCCCGACCCACATCTAGGCAGGGACATACAGGTACGCCAATGTGACTGTACGTGCCATTCTGCCGACGTATATGTACATGCGGCGATCCTTAAGGGATTTACCCATCAGTAATTGATGAGGTGGATGATGATCCGGAGATGGCCATTTTCTTGGTTAGTTTCAGAGCGAAGTAACAAGCTCTACTATCGTGCACCGGACTGTGAAAATATACAGCAATTTGTCAAAATCTGTAATCCACAATGATTTAAAGGAAACGGAAGTGAGGCAGGTTGCTCATTCTGCCAGGTTCCACATTTTGTCAGAACAGCAGGCAGTATGTGCAGGAACGGATTCCTTAGAGTGGAAAAAGTGGCAACACGTGCACAGGAGGAGCAATCACAAACTTTTTTGGATTGAGTGAGGTTAGAACATGTCTTTTGGAAAAAGAGAGACACATATAGAGAGCATAATTAGGCTACTCGCCCTTAATTTGCAAGAAAAAAAAAGAGAAAGGTTCCCCAGATGGGCTTTTAGGCAGCAAAGTAACAAATTGAGGTATAGTGAAGGTTGTATAAAGCAATATTTATTGCACAATTTCCAAATATTCACATGGGTCAGAGATCATAGAGACAAACGACAAACTGTCAACATTCCTGTATAACATGTACATAGGTAGTATGTATATATATATATATATATATATATATATATATATATAAGGTTGTAACATTGAGCCCCTTACTTTGCTGCCCAAAAGCCCATCTGGGGAAACTTTCTCTTTTTTTCTTGCAAATCCAGGGCGAGTAGCCTAATTATGCTCTCTATATGTGTCTCTCTTTCTTCGTATAAACCATTGGGGGCTAAAACCCCCCGCCTCCCCCGACACATGGAGATTGACACTAACTGCGTATTGCTTCATGTTTGGCCTAACCCCCACATGCCCAACCCTTGACCCACATTTCTGGTGTAATATGCATCAGTTCTGTATCGAGGCTTTTCAGAAGGTTGAATCCACAGTTACTTCCGAAGTATGCGAGGAGAGGGGATTTTGGGATACATTCCCCCCCCAAAAATACAGAATGTGTCCCCCCCTCCCTTCCCAAAAACCGGAAGGTCGCCAAAGGCACGGCCCCACCCCCAAGAGGGCGGGCACGCCAGATCATGCCCCACCCGGAAATACAGACGATCACACTACATCATAAAAACATGTGACAATTGTCATCCAAATGCTAAGACTCTAAAAAACAGGGGGAAAATGTATACATACTATACAAGCGTATCAAGAAGGTAATATTTACACATAAAGGCGTATTGATATCATGGCTATAACCCCAAAGTTTATAGAATGTCAATTGTTGGGACATAATGTAGATTAAAGTGTTGGGACATGCTGAGATATAGAAGTCTGTATACAGTTACTTCCGAAGTATGCGAGGAGGGGGGATTTTGGGATACAGTCCCCCCAAAAATACAGAAGGTGGATTCAACCTTCTGAAAAGCCTCGATACAGAACTGATGCATATTACACCAGAAATGTGGGTCAAGGGTTGGGCATGTGGGGGTTAGGCCAAACATGAAGCAATACGCAGTTAGTGTCAATCTCCATGTGTCGGGGGAGGCGGTGGGTTTTAGTCCCCAATGGTTTATACGAAGAAAGAGAGACACATATAGAGAGCTTAATTAGGCTACTCGCCCTGGATTTGCAAGAAAAAAAGAGAAAGGTTCCCCAGATGGGCTTTTAGGCAGCAAAGTAACAAATTGAGGTATAGTATGGGTTGTATAAAGCAATATTTATTGCACAATTTCCAAATATTCACATGGGTCAGAGATCATAGAGACAAATGACAAACGGTCAACATTCCTGTATAACATGTACATGGGTAGTATATATATATATAGGGTTGTAACATTGAGCCCCGACGCGTTTCAACCAATTCGGTCTCTTCAGGGGGCAAAAGTTCTAAAGAATAAAAATAATAATAATATTGATAAACATTCAGAATGAGTAAAATAACACATAACATATAAGCAGTAAAATGCCATAATGATGTAGTTACCACTGAGACAGGAAATGAGTAGCGTGAGAGACCGCTGTAAGATCCGGGGTGGGCCCTGAGCTGCCCCCGCCCTCCCATAGGTGGAGGGGCTCACCCTGGAGAACCTAAAGGGGCTCAATGTTACAAACTTTATATATATATATATATATATATACTACCTATGTACATGTTATACAGGAATGTTGACCGTTTGTCATTTGTCTCTATGATCTCTGACCCATGTGAATATTTGGAAATTGTGCAATAAATATTACTTTATACAACCTTCACTATACCTCAATTTGTTACTTTGCTGCCTAAAAGCCCATCTGGGGAACCTTTCTCTTTTTTTCAGAACATGTCTTTTGAGGCTTAATGCACACAGGGTTTTTTTTTTAAAAAGCCACTTTTACTTTTTTCAGCCTCTGACCAAACCTCTATGTGCACACTTATGCATTTATTAGAAAAGGAGCATTTAGAGGCTGAAAAAAAATAAAATAAAAAAAAACACATCACTTGCACTTTCAGGAAGTGAACTGTTAAACAGAAAAACACTGAACACACTTAAACGCTAGATACGTGTAGTGCAGTGCAGTGCTTCAGAGTTCATTCAAATGGCCTGAATATTCCAGCCAATGGCAATATCAGAGCAAGTGTTACTGAACCCACAACAGTAAAATCAAACTGGGAAAACGTATTGACCCGAATATAAGCCTAGGGTGTCCATGCCTAGAATGATGTTTAACATGGGAGTCTATGCAAGGGGTAACTGGCTTTGAAAAATCAGTGCTCCCCAGACAAACTTTGCACACAATGGAGGAATGGGGCTACATGTGTGCCAAGTTACGGGTCCAGGGGGCCTATGACAGGCTGGTACCAGGTCCCCAAAGTCACCGGAGAAATTACCATTTAACATGGGAGTCTATAGAATGAGTGACCGGCTTTGAAAAAAAAAATCTGTGCTCCCCAGCCAACAAACTTCACACACTTGTAGAGGAAGAATAAGGATACATGTGTGCTTGGGGTCCAGGGGACCTACGGCCAGCACCGGGTCCCAAAAGTCTAGGAGAACAGGCACAAAAAGGTGACTCGAGTATAAGCCCAGGGGGGCATTTTTAGCACCAAAAAAAAATGTGCTGAAAAACTTGGCTTATACGGTACTTGTTCTCAATTAGCCAGGTTACATGATATTGGCATGTATACAGGCTGTAGTGGTTGAAATCTCCACCTTCCTAAACTCTCAGCACTGGAGAAACTCTGCAGTTTATCACTGACTGGTATAGAGATCAGCCAAAAGGGTATAGTGGCAAAATTTTCATGTAAAAATACTTACATTGTGGGCAGAATACATTTTCATATCACTGGGTTTAGTAACACTTTAATGCTCTTTTAGGTAGGTTTTTTTCCCAACCAAGAACAAAGACATGGGGGGGGGGTGTTAGAGAAGAAAAACCCACCATTGTGTGCATGCCGCCTTCATTTTTTTATGGCACAATGGCTATTTCCCCTTATTTTCAAACATGGTGACAAAAAATAAAAAAAGCAGTGAAGAAAACTGCAACAAGCATTATAAAGGCTTCTAGCCTGACAATACAAAAAAAGTGTTTAACCACTTGCTTACTGGGCATATACCCCCCTCCTGCCCAGGTGAAATTTCAGCTTCCAGCACTAACTCACTTTAACTGACAATTGTGGTCGTGCGACGTGGCTCCCTTTCTTTTGGTGGAATTTGATCACCTCTGCAGTTTTTATTTTGTGCGCTATAAACAAAACAGACAATTAAAAAAAAAAAAAAAATATTTACTTGTTATAATAAGCTCAATTTTTAAAAAATGTCCTCAGTTTAGGCTGATACGTATTCTATTTTTTTTTTTTTAACCAAAAATGCAATAAGCAACTGGTGTGCGCAAAAGTTATAGCGCTTACAAAATAGGGGACAGAATGTTTTTTTTTTACTAGTAATGGCGGCGATCTGTATAGGGACTGCGACATTATGGGGGACACTTGCCACCGTTCACGTTTATACAGCGATCAGTACTATAAATATGCACTAATTAATGTATAAATGAGACTGGCATTGAAGGGGTTAACACTAGGGGGTGAGGGGTTAAATGTGTGCCCTGCATTGTGTTCTTAACTGTGGGAGGTGACCCATTGATGTCCCTATGTACAAGGGACACAGATCTGTCTCTCTCCCTGACAGGACAGGGATCTGTGTTTGTTTTCACACACAGATCCACGTCCTTGTCTCTAACCGCTGATCGCGAGTGCCCGACGGACATCGCGGCCGCCAGGCAAGGGCATTGGCGATGCAGCACGCCCCCGGAGGCCGTAAAATTATGGCAGCTCAGAGATTTAGAACCACCCTGCAGCCCCATATAGTCATAGCCCATCAGAAGTGGTTAAGAAGGTGTGTTGACGTTTGATTTCTTTCCCACATCCTGTCTGTTGAAACCTGGGTCAAAGCGAGGAGAGATCTTTTACAAGGAGCTCAGGATAGTAGAAACACCCAAAAGACCTCTTTTTATATACACACACAGGGGGGGGGTTCCCTCTAGAAGGAGTCTCCAAACTATGGCCCTCCAGGTGTTCAGGAACTACAATTCCCATCATGCCTATGAATGTCAAGAGTTTTACAATGCCTCAATTTTCCACAGCCTGGAGGGCCTTTTGGAGATCAAAATGTTATATTTATGGCAAAATGTGTTTACATAAAATCTATTTGAACCCCTTTTCCCTGCCCCCAATATTTGATAGCAAGCAGCTTTAAATGCTGGGAAAAATTGAGGTCTTAAACTCCAGGCATATGCCCTCCCAACCAAGCCTAAAAATAGGGCCAGCAGGAAGGCACTTCCTGTAATGGCAACTAGTCACCCCAGCAAACTGTCTAACCTATACATGGGCAGTCTGCTCACTAGTATTTGAGCATGAAGTGCCAAAACAGCACACCATGAGCCTGAACTAGGAGATCCCTGCCAAAGCTTTATGCAGGCTGTCCAACCCATTCCGATGGACTGGTAACCTGCTTTGCCCCCATTTATCCAACAGCTACAGTCTACCTCAGTGGAGCAGGAAAATTACCCAAGGCCTGTTCATAGGCTTCAGTAAAAGTGCAGACAGCAAGCTTCATTGAAGCATTAAAGTACCATTCCAGCTCCAGTTTGCAATTGTTGAGCAGTTCCCAATGTGAGTGTTTGCCACTTTTAACATGCTGCCATCTTCAAAACGTGTCTGTTAACAGCTTGCTTAAAGTGGTAGTCACTCATAAGGTTCTGTGTTCAACCTTCCACACAACGGAGCAAAATTGTACTAAAAGCTGCAAAGTGCTACAAATCAACGCTTGCTGTTGACACTGCAAGTGCAACAAGTTGAAGACCGTGTAAAACAGAACAAACTGCTGCAACATTGCATATAGCACTATCTCACCAGCCAAAAGTGTCCATAAATTGGGGGGTTTGATGGCAGTGCCATGGCTTTGTTACCCAATTGCATGCTTCATGAACAATGACTAAGAAAATTAAAGGCTAGGGCAAAACCACTGCCCCAGTTTAGGAAATTCATATTTAAGCAAACACAAATACTCTTCTGTACACCTAGTCCTTGGTGGCAGTTGCTTTAGTGTCCTTACTTTAACCAGCAAGCCAGACCCATGGTTGACACACACGGTCAAATGCCCTTCAACTAGTACAAGAGTCTGCCTGATAGAATACAAAGCAAAAAGCATTTAGGCTTACCAAATATGAGGTGTGTACATCCCCAGACTCAAGGACTGGCAACAGTCCGTCTGGGGATTATACGACATCAGGGGTGCCACATGTATCCTTTTACAGCCACTACCTCCAATCCAAAAACTAGGGCATCTGTCCCCCTTCCGTATGGGTGGCTCAGAGAGCACATAGTGGCCTGCGACTGATTAAGTCGCTTAAGTGGCCCTCGCTCTTCAAAGATTGGGCACCCCTGTACTACATAGTCAGTTTGTAGCTAGCAGACATTTATAAACTGCCAATAATGGACTTTAATCAGTGTAGGTGGGCTTCTTAGCTAAATCACCCCCCCCCCCAATCACTTTACTATTTTAGCACAAAACCCTTACTCACACAAAAAGTCAAAGAGACATTGAATGTTTTTTTCTTTATTGAGTTTGTTCACTGACCTCTTGCATCTCTCAAAGATTAACAATGTAAACTTTTCAAAATGTTTAGGGATAGGGCCCATGAGATAAAGAGAAGAGTGGTTGGTCAAGGCAGAAGATACAAAAAAATAAAAATAAAAGTTCGGGTATATAGCTGCACAAATAAGCAACACAACCATTTGTAAGAGCTCCAACTGAGCAGCATTGAGGACACATTTCAACAATGCACTATAAACTTGGAGAGAGAAAAAAAAAAAAAATACTGTTAGTCCTCAGGTGCACTGTGGGTTGGTGTTTGTCCCCATCTCTCCATTCCAGTTATTAAATCCTGAGCCAAGCGCCAATGGGGAAAGCCATGCCAGTGATCTTTCTGCGCAAATACAATGAACATAAGGGAAAGTCCTTAAAAGCATTTGCGGTGGACAATTGATGGCCCAGATTCATCATACTCCTGCTTGCTGATCCACATCTGCTGGAAGGTGGAAAGAGATGCCAGGATGGAGCCTCCAATCCATACAGAGTATTTACGTTCTGGTGGTGCAATAATCTGTAAAACATACAAAGTTATTAAAAACCTGCAATATTAAACCCATATTCAGCACCTAAAATACACATAACACTGAAAACCCACAGATGACCAACTCCAGCCCAAATGTTCGCACCCCCCCCCCCTTTTCAAAAACCAAGTCTTTGGTTAGATACATACCTTTATTTTCATGGTGCTTGGAGCTAGTGCAGTTATTTCTTTCTGCATCCTATCAGCAATTCCTGGATACATTGTGGTTCCTCCAGAAAGTACAGTATTGGCATACAGATCCTTACGAATATCAACATCACATTTCATTATAGAGTTGTAGGTAGTTTCATGGATACCACATGACTCCATACCTAACAGACAAAAACATTTTAGGTTAGAAAAAGAAAGCCAAGAAACCCCTACCACACAAGCCACATTTTACAATGCTTACCAAGGAAAGATGGTTGGAACAGGGCTTCTGGACACCTGAACCTCTCATTGCCAATGGTAATGACCTGCCCATCAGGCAACTCATAGCTTTTTTCCAGAGAAGATGAAGAGGCAGCTGTAGCCATTTCTTGCTCAAAATCCAGAGCTACATAACATAGCTTCTCCTTAATGTCACGAACAATTTCTCTCTCAGCAGTGGTAGTAAAGCTGTAACCCCTCTCAGTCAGAATTTTCATGAGGTAGTCTGTCAGGTCACGTCCAGCCAGGTCAAGACGCAGGATGGCATGAGGCAGTGCATAGCCCTCATAGATTGGCACAGTATGAGTGACACCATCTCCAGAGTCCATCACAATACCAGTGGTACGTCCAGAGGCATACAGAGAAAGTACAGCCTGGATGGCAACGTACATTGCTGGAGTGTTGAAGGTCTCAAACATGATCTGTAAGAAGACAGTGGAGGAGGTTAATCAGGGGTTCACACATTAAAGACTGCAAACCATGCAGGTGTACTTGCAAGATTGAAAGTGGTGTTTGAACACTTCAAATCTCACTTTAAATCACATCAAGTCAAAGCTAAATGTGAGCATAGGAAATAACATAAAGCAGGCAGTGATCTGTTAACACAACTCAATAGTTAAGGTTCAAAATAGTCAAACTGCAAAACTGTTAGTGGCACAAGCAAAAAGGGCATTACAATAAGAACCTGGAGATATTCCAAAGTAGACTTGGGCAACAGAACCCTGTATGGACAGCAAATTAAACCTGTTAACATCATATTAGGCAGTGAACTAAACATTTAAGGTTAAAATCAGTTTTAGTACCTGTGTCATCTTTTCTCGGTTTGCTTTGGGGTTAAGTGGAGCTTCAGTCAGAAGCACTGGGTGTTCCTCTGGGGCAACTCTCAACTCATTGTAAAAGGTGTGGTGCCAGATTTTCTCCATATCATCCCAGTTTGTGACAATTCCATGTTCAATGGGATATTTCAGAAGTAAGGATACCCCTCTTGCTTTGAGCTTCGTCACCTACGTAACTGTCTTTCTGCCCCATGCCAACCATGACACCCTGAAAGAAAGATACAATGAATTAAAAAAAAAAAAAAAAAAAGCCCATTTTGTACATCAGCAACTGACAAGTCAGTAACCAGTCATCAGGATTACCCTTTGCTCAATGAAATAGGAATCCACATGCTTTTTTGTTGCATGGTAACCACTAACATTTCTAGGTTCTAAGCAAGAGTTTGAAGTAGCAACCACATTACTATTGGAAGCAGAAAACCTCAAAGATGCCAATTCCCCCCCCCCCTTAAACACTTACCTGAGCCTGATCTCAATCCAGAGTTGTGTATACACAGCTCTATATGATCTAAGCAGGGGTCTCAAAGTGGTGGCTGTGTTGCTAAACTAGAAGTCCCATTGCAAAGCTTTGTTACCTCAGGCAGGAGGCATGATGGGACTTGTAGCACCACAACTGCTGGAAGGCCACCAGTTTAAGACACCTGCGCT
Source organism: Rana kukunoris (assembly GCA_029574335.1). Taxonomy (NCBI): domain Eukaryota; kingdom Metazoa; phylum Chordata; class Amphibia; order Anura; family Ranidae; genus Rana; species Rana kukunoris. The sequence goes on from CM056054.1 coordinate 115,981,392, forward strand.
AAGGAGAGTTGGCAGCAGCCAATGGCTCCTACTGTGGTCGATACCCTGGGATGGAGCCCCCCCCCCCCCCCAAGGTAAACTAGTGGGGACCCCCAGAAGAGCAGGTTACACTATTTTTTTAACTGGCACTTGACAGTAAAGATTTTACTGGAAAGCAATATATGGTGTAGCTTCAGCTATGCATTTAGTCAAACCACCTAAACTTTAGCTGGCAGAAGCACAATAACATCCATTTTTATAAACATCAGCCCTTGTGCCCACAAATGCAGCATGAACACTTATGCTTTTAATACTTAACCATCAGCCAGGAAACAGCCTCCAATGTGCACTTTAAAGCTACAGCGACTACATTTATTCAAGATGCTGCTATTGCCGAGTAATCAGCAATTTCAACATAAGTAAAAAAGATTATGCAGGACATTGCACAACTGGAAAAGACGACACTTTTGCAGTGGGAGGAGTACTTTTGCACATATCACAAAGAGATCTTCATGGTTCCCTCAATAGGTCCCAACTGAAGCACACACAGCTTCCTTTATAGCTCTTGGGCCGCAGCTGCAAGCTTGTCTGTCCATATTAAAGAGGCACGCCCAAAACTTGACTGAATGGAACAGTTATTTCTAGAAAATAAACCCAAGGACATTGCTAGCATTTAACTTGACAGTTATGTACTTGGAGAGAAGTATTCCAGCAATTTAGTAGCCATCTAAGCTAGGTTGTACAAAGATTACCTAGACAACAATCAATGATTACGACTAAATGTCTATTCAATATATTCTCCCCCCCCCCTCCCTTTGTGTGCCAGATCAAGATAGGGACTCCTCTCCCACTGCCATAAGCGCAATAAAAGTAAAGTGTTTAAAAAAAAAAAAAAACCTTTATGCAGTTTAAGACAAACCCCCCCACAAAAACCTGTCTCTGAACATGCAAACTATGCTCTTCACCCCTAACAGTTGGAAGCCAATAACCTGAACCAAACATATACAGATAAGATCCTGCATTGCTCCAAGAAGAATAGATTCTCTAATCAAGCAATATGAGCTCTTGTATTTCTATCCCACTTAATTTACATTGAACCTAGTTGCATCTTTCCAATTAAGCCATGCATTCCACACCCAAACTTGAGTTGATGGATGATTTAAATAAATGCGTGCCAATTGTGAAAAATATATATAGCCACTCTTACAATCCAGCATTTAAACTAAGCCATACAACCAAGGCAGCAGTAGCAGCTGCCACGTGGGAGGTGTGCCATGACAGCTTGACAATGAATAGGAGTAGCCTTTTGTTCTGCATGTCCATGACTAAGAGGGCCAGGGAGCACAAAGAACATTGCGTTTTCACCGTTAGCATTTTAAAAAAAAATTGCATTTGGGATAGATTGTGGTACATTAATGCTAAACAAACCTGTTAAGCTAGCACATCACAGCAGTAGGTTACCAACCTGACCGCGCCTAAAAGCTGAACTGCTCACTAACACACTTCCTTAAAGCCCATCTTAACATCAGACCTTTGTAAAGGTAACCATGTTAAAAAAAAAGAAAAAAAAAAAGAAAAAAAAAATTGTCAATAGGATTTAATCAGCCAGATTACTAAGCATATTGGGTGGTAGATCCATTAAAGTACATCTGTTTAGTGCAAGCAATGTGTTAAAGCTGCTTGTTGGGTAAAAAGTACCACTCAAGGTTGCTCGGCTAGAAAAAAAAAAAAAAAAAAAAAAAAGCTTCTTCTATGATATTGTGCAAGTCATTAGCATTTTCAGAGATACCCTTAATTTAACAAAAGTGTTGCTACAGAATTTTCATACAACCTACAGGAACACTGCAAGAACATTTACTGCTCAAGTTTAACAAAAAATAAAAATTATAAAAATACACACCTGATGCCTTGGGCGACCTACAATGGATGGGAACACAGCACGAGGAGCATCATCTCCGGCAAAGCCAGCTTTGCACATTCCAGAGCCATTGTCGACAACCAGGGCAGCAATATCATCATCCATTGTGATCTGAAAATGGAATGAAAGTTAGTCAGCAAGCTAAACACAATTGTGCGGTGCACCAATAAAGCTGCCTGCAGAGGGCGTATGGGTTTGCACCAGTTCTCGATAAAACAAAGGGAAGTCCTGGACTGAAGAATTACCAAATAAGGCAACAGAGCAGATTAACGTTAGGGGGGGGGGGGGGGGGGGGGGGACACATAGCACGTCACTTAACCCACTACATACTGCAAGAGGGACAAGCCTAACGCTGCAACATTGTACACAAATTACAACATTGTATTGCTACAAAAAAAAAAAAAGGGGGAACTGAAAAGCCTTACAGGCAATGAATGCTTAATACTTTGTAAATTGACTGGCTGAAGAGCATATTTAGGGCTACATCATATACAACTTTACATTTCTAAACCAACCTAATCTATTGATTATTTTTTGGAGGCCAGCACTGCTAAATGAGACATGCCCTTTAGTAAGCCTCACTATAGCCAATAAACAGAAATGATATATAAAAATATATTTTTTTTTTTGGGTCATTGCCTAGCCAAGCATGCTTGAAGGGGGAAGTAGACCTTTAAGAAACCCAAGTCTCTCAACCCCCCCCCCCTCATTGGGGTGTATGCAATGCCTAAATGACCAAACAATTGCCTGCACTAGCCCAGCGCACTGGGAACCCATTAGGTCTCCGCTTATACAAAGAGGAACGTGCTTCCTGCTACCCTTAGGCAGACGGAAAGAGAAAGACATTTAGGGTAAATAAAATAAAAACTGCTCTCGAAAACCGCCATTAATCCCTGCACTGCGCCCTCTGCTAACACGACAGCCAAATAATACAATAAAACCACGTTTAAAATTACATCGCCATTACCTTGTGTTACGTGCTTCCTCCGAACTAACCTCAAAGCGATGCAAGCGGTCACTGAACTAAAGAGGGCTCGGCACCGGTTTTATGCTGCGCGCTCCCAGCCGGCCAGGCCATATAAGGAAAGTTACAGGAACCGGCATTCGGATTGGCTAGGAGGATTGCGGGTGGCGGAAGGATATCATGTGAGGAGGCAAAAAAAGCAAGTCTTCGCCATAATGCTATGATGTCAATGAAGATCAGCGAGAGAGGAATTAGTAATAGTGCGGTAAAAGGCCGTGTGTTGCAGTATCACATAGTAAGGTGCGGCATTTTAAAGTCCATGCAGCCACACCCAATAAGAGTATGAACATGGTTTTGTCTATGGGTGTGTGCTGTCTATGATGTGTGACAATGGTATGTAGCCATACACATTGGGGCTGGATAGAAGGGAGGCTGCACTTCTTTTTATCCTTGTGAGGAAAATGAACGGTTGTGTACACTGGCATGTAAAGTAATGCCTGCTCTAAGAGCTTTCTTCTCATACACTGTGCCACTAATTAAAGGGAGACTGGAGGTTTTTCTTAAAAGGAATGTTTAACTGTACCCATAAAAGAGGCCATTAAAAATCACAGCGTGTTAGAGCCCTTTCACACTGCAGCGCCACTAAACAGCGTTTTTTAGCCGCTAACGGGGCGGCTTTCACCTTAAAAAAGGTAAAAAGTCCAGTTGTGCCGTGCTTTTAAAGCGGAGGTCCAGCTTAAAAAAAATAATTAAAAGTCAGCAGCTACAAACACTGTAGCTGCTGACTTTTAATAAGGACACTTACCTGTCCAGAGTGCCCGCGATGTCAGCAGCTGAAGCCGAGCAATCGCTCGGGTCTCTGCTGCCCCGCTGCCAGCCTCGGTGAGGGAATCAGGAAGTGAAGCGTTGAGGCTTCACTGCCCGATTCCCTACTGCACATGCACGAGCCGCACGGCGCTATGTGAATGGGTGGATGTCTCCTGGGACACACACAAGGTCCCAGAAGACACCGCTCCCCATTTCCCAGGAGGAGGAGAAGAAATAAGACCCACCGCGGACAAGGAAGAGGCAGATTAGGAGATCTGCCTGTAACATCCACTTTTTTTTCTAATTTTTTTAAGCCTTTTTGGCATTTTTATTTTTTTAGGATGGACCTCCGATTGAAGGCACTTCGTAAGCCCTGCCCAGAATGGGCAGGGGGGTTTTGGAAGAGCTAAATACAGCACTCCCAAGCTGCCTCAAAGATGCTGCTTGCAGGACTTTTTCGAACAACCCGCAAGCGCCAAGCGCCCCGCCCCAGTGTGACCGCGCACACTGTACAGAATGGGAGGCAGTTTTTTCAGCCTTTTCAATTTCTAGTCACCGGATGAGGTCAGACTGGTGCAAATTTGGCTTCAATTCAGACTGAGCTCTGAGACCCCATCCACATTTTGTTTAGTGGGAACTCACATTCCGGCTCGTGACTTTGTGTGGGGGATTTTCACAACTTCAATGGGCTGCTCTATGTGCGTGTCAAATCCTTCTTTGATTGGCTACAAGCTGCACACGATTTTTGTAAGGCTCATTTTGTTGCATGATTATGTCGTACGAAAATCACCCCCTGTTTGGGGTGCCATTTGGAACCAATGCATCCAGTTACGCGTTTTACAGTAATTACCATGTGATTTCCGATTGTCACACCGATTCCGCCCACAATTCTGAATAAGCAATTGCAAGTTGGGCCTGAAAGAAGCTAATCTTAATTGTTCCACTTCAGACACTCCTACCCCTGCACCTTTGACCATTAGGCAGGGATGTATTCTGGCCTAGGCCAACAAGGCCCAGGCCTAGGGTGGCACTTTGTGGGGGGCGGCCCTTTGTCCTCTTCTCACGGCGTCCCTCTGTCCTTCTCCCAGGGCGTCCCTCTGTCCTTCTCCCAGGGCGTCCCTCTGTCCTTCTCCAAGGGTGTCCCTCTGTCCTTCTCCAAGGGTGTCCCTCTGTCCTCTTCCCATGAATATGACAGGGATGTGGCTTTGACAGGAAGGGGTGGGTCATATTTAAATTAGAGGGTGCGCAAGTTTAGTCAGGCCTAGGGCAGCACAAAACCTAAATACACCTCTGCCATTAGGTGTCTGCTTTATGACCATAATGGTCAAACGATGAAAAGGAAGCCGCTCTCCATCATAAAAGCTTGGTATAAAAATGTATTTACCCTTCCAGTGCATAGGCTATTCTACTTGTTCCCTCTACAATGCGTTTCAATTTATTACACTGCGTTCAGGGCCCTGCATCCACTTATATAGGCTGGCTGGATGCAGATGCCAAAACAAAGGCAGCTTGCATGCAGTACGGGTGCCTGGGCCTGTCCTAAGGAGGCCTGAGTATTGCAAGCTGGGGGGACACCTATATTTCAATCTATATTACAGTTTGCACACTGAGGCGCTTTGCAGGCGCTATAACGCTAAAAATAGTGCCTGCAAAGTGCCCTGAAAGAGCGGCTCCATTCACTCCCCTCTGACTTTCGGGCTTTCACACTGGAACAGTGTACTGGCAGGATATGTAGGGAAAAAGAAATGGACAGCCGCACTCCAATGGATGAAAAAACTTAAAAATAGGGCCTGTTTATTCCAGTCAAAAAATATAACTAAAACAGCAAACAGTGGGGTAACAAAAGCTATTGTTACCCCACTGTTTGCTGTTTTTGCTGTTTTAGTTATATTTTTTGACTGGAATAAACAGGCGCTATTTTTAAGTTTTTTCATCCATTGGAGTGCGGCTGTCCATTTCTTTTTCCCTACATTGCACTACGCATTGCCTGCACCCACTTGAGTTTTTGTACTTACCACTGAAGAGTGTCGTCTGGAGCGGCGGTTTTCCTTTTATCCAGTGTGCTGGCAGGACCTTTGAGGCAATATACTGTAGAAGCAGTAAATACACCTCTCCTAAAGCGCCCCTGCCCATTGAAAACAATGGACAGCGCCGCCGAACCTCCTTTGGCTTCCAATACCATCTCTACTCCGATAACACCGAAATCTACCTATCTACTCCTCACCTCACTCTTTCAGTCTCCTCACGCATTACTAACTTACTAGCTGACATATCAGTATGGATGGAACACCACTTCTATAAATGAAAACCTCTCTAAAATGATCTTATAATATTGCCATCTCCATGCCAACCATTAATCCCTCCTCTTGCGACAGGGTGCTAGGTGTGATCCTAGACTCTGACCTGTCCTTTCATCCCCAAATCCAAACGTCAAAAGCTTGTAGACGTCACCTCTATAACACCCCTAAAATTCACCTTTTTGTAACTAATGAAACCACCAAGCTCCTCATTCACACTCCTGTTACAGTATCTCTTGTCTTGACTACTGAAAATCCCTTCTCATAGGCCTACCACTTCATAGGCTATTCCCTCTTCAGTCTATCTTAGGCTGCATTCACACCTGAGCGTAGCGTTTTCGGTCGGCTTTTCCAGCGTTTTGTTGCGCGTATTCACGCGTTTGCATACAGCGTTGTCTGACGTTTTTGAACTTCAACGTTTGTTATTTTAGCCAATAGGAAAAATGATCATCTCTTTCATCACTTGTTGCTATGTTTGTAGATTTTTTTATCTTCTGCCTGGGTGAAATGTTCTATTGACTAAAGAGACAAAACGTCCGTAGAAACGCTCGTTATCGCGCTAGACGCTTGAATTGAGTGTTTTCCATTACTTTCTATGGGAATACAAACACTCAAGAACGCCCTGTTTGAGCTTCAGGCGTTCGGCGTCACGCGTTTTGTAGTGGAGATGTGAACCATCTCCATAGAGAATAATGTATTTTTTCCCCTCTAGCGTATTGTAGCATCACGCTTCAGGCGACAAAACGCTCAGGTGTGAATGGAGCCTTATACCTTACCAACTGCTCAGTGTCTGCCACCCCTCTCTGACAATCCCGACACTGGCTTCTGATCGCCCAGCGAATTAAATTTGAAATACTAAAAACAACATACAAAGCCATTTACAACTCTGCCCCGAGCTACATCACCAATCTTGTCTCCAAATATAACCAAACCATCCTCTCCACTACTTTTAAGACCTCCTGATTTTAAGTTCCCTTGTTTCCTCCTCCCATGCTTGTCTCCAGGTCTTTTCCAGAGCCTCTCCCACAGGGATTATGGGGCCCCTTACACAGCTTCAGGCATGGGCCTCCTGGAGCAGAGAACTGGGGGGGGGGGTGCTGCCGTCTGAAATTAAGAAGTGGGGGGGGGGGGGGCTGCTGCGATTTGAGAAGCGGGGGGTTCCTTTACAAAAAAATAAATAAAGAAAAATATATATATAAAAAAAGTGTGGTAGCCATCCGGGGGCCCTGGGGACCTCTGGGCCCTTTAATAAAAAATAAATAAATATATATATAAAAAAGAAATAAACATTTATAGAAAAAAACAAGGGGGTTGCCTGGGGACCTCTGGGCCCTTTAATAAAAAATAAATAAAAAAATATATAAACAAAAATAACATGGGGCCCTGGAGACCTCTGAGCCTTTTACTAAAAAAAAATATATATATATATATATATATATATATATATATATATATATATATATATATATATAAAAATGTAAAACATTTTTATAAGAAAAAAGGTTCTCATCTGGGGCCCTGGGGACCTATGGGCCTTTAATTAATAATAATAAATGTATGTATATTTATATGTATATAAAAAATAAAAATAAAAGTACTAAAAAAAATATATACAAATTATTATTTTTTTATAAAAAAAGGTGGGTTGTCATCTGGAGCCCTGGGATCTCCGGGCCCCTGGGGACCTCCAGACCCCTAAAAAAAAACATTGGCCCTTTAATAAAAAATAAAAATATATTAAATATATTTAAAAAAAAAAAAAGGAAAAATGGGGGGCTGCCACCCAGGTCCCTGGGGGCCCCTTGGGACCTCCGGACTGCTAAAAAAATAAAAGAAAAAAATTGGCCCTTTAATAAAAAATAAAATATTACAAAATATATTAAAAAAAAACTAAAGCAAAAAAGAGGGGGGTTACCATCTGGGGCCCTGGGGGCCTCCAAGGCACCTGGGGACCCTCGGGCCCCTTACAGGTGTACTGTCTGTACCCCCCTGATGGCGGCCCTGCTCTCCCATCCCCTGGAACTCTCTACCTCAACCTGTCTCGCTTTTTTCTACTCTGGCTGTCTGTAGAGAATCCCTGAAAACGTATATCTTCATGGAAGCCTATCATGCCTCCAAGTAATCTTTTATCACTTCCATCAGCTCATCCCCACAGTTACAACCTTCTGTACCACTTGCCCCAACCTATTAAATTGTAAGCTCTTATGATCAAGGCCCTCTTTACCATCTTCTATTTTATTGTAACTGTACTATCACCTTTTTATATTGTAAAGCGATGCGTAACCCGTTGGCATTATATAAATCACATTTTTTTCATTACTGTTAACTCTCTAAATATCCGGAGGGGAATAGTAAATCATATATCTTAGATAGTTTTGTAGTCGGTTTTAGTTTTTCTGTTAACATTTATTCAAATTTGGTTTATGATCTATTTATTAAGGATAATTGTATTTTGGCAATTTACCATCCACTAGGATCTGAGCCACCCTTGTGTTCTCCAAATAATTCCATTTTAAGAATTTTGTGGTTTCTAAGGCTGGCGGAAATTCTGGATTGGAGAACAACGGGGTCTTAGGTCCAATCATAGTGGATAGTTTCACCTTTTTTAATACTACATCCCATATTTTTAATGTAGCTCTTACAAAAATCGTTAGTTCTTTTTTTCTAGGTCTTAAATGGGGTTTTATCCAAGGAAGGGATTTAAGTTGTATTGCTATGATATCTTCTTCTAGATTAACCCACTGCTTATCTTCTGTATTGTGATGCCAATCTAGCTTGTAGATATTTTGAAAAGTCAGGTAGTGCTAGACCTCCATTTTTCTTAGTTCTAATTAAAATTTCTCTTTTTATCGGGGAGTTTTTTGGGTCCAAATAAAACTTCCTATTGCTTTTCTTAATTCCATCATTATTTTTTTCAGGAGGACTAAGGGTACTGTTTAAAAAATATATAGTCATTTTGGCAATATGTTCATTTTTATTATATTAATTCTTCCCATCCATGAGTATGTTATTTTTTCACTGTGACCTCTTGTCGGCCCGGCATTTACCCTGTCTCAGTGGGGCATCGGGTGACGAAGGCGAGCGGTGTCCTCCATGCATCTCCTCCTGTCCTCTCCTCCTGATAGGCATCCAATCAAATGGCCCATACACACGAACCGAATATCGTCCGAAAACGATCGTGCGATGATTGATCGGCCGATATTCGGTTCGTGTGTACACTACTTTCGACACCCGATTCCGACCGTGGAACCGACCAAAATCGACGGAGCAAGCTCCATAATTTTTATCGTACGATAGCAGAACGTACGATAATCGTGTAATTTGTACAGCGATCGTACGTTCAAACTCGTAAACGACCGAGTGCGCATAACCGGAAGCTGCTAATAACCCCGGAAGGACTATGACATATAACCAATCCGAAAGCAGCACATGTACGCAATCAGCGTCCCGAAAGAACGTACAGCGAAAGATCTTTCATTAAGCAGACCCTCAGCGCATGTTTCGTAAGCTCCGCCCCTTTGTGCCTCGTGATCACACAACACAGTCTGCGCCAGGGCGAGTCAGCAGCAGCATGCAGAAGGTAGAGGAGAAAAAGCCTGGGCCTACAAAAATGAAGGTGATAAAGAAGATCAAGAAGCCATTGAAGGCCACAGCGATGTCCAGACAGGAGATGATAGAACTTGTCAGCTTCATGGAAACGTATGACTATGATGGGAAGCTGAAAACTTACCAGAAACCAAATGCACGGAAGGATCGCATCCTTGAAAAAGTAATACAAGTAATCAACAAGAAACATGGGATTCTGCGATCAAAAGACCAACTAAGAAAAAGGTGGTCCGATCTGAAAAATCGCGAACAAGGGCAATTAAAAAAAATCCATGTGCTCATTCAAAAACGTAAGTTTTAATGTTATGTTAGTAATGTACCCTTTTTCTTTTGGTTGTTGGTTTTTTCTAAATTAATTCTTTTTTTTCAGGGAAAAATAAGCAACCAATCCCCAAAGAAAAAATCCAAAAGAAGAAAAGGAAATGGATCTTTTGCTGCAACCTTCCCCAGGTATGTGCAAACAACAACATTGTTTTTTAAGTGTATATGTTTTATCTGACATTATTCATGCAGCAGCATTCACATTTTTTTATTTTTATTTCTACGAATAATCTTACCATTCATCACTTTCCAATTTTTTGCATATTTTTTGTGAGTGACAGTAATCGTAACCACTTGCCTCATGTGCACATACACCCCCTTCCTGCCTTGACTACATTTTACCTTCCGGCAATGTATCGCTGTAACTGACAATTGGCGGGCTGTACAATGTGGCTCACAATCAAAATTGGAGCCCCCCCCCCCAAATAATAGAGCTTTCTTTTGGTGGGATTTGATCAGCTGTATGTTTTTTTTTTTTTTTATTGTAATGTTGTTTGGCCTAGAAACCAAGAAACATGTTTGAAATGTGTTACATCAAAATATGTTTTACTTTTTGCTTTACTAATTATCTCTTTGTTTAAACCCCCCCAAAAAAAACAAAATCAGTTTAGCCCAATATTCATTCTTCAACATTGGACCAAAAAAAATTAAAATTAAGAAACCTCCCAATAAACCATATAGTGACTAGTTTGACAAACAGTTCTATTGCCTGCAAAACATGGGGCAATTTATTTTTCTTTTTTTTTTTTTAAGCTATGAATGGCGCCGATTAGGTTTTTCTTTCAAAGCTGCAACATTATAGCAGACACATTGCACACTGTTTTCAAATTTTCCGGATCATTCACATTAGACAGTGAACAGTGCTATAAATATGTAGGGTTTACTGTATTCATGTGATTACAAGAGAAGGGGTTAACCAATGGGGGCCAGGGAAGGGGTTAAATGTGTAGCCTAAATAATGAGTTTTCTCACTGTAGGGGGAGTGGGGGTGACTGGGGAGGTGACAGATGTGTGTCCCTATCTAGAAGGGACATAGCATTGATCTCCTCTGCCTGACATAACGTGGAGCTCTGTGTTTACACACCAAGCTCCACGTTAATGCGCGTGCCAGGCGTCCGTTGACCATACACGCGATTCCCCAGAAAATGACCAGGAACGTGTATCTCTGTATGTAAACACAGAGATCCACGTTCTGTCAGGGAGAGAGGATTGATGCTGAGTTCCTTGTACATGGGGACATAGATTCTTCCCCCACCCCCTCCCATTACAGTTTTAATTCCTCACTAGGCTATACACATGTAACACCTTGGTGATCTAGTGTTTAACCACTTCCCTGTCTGTCCCATTTATATAGTAAATAATGCTTAATTATAGCACTGTTCACTGTAGAAATGTTAATATTCCCAAAAATGACTCTAAAATAACATATTTGTCTGCAGTAGTGTTGTAGTATTCCAAAAAAACACAGATACCCGTCATTCCTATTAACACAAATTAATTACCCCTACAAGTATAAATTTTCTCCCGTATTTAGTAGGAGCAGTAACTTTTGCAATAACCAGTGACTATACGTGTAATGTTTAAACACCCAACCAAATGGATGAACAATACGGAACGGCCTATGATTGACCATATCTAATTTAGTGACTGTAGAGAGTAATTTAAAACAGGCAGATAACACCTTCTTGCACACACGGATCCCCTGTCCAGCCACACATTGGACTGTGATGGATTTTGATATCTGTTGGGTATTTAGATTTATAAATTCTTTGGGGGGGGGGGGGGTTTGCTGCAGTGAGTAATTTCTCAATTTTCTATTTTATTTAGGGTTGCAGTCTAATTTTAAGTGTTTTTTGAAGAAGAATTTTTTTGGCACTAACATATTACTGCTCCAAAGCATAGTCCTTCTTCTTGAAACTCATCACTTTTGTGTAGAAAGACTCTTAAGGGGGCGAGCAGGAATGTCACTACACCAACTAACACAAAGCTATTTTATTTGTCTGCAAAGTAGAGAGTGTAATGCCACTCCTTCTCGCCCCCTCAAGAAACCTCCTCCACAACAAGAACAAAGACTCACATATAAGTGTGTGGAGTTATAGACAGAAGAACAGGAAGTGAGGTTTTCTACATATATGTGTGTGTGTGTATATATCTAGATATAGATATATATTACTATAATAATCAGTTTTATTGATCGTGACAGGGCTGTTTGCTTTTCTAGGCTCATCGTCTAATCCCTCAGTGACAATTGTACAAACCAAGAACATAATAACAATTTCCCCTACCCAAGATTCCAGTCCTGAAGGTTTGTAAACCGAATAAAGTAATAATGTGTATTTTTTGGTCGGAATTTAGAGATTTTATAGCAAATTCCTAATCATGTTGTATGCTATTTACAGAAAGCCAAACATACCATCTAGTGGGGGAAGAGATGCAGATTCAAGATCAAGGATTGGAGGTCTGGGATCATTCCCTGAGTGGAAGCAACCAAAACCTGCAACTTATTGATGTCACCCCTTTAGTGGAGGATATTCCAACTGACGAAATGCAGAATATTGTGTCCAGCACAGGTAAGTTTCAAGATGTATTTTGTGGCTTTATCTACAATCTGTCCTAAATGGATTATTAGTAATTATTATCCTTCACAGGTCATCAGCTGGACAGTACTACCATGTCGCATTCCAAGATGGATATTTTGCATTGTTGTGCCGAACTAGAGAAGATTAAGAGATCAGCTGCAGCACTTCAGCAAAAGTTGAAATACTTCATTGATTTGCTGAACAAATTATAAATGCTGGACCTGTTAACTTTTTTTGCACTTATTTTTATATTTTGTTACAACTGTTTTGCACTTTATTGAAATTTCTGCGTACTTGGATTCGCATTGCATGCTGTACTACTTGTTTACAGCGGGTGTTCCCCCCCAAAACAAACAAGTTTCAACCTTACATTCAGCCTAGTTGTCCGATTGACATTAGGCTGTTGTTTTTTTTTGGATTGCCGTACATCCTTATTTTTCACCCCAGCTTCCGGGTATGTGATCAGTGGGCTTGGCCGTTCCCACCGGTGCATAGAGTGCGTTAGGAGTTTGCGAAAGAAGCTGGACTGTGCGTCGCCTCTATATGCCATTTGCGCACCAATGTTTGTCTTCTTTCCGCAATTTCCTTAACACGCTGTATGCATCGGTTGTAAGGATCTCAACCAATTACGAACATCCAGTACCGCAGATTACATACCCAGGAGCGGTGGTACAAATACTGTATGTACGGCAAAGACTGTTAAGAAAGAATCAGTCATGTCGACTACTTTGTGCAATGTAATGTTTCTAAAGTTTTTTTGGGGGTTATCCCCCCCATTTGAAAGCGTAGGAGCACGCAAAAGCCTAAAAACAATTACAGGCAGTATAACTAAGCAAATATTACTGTATGTAGGCTTTTTTTTCCGCCCTACATTCATTAATATAGGCTTTTTCCACAGGGCATACTGATTTTCTTAACTGCGGTAGTGGACGTTCCTATCCTTTGATTAGGTGTTTGACAGCTTGTGAAAGAGATACCCTGTCACACAACGTGTGTCACCAGATTTTGTAAAATTGTTGAGCTGCGAGTCGGCACTGTACGCCACATACGCCTACCGATGTAGAGCAGACTGCCAGGTAATGTATAGTGCCGACTTTTATCAAGGCTATTTTTGACTAAATCTGGTGACATGCATTCTGCGACAGGGGGACAGTTTCACAAGTTGTCAAACATCTAATCCAAGGATAGGAACGCCCAGTACCGCAGTCATAAGAAACTGTAATCCCACTCACTAATTTTTTTTTTTGTTTTTGTTTTTCAAGATTTTAAATACAGTATAATACGTTGTTTCTAATTTTCACATCCATTTTTTGGATTTGAAAAGTGTTTCACAATGAAGCTGCTCTAATGCAAAGTTCTTATATTTTTTGAAAAAGAACAAGAATATAATGCAAATATCTCATGTTGAGTATGGGGTTTAATAGGTTACACTATTTCCTGTAGTAAATGTGAGTGTGTATGTTACCCTACCTCATAATGTTAAAGATGTTTGTTCTTAAAGTCTCCGGAGGAAGACCCTCCCAAAAAATTCTAGGACGCCATGGCCCCCACCCACCCGACTGGCAGTTTAATTTTTTGTTTTTATTTAAAGTTACGGTTTTAACGACTGTCTTGCCAATCACAGGGTGTGATTGACGTCCCTCAGGCGGGCACATACAGCGCATCACTAGATGGCAAAGGAACCCGAATGTCGGTGCACAGTCGCTGTATAGGGACGCACAGATGTTTAGGTTTCTTGGGCATCTTGTGAGGCACTGTATGCGCCGTGTTGAAGGACATCAATCACAGCCTGTGATTGGAAACGCCCAGTCCCTCGGGATCATCGAAGGTGAAGAGAGCCCGTAAGAAGCAAAGAAATTATTTAAAAAAAAACACGAGCAAACTACCAGGGTGGTGTCCGTGGCATAATAGAAATTGTTTTGGAGGGTGAACCTTCACTTTAAACATTTAAGTCTTAAAAATTGCACAATGTTTGTGTATGTTTCACATATATTTTATTTTTTATACTATGCAGATTATGCCTTTATATGGAAGTTTTGAAAGCAACATGCAAAAAAAATTAAAAATAATAATGTTTCAACTTCACATGTCTCCTTGCATGTTTTTGGGAAGAGAGGGGGGGTGTTCTGGAAAAAATAAAGAGTACAACATATTTCTGAGAAAACATAATAAATGAAAAAAATTGAAAGCACTTTTGATATGAACAAAATAATTTAAAAATAAATTTTCTCAATAGAGATAACGCATTAGTTGTCCAAGATTCAAACATAAAAACTGAAACCATATACTGCAATTGCCATATTAGAAAACAAAATTAAAGAATGGTATAATTATGGGACCAAGGAGAACTGTGAACCTGGTCTGGGGAATATTGCCAATGCCCTGCTTGGTGGTTAGATTGTGGTTGGGCTAAATGCGTCGGTGGGTGGTAAGGTCTTGGTGGCTGTTCCTCTATTAATTTAGTTTGCGCACTCAATTCTCCTCTGAGACCCTTTCCAAGAACTTCTAGAACAAGTCTCTCTGCAAACTCTTTCGCGGGGTCACTTATTCTTCTATGCTTGCTTGCAATCATGATTCCAAACCCATCAGATTCATCGGACTTGTTCTTTAAGGCAGATGCAGCCTTATCCAGAAAGGAATATGTAGCTGAATCTAGATTTTTTTTTTCTAGTCATGGATGTACGGACAGGCCTGGATGTGGAAATGTCTTTTTGAGATTCTTGCTCCTGCAGAAGCAACAACAATTGAACATCAATTGGATTGAAGTTCTCATTCAATTCAAATTGGTCTATTATGGTGCAGTTATGGTTCTAAAAAAATCAAGCTAGCAAGATATATCTATCTAGCTAGCTATAGCTAGCTAGATAGATATAGATAGCTTGATATAGATAGATAGCTGGATATAGATAGATAGATTTATCTATCTATCTATTTATATCTGTTTTTGGAGTGCATCAAAACACATTATACAGCTGTAGTTGAATGAAAGTTGCACATATGTGTTTGGTGTGAGCCAACCAGTTTGATTGAGCAAAGCATAGAAAGTCCTGAAATTATTATTAACCACTTAAGGACCGCCGCATGTACGTTTTTTTTTTTTTTTTATTTTTTTACTAAAGACATGTGCCTAAATACATTTTGGCCTAAATGTTTGACTAAAATTAAGTTTATTGATTTTCATGATAACAAAAATTAAAAAATATTGTTTTTTTTCCAAAAATTTCACTCTATTTTGTTAGATAGCGCTACAATAAAAAATCGCAAAGACAATGAAATACCATCTAAAGTAATCTCTATTTGTGGGAAGAAAAGGACACACATTTTTTTTGGGAGCCACGTCGCACGACCGCGTAATTGTCTGTTGAAGTGACTCAGTGCCGTATTGTAATAATCCCTAGGGTTATTTAGCAGCGTATTGTCTGGTCCTTAAGTGGTTGATCTATGTTAAAATCAAAGTTCCCTATCAAGTTTTGAAACACTCAGCCAGGTATTGGAACATTACATAATGATCAACATGCAGAGGTCCATCTCTATGCGGAGATGCTCAGATGCATGAACTGTTCTGCCCAAATCATCACTGTTATTCATGTTACTAAACGAACAGTACATATATGACTGTCATTGAATGAAAGTCGGGTGTGATCAATCAGCCAAGGGATTGCAACTGCAGTTAGGTTTCCCCGAAGTGAGCGCATGGAAAGCGTCCAGCAGTAAAGGCATATTTAATATTTTTGTTTCACAGTTATGTGACACATAATGTGCTAGTATGTTGATACTAACGCGTGCTAGTATGTTGATACTAAGCGTCAGAAAAAACATTAGTATCATAAGGCTAAATGGACATTATACACTAACATGTGATATGGGAAGATCATCCACATTGTCCTGTTCCTCATCCTCTGGCTCTGGTGATGCAGCAGATGTTCCTGAAAGGCTGCACAGGGATTCACTGGAATCAAGCTGGTCTGTCAGAAAGCGCAGGCTTTCATAATACCAAAGACGGGGTTCATAAATCTCATCTGTTCCGGCCCCAGATTTCTGTGAAGCACGAACCTTGTTGAGTTCTTTTTTGAATACGGTTCTTATATTCGCAATTTTATTTCTGACATAGTCGATAGTTGGATTTGGGCATACCGCTTTGCACAGTTCAACCAGTTTACTCAGGCCCTCAAGTTTTTTATTACGGTTGGAATAATCTTTGGTAGAAACTTGCCATAAGCAGGGAAGCTGCCTGTACATGTCGATAAACTGTGTTAAAAAATCTGGGGAGGTGAATTTGTCTGGCATGATTCCTGCAATATAAAGTTTTAATAAGCTTGGAAAAATGTTTAACTTATACACTTTTTTTTATAACATACAATAACATTTTCATAAGTTTTTACCTCAGTTCGTGGAACACTATATTTCGTAGCAGCGCTCTTTCCGGGAGCGTTCGTGGTTGCCGTGGACGGTTTTCGTTCGCCTCACGTGCGTACGCCTGCCGACCGTTTCTGGTGACGTCATTGCAATGCGAACGTAGTGTGTAGGCGACGTCTCTTCGTGGGCTGCACGCACGAAATGTGTATTGAACAGTTTGATAATTATGGTTTGGTCAAATGTTGGATTGGATGTGCAATTTATCTTGTTTGACTGTTATTGATCTCCAAATGTGCTTGCTGGGTACCATAAACCACACTCATTTTTTTTTATGCAAAGTTTTGACAATGTGGGCATTGATAAGGCGGCACAGTTGGGCACTTAATACATGATACTGGAGTGTAGTTATAGGTGACCACGGAAATGCATTGTTAGAGCACTTAGAGGTGACACTAGTGGGCATTGCTAGGTGTCCCCAGTGGGCAGTGATAAGTGGCACTTGTGGGGAATTATAGTTGGCACCTAATGATTTCCCTTTTTTATAGCACTAGATGGGCAATGTGAGGTGGCACTATAAGGTGGTACTAATGATCACAGATGTTCCAAATTTGCAGACACCTTTTAGACTATATTCAACACAAACAAATACTCAGGATGTATGCTGTTTTTATTAACATGGAAACGCCATGGAATAGGTAAAATAATAAAATATGCATACATTTGACAATCATTTCAATAAATGGAGTTTAAACAGTGGATTTTTTCAGCACAAAAAGATCTCACATGTCATTCTGCCATGACACTGCCCCTTGCCCTATAAAATAATTCATATAGTCCAGGCGGCATTGACGGGCAGTTTGAGATGGCAGCCTGGAATGTGGCAGAGCCAGTGTCAATTGGCTCATTCTGGCATTGCTGTTGTCTCGCACACCTTGAGTTGATGATGTTGTTGTTCATTTTGCTGTTCCACTGTAATGTAGCCCTGTGCATGTCGCCGCAAGAAGTTATGCAATACACAGCAACATAGCACAATTACGTTTTTCTAAAGAAATATTAATGGTCGTTTGAAATATCCGGAAACGGTTGGCCAATATTCCGAAAGCGTTTTCCACCACTCTACGTGCCCTTGATAATCTGTAATTATATATCCTCTGGTCAGGGGTCATGTTACGCATTGGGAAGGGCTTGAGGAGATGGTCTCCTAAAGCAAACGCATCGTCTGCAACAAAAACAAAGTTCAGACCTTCCACGGTCTCATTTGGGGATGGGAGATTCAGAGACCCACTTTGAAGTAATTGATAGAATTTTGTGTGTTCTATCACACAGCCATCGGAATTGCGTCCATTTTTCCCAACGTCTACATATAGGAATTCATAATTGGCATTGACAACGGCAAGAAGAACAATACTGAAAAAGCCTTTATAATTATAAAAATACGAGCCAGAATTGGGGGGTGGTGAGATCCTAATGTGTTTCCCATCAATTGCGCCCCCACAATTTGGGAAATTCCATTGCTCATGAAATTTCTGTCCAATCTCCATCCATTCCGCAGCATTTTTTGGAAACTAGGAGGAAAAGAGAGATAAACAGGCCCAGATTCACGTACATCGGCGCATTATTGGACCGGCGTAGCGCACCACTTTTCCGTTAGACTTGCGCAATCTAGCCGCGTAATCCCGCGATTCACGAAGCTTTTGCGCAAGAGATTGCGCAAGCGTAATGTTTTTTCCTGAGGCGTAAGGAGGAGTAATACAAATTGGGAAGGACGTGGGCGTGTTACATTGAAATGAGCCGTGACCCCATGCAAATGAAGGGCCGGCCGACTCGCGCATGCGCGCGTGAAGGAAACCATGTCAGCTCCGTTGTGCGCATGCTCACAACTCGGGAGCGGCGCAATCAGTGAAATTGGAAATGGACTAGGGCAACGTTGTGAACTACGCAGACAGCATAAATAGACACACACAAACGCACTTCCATTGCAAAAGTACATCCCTTTGTGTCCCTTTCCATTGAACCAAGTGCTTTTGCTCTGTTGTTCGTTGCAGTGTGTTTTGTAGTTGTCAGATTAGTGTTCTGTGTGATCTAGTGCTTGTTGGTATTTTTGTGAAAGTGAGTTTTGATAAGTGTTTGAGACTGTTTGTTTGATTGATAGATTTCTGAGCGTTTGTTTTCTTGCTTTATTTTTTCATCTGATTTTTTTGTGACTGTTTCTTGCTGAGTGCTAGTGTGATTTTTGGGTGTTCTTTTTCTCTTTGTGTGTGTTCTTGTCTGATTGGTTGTGCTTGTATTTGTGACTGATTTTTGGTGACTGGTAGTGAGTTTGTTTGGAAGTATGACAGAGAGAAAAAGAAAGCTTAATTTTACAGTGGGGGAAAAAATAATTCTTGCCCGGGCCATTAGCGAGTATGGGCGTTTTCTCCACGGCCCGCAGAGTGCCACCACCACCCCGGCCAGGAGGAGGGAGATATTGGATATGATCACGGAGCAGGTCAATTCATCGGGGGAGGGGGAGACACGGACCCGGTCTGGGATTGAAAAGAAAATAAATGACCTCCGGCGTGAGGTGAAAAAAAAAATGGCCGCAATAAATGCCCATGCCAGGGGCACAGGAGGGGGCCCACCATGCCGGATTAGATTTACAGCGACGGAGCGTGTGGTGGCCCTGACCTTTCACCGGCATGAAGTGGAGGGCCTGCCAGGCTTTGACACAAGTCCGGTCCCCGCGGTGCCAGGTAAGGTTTTTATTTCTCTCAGGTGTGTAGCATGTGTGGGGGAGGGGGTGAAAGGGAATATGTGGCAAGTGTGTGGATCCTCCAACCTGTGAATGGTTTGTGTCATCCACAGCTGTGCAGGAGGGTGCAGGGCCATCTGGCCTGACCGCTCCAACGACAGGACAGCAGCCTAATGAGGCCCCCCCAACAAGGCCAGAGTCCGCGGAGGAGGAACAAGAGGAGGAGGATGATCATGCGGAGGACGATCATGAGGAGGAGGAGAATCATGAGGAGGAGGAGTCCATGGCAGGCACTGGACAATTGGTTTCTGCGGACTCTTCCCCTCTGGCTGCAAGAAGCCTGCCCTCCCTAAGGGGGAGCCCCCCCCCCTCCTCCCCCAACATGGCTCCCCTCACAAGGGCCTCCCCTTCTCCCCGGCCACAACCATCAGCTGGAGCCAGGAGGTCATCCCAGAGCACCAGGGGGGCGCCCAATCTCCTGCCCGCCAGTCTGAGAAGGAACCTGGCCACCCAGAACCGCCTTCTGAGACAGCTCTGCCAGACTATGGGGCGGGTGGATCAGAGCCTGTCCTCCATCAACGATAGGCTGGGTAACCTGGACTCCCACTCCCGGGCCTCCACAACCTGCCTAAATGACCTGCAAACTACAGCAGCAGGCGTTGGGCAGGATGTGAGGGCCCTTACCCAGGCTATCCAGGGCAACACGGCAACACTTGGTGCTGCCCTGGACAGAATAGCCGTGGCCTTGGAGGGCAGGCCGCCAGGTGGGCAGATCTCAGGGGCTGCTCCTCCTTCCCCGGCTTTTCCCCTCCCCCATGCGTCTCCCCTGAGGGTCCGGGGCCGTGGCCGGGGGCGCCCCAGGCGTGGCTCAGGCAGAGGGCATTAATTTTTTTTCCCCTTTTTTTGGTTTGAAAGCATTTTTATTTTTGTTCTCTGCCTTTTTTTTTTCTATGCATTTTTTTTTTCTATGCATTTTTTTTTTTTTTGCTGACATTTTTGGCATTTTTTGGGTTGTGAATGATGTTTGAATGTGGGGGTGACATTCCTGCTGGAAAAGGGGTGTCATCCTCAATTTGGGTGGAGAAGGGTTCCCCAGGACCAGGGAGAAGTGATTCCCAGGTCCGTGTGAATGGTGTATGAATGTACAGTGACATAATTGGAGCCTTGCCGTGGCGTTACTGCTCACCAGTCTTGCATGGTGGACTGGTGCCAATCCAATTTGATGAGGATGTGGGGTGTGTGTGCTAGGGACCATAGTGGTGTGCATGCATGCATTCTCATTGTGCCATGATTAATGTGTGTGTTTAACGTGCAAAGATGCATAATGTGAGCTGGCATGAGATGGGGTCATGAGATGGGGTTCCAGTTCATTGTTCATCCAGTCACCTTGAAGGGAAAAGACAGGAGGATGTTAGTCATGCATGTGCCACTTGTGATGTGCATCACGGGAGGGGATAGTCATGCCTGACTCCCATGTCACTCACCAACCAGCCAGCTGTCCCCATACATGTTCTGTTCGAAATCTGTGGGGATGGGGCTCTGATTGTATATGTAGCTGTCATGGGTGTCATGGGTAGTGCCATGTGTTGGGCTGCTGATGTCCTCCTGCAAGGTTGTGGTAATTCCATGATGGCATGAGGGGTGAATCTGAAGATGCGAGACACCTCAGAATCACTCATGCCAAAGATGTCTATGCGTGTGTGATATATCAAGTGAAGAGTGAGGGGCTTGTATCAGATAAGAATATTGTATTAGATTAATTAAAATTGTAAATTTTATATAAGCAAATAAAAAAAATAAAAAAACATCTCCCGTGCCCTCCTTAGTGCCATCCTCCGTGCCCTCCTCCTTCTTTGTTCATCTAAAGTCAGTAGTATAGCTATGCGCGACGATGCCCCTGGCATGTTGGCATACAGATTGTTGGGCAACACGTGTGACTGCTGAACTCCTCACTAACAGTGTTGCTTTATCTGACAATTAGACTTTTTTTCAAAATTTAGACCAGCTTTTAGGTCCTCTAACTTTAGACAGGACATTTTGCTGTTGCGCACATCGCGTAGCCTGCGCAGCAACTGCGTTTTTTTGTGAATCCCCGTAACTCCCTCATTAGCATATTTGACTAGCAAATCAATGGTGTGTCTAGCGCAGTTTTGCGCGAAGGGAAGCGAAGGTCTAACTCAATTACGCCGGACCAAAAAACGTAGATTTCTGGCGTATATTGTTTTGTGAATCGCGTGCAACTATACGCACGCGCACATTTAGACTTACGCACGCGCAACAGCAGTTGCGCACGCGTAATCGCTTTGTGAATCTGGGCCACAGTGTTTAATTCCGATTCTGTATGCCAAGAATAAAGGTATAGTTTATTAAAATCAAGCTTTACAACTGCTGAGGGCTTGTTAGTTCACCTGCATTTGCATGTTTTTTAAACACATGTCACTTTGACTTTAGGGGTGGTTTCCGTGTCATGTGTTTCCTAGTCTAATTAAGCACAAGCCTGCTCATATATGTGGATATTAGCCTTAAGAATTGTCATCACAACCAAAAGTGGCAAAACCATGACACTTTACATTTTCAGCGAAATTGCTGCAACACTACATTGAGGTTATGGTAACAAGAATGTCAGCGTTGCTTGACCACAATAATTCTAAAAATACATAGATAATAAACGTCACTGTACCTTTAGATATTCATCCTTGAGTGTCTGGATAAGAGCTTCACAGGTTTCCGGGATGATCTTGCAAAGTGACTGCGGAGATATTCCAGTAGTGAATTTTAGATCCTGCAGACTGCGTCCGGTAACCAAGTACCGTAAAGTTGCTATTAGCCTTTGATCGGCACTTATCGCTTCTCTCATCACAGTGTCCTTCTTCTGTATATGTGGTCTTACACATGTTAGTAATTGCTGAAAACACTCATCGTCCATTCTAAGATAATTTCTGTAATCTTCAGGATTTTTCTCTTGAAGATCCTTGAGCAAGGACATGTGGGAGTATTTGTCACGATTCAGAAGCCACTCTTTTGTCCATGTCCTTCTACTTTTTTTTTTTTTTTATGTTTAAGGACCTTTTGTATGGCCAGGACTCCAATCATTGCAATTGCAATGTTGGTTTTTTATTGCCCAAGATCCATCCGACCGAACGTGCCAGTCTGAAAGAAATTACGTATTGGCAAGAAAGAATGCAGTGACCCGCACGAACTACCGTAGTTCGAAGGAAAGTACGTAGTGGCCCAAAGGAACGATGGTTCAGAACCACTATGCTGCGGGCGTGGCTACAGGGGTCAACCGTACATTACATCACTACGCTACGACGTAAGTCCGCAAAGAACGTAGTCAAGTTTCCTCGTACGATTGTAATCGGGAGTATTTTAGTGTATTCTGGTCCCGATTCGACCAGCAAGCGAGGAATATCGTACGATACGTCGGCCGATATTCGGATCGTGTGTATGGGCCATTAGGAAAGTGAGAATTCATTTGCTTTTCTAACACATCTGGGTGGACTGCAAGCATGGTGGCTCTAATCAGGTGCTAATCAGATGCTTCAAAATCACCCCTGCAGGTGTAATTCAGGCACCCGACACACGAAAAGGGGTTGGGCACCTGAATAGGGGATGGCAGCGGCAGGCCATGGATAGATTCATGTTATGCATGAATCTATTCATGGGTCATAAAGGGGGTGGCTGGAGAGAGGAAGCAGCGGCCGTGCGATCTTATGGACGCACCGCCACTGTGGAGTTCACCACCTCCTGCCAAAAATGTTGTATAAGTGGGTAGGAGCACACCATGTGGATAAATGTACCAGGTTTAGTATGACATTTAGAACAGGTAGCATCTACGGCAGTGGTTCTCAACTCCTGTCCTTGGGACCCACTAACAGGTCGCGTTTTCAAAATAACTGAAATAAATCACAGGTGATATCATTTGCTGCTCAGTGATTGCAGTATTTTAGTCTGCATCTCCCCAAGGTAATATTTAAAATCTGGCCTGTAAGTGGGTCCTGAGGACTGGAGTTGAGAACCACTGATCTACGGTGTTATAAATGGTGGCGAGAGATGCTGTGGTGAGTAATATAAACTTTAGCTGTGGGTACCATTAATTCTCAAACCAAACAGGTGCAGGGGTTTTTGTTACAGCGCATAGGGTGGCTCATTCAAGTGAATAGGCTGCCCTGCATCTGCAATACGTAGGAGCACGCTAAAACTGTGCAAAAAAAATTACAGAAACTGATGTGAATTGGGCCTTACACCTGTGCATTGTAGAAAGGAACTAGACTGTAGGTTACTACTAGGGTTGTCCCGATACCACTTTTTTAGGACCGAGTACAAGTACCGATACTTTTTTTCAAGTAGTCGTTGATACCGAATACCGATACTTTATTTAAATGTGTCCCCAAATGCAGCCATGTCCCCCACATATGCAGCCACTATCCCAGAATGCACCTGGCATGCTTATACCTGTAGTCCCCCTCCTGGGGTTGGTCCCAGATCGCACCTGGCATGCTTAGACCTGTAGTCCCCCCTGGTGAGGGCCCCCTACACTGCACCTGGCATGCTTAGATCTGTAGTCCCCCCTCCTAGGGAGGGTCCTAGAATGCACCTGGCATGCTTAGACCTGTAGACCTCCCCTGGGAAGGGTCCTAGAATGCAATGCACCTGGCTTAGATCTGTAGTCCCCCCTCATGGGGAGGGTCCTAGAATGCACCTGGCATGCTTAGATCTGTAGTCCCTCCTCCTGGGGTTGGTCCTAGAATGCACCTGGCATGCTTAGATCTGTAGTCCCCCCTCTTGGGGTTGGTCCTAAAATGCACCTGGCATGCTTAGATCTGTAGTCCCCCCTCTTGGGGTTGGTCCTAGAATGCACCTGGCATGCTTAGACCTGTAGTCCCACTAAGCAGTGTGTGTTGCTGTGTGTTGTCAGGGTGGAGGTGCCACGGGGACTGTTGTGCAAGTCTTGTCTGATGTCATCCATGCATCCTGGTGTATTATGTGTAAGGAGGGCTTGTACTTCCTATCTACAGCAATGATTTACCTTCATGTGCAATATATGGAGGATTAGTGTCCAGCACCCCGATCAGTCTCATCCTTCATCAGTGTAAGAGGATTACCTGCGTCTTCTGTATACAATCCTCTATGAATAGCTGTTTTCTATAGACACTCCCCCTTGCTCGGGATTGGACAGATCACGATCACCCATCCAATCCTGAGCAAGGGGGAGTGTCTATAGTATACAACGCGGGAACACTACAGCTATTCAATTGAAAGCTGTGATGTTCCCGCACGCTTTAACCATGCGTCGGCGGCGGCGGATCGGCGGCGGCGGCGGGGGGGCGGACCAAGTATTCTATTTAGGTATCGGGGGTATTTGCGGGAGTACAAGTACTCCCGCAAATACTCGGTATCGGTCCCGATACCGATACTGGTATCGGTATCGGGACAACCCTAGTTACTACTGTAGCTTTTGCAGTGAAGCCTGTCCTAGATACATAGTAATAAACAAATACTTGTTACATTTTAACAAATGCAACATACGGAAGTGATTACATGTTAGTAAAGTCCACACCTGGATAAAAGTTACATATTGCTAACCATATAATAATAAAAATCGAACATACAGTGCATATTTTAAACCATTTAATAAAGTGCAGTATTCTATATCATCTTTAAAATTCCTAATGTTATTTTTCTGACGTTTTTATTATAACTTTATATTTATGTCTGAGGTGATCTTAACCACTACCCGACGGCCGTACGACTTTGTACGGCCGAAATGTGGTTCTAAATCTCTAACTGGGCGCGTTTTTACAGCCTGCGTTCCGCCAGGCCACTGTGGGGCTCGTGAGTGCCGCCGGCGATGCGCGTGCCTGGTGGCCGTGATGTCCGCCAGGCACTCGGGATCGGCGGCTACAGGGACAAGAGGTGGATCTCTGTGTGTAAACACAGAGATCCACATCCTGTCAGGGGAGAGGAGGAGACCGTTCTGTGTCCCTTGTACATAGGGACACAGCATCGGTCACCTCCCCCAGTCACCCCCCTCGCCCCACACAGTTAGAACACTATGCAGGTACACATTAACCCCTTCCTCACCCCCTAGTGTTAACCCCTTCAATGCCAGTCACATTTATACTGTAATTAGTGCACTTTTATAGCACTGATTGCTGTATAAATGTGAATGGCGCCAAAAATGTATCAAAAGTGTCCGATGTCTCCACCATAATGTCGCAGTCACGAAAAAAATGCTGATCGCCGCCATTAGTTGTAAAAAAAAAAAAAAATAATAAAAAATAATAATAATTCTGTCCCCTATTTTGTAACGCAATAACTTTTGCGCAAAAAACAGACGCTTATTGCGATCTTTTTTTTATTTTTTTACAAAGAATATGTAGAAAAATACGTATCGCCTAGACTGAGAAAATTTAAAAAAAAAAAAAAAAAATTGGGCTATTTATTACAGCAACAAGTAAAAAATATTGGGCCAGATTCAAGTACATCTGCGCATTATTGGACCGGCGTAGCGCAGCGCCTTTACGTTAGACTGGCGCAATGTAGCGGCGAAAGCACCCTATTCTCGTCGGTTTTACGCACAAATTTGCACCTGCGCAACGTTATTTCAGAGGCGCAAGGCGGAGTAATACAAATTGGGAAGGACGTGGGCGTGTTACATTGAAATGAGCCGTGACCCCATGCAAATGAAGGGCCGGCCGCCTCGCGCATGCTCACAACTCGGGAACGGCGCAATCAGTGAAATTGGAAGTGGACTAGGGCAAATTAGTGAACTACGCAGACAGCATAAATAGACAGACAGAAACGCACTTCCTTTGCAAAAGTACATCCCTTTGTATCCCTTCCTATACAGCAAGGTGTTTTTGTTCTGTTGTTAGTTGCGTTGTGATTTGTCTTTGTGATATTTGTGGACTGTGTGATCTAGTGTTTGTTAGAAGATATTTGAAAGTGATTTTTGGTGACTGCTTGTGAGACTTTTTGGTTGATAGTTTTTTGTTTGTTTGTTTTCTTGCTTGATTTTTCCTGCTTGCTTTTGTGAGTGATTTTTGCTGACTGTTTGGGAGAGAGTTTTTGTATGAGTATGACTGAGAGAAAGAGGAAGTAAAATTTTACTTTGGGGGAGAAACAAATTCCATTTCCCAATATGGGCGTTTCCTCCACGGCCCGGAGAGTGCCAACACCACCCGGACCAGGAGGCGTGATATCTTGCAGAACATAACTGACGAGGTGAATGCATGGGGGGGGGGGGAGACCCGGACACGGTCAGGGATTGAAAAGAAGATCAATGAACTCCGGCGTCTGGTCAGAAAGAAGCTGGCCAAAATGGTAGCTCATGCCAGGGTCACAGGAGGGGGCCCACCATGCCCTGTTAGGCTGACAGAGGAGCGTGCGGTGGCCCAGACCTTTCATAGACATAGACAACAGGTGGAGGGCCTGCCCGGCTATGACTCAAGTCATGAAGGCGTGATGCCAGGTAAGGTTTTTTTCCCTATCAGGTGTGTAGCATGTGTGGGGGAGGGGGTGAAAGGGAATATGTGGCAAGTGTGTGGATCCTCCAACCTGTGAATGTTTTGTGTCATCCACAGATGAGCAGGAGGGTGCTGGGCCATCTGGGCTGACCATCCCAGGGACAACAGCCTGATGAGGACCTCCCAGACAAGGCCGGAGTCTTCGGAGGAGGTTGAAGAGGAGGAGTTTGAGGAAGAGGAGGATGTCATGTCAGCCAGTGGCTTGCTGTTTTTGGAGGAGTCTTCCTCTCTGGCTGGCAGCAGCCAGCCCTCCATAAGGGCTAGCCCCTCCCACTCCTCCCCCAACAGGGCTCCTCTCCCAAGGGCCTCCCCTTCTCCCCGGCCACAAGCCTCAGCTGGAGGCAGGAAGTCATCCCAGAAGACCAGGGGGTGGCCGAGCTTCTGCCCGCCAATCTGAGAAGGGACCAGGCCCTTCAGACCCGCCATCTGGGACAGGTCAGCCAGACTTTGGGGCGAATGGAGGAGAGCCTGTCCTCCATAAAGGATACGTTTGGGGACCTGGACTGCCACTCCCGGGCTCCTACAAACTGCCTAAACGCACTGCAGACTACAACAGCAGACGTTGGGCAGGATGTGAGGGCCCTCACCCAGGCTATCCAGGCCAACACGGCAACAGTATTGCTGGCCTGAACAGAATTGCCGTGGCCTTGGAGGGCAGGCCGCCAGGTGGGCAGAGACCAGGGGCTGCTCCTCCTTCCCCGGATTACCCCCCCTCCCCATGAGTCTCCCCTGAGGAGCCGGGGCCGTGGCCGTGTGCGCCCCAGGCGTGGCTCACGCCAACGGCATTAATTTGTTTTTCCCCTTTTTTATTTTTTATTTTTATTTTTTTGCTTGAATTATTTTTTTTTTTTTGCTGGACATTTTTTTTTTTTTGTGATGTGAATGTTTTTGGAATGTGGGACTGATATTCCTCCTGGCAAAGGGGTGTCACCCTCAGTTTTGGTGGAGAAGGGTTCCCCAGGACCAGGGAGAAGTGATTCCCAGGTCCGTGTGAATGGTGTATGAATGTACAGTGTACAGCCGTGGCGTGGCGTTGCTTCTCACAAGCCCAGCATGGTGGGCTTGTGCTAATCCAATTAGATGAGGATGTGATGTGTCTGTGCTAGGGACGACAGTGGTGTGCATGCATGCATTCTCATTGTGCCATGATTAATGTGTGTGTTTATCGTGCAAAGATGCCTAATGTGAGCTCTCTCCTGGCTGCTCTTCCCTCAGAAGACGGGGTAACCTCGGTTAGGGGGAGATTGTCTGGTTCAGGGGTCAGGTTGTCTGGTTCAGGGGTCAGGTCATCACGTAGGTCAATCTGCAGGCCCTTTCTCACTGCAAAGTTGTGCAGAATGCAACATGCACCGATGATCTGGCACACAAAGTTTGGGGAATACAACAGGGTACCCCCAGACTTATCCAGGCATCGGAAACGTGACTTCAGGAGGCCAAAGGTGCGCTCCACCACTGCACGTGTTTGGGCGTGGGCTTCATTGTATCTTTCCTCTCCTGGGGTTTGGGGGTTTCAGATAGGAGTCATGAGATGGGGTCCCAGTGCATATGCAGAGTCACCTGTAAGGAAAAACACAGGAGGATGTTAGTCATGCATGTGCCCCTTGTGATGTGTGCATCATGGGGGGGACAGTCATGCCTGCCACCCATGTCACTCACCAACCAGCCAGCTGTCCCCATACACATTCTGCTCGAATTCCATTCGGATGGGGCTCTGATTGTAGATGTAGCTGTCATGGCTGGATCCGGGGTGTTTGGCACGGATGTGCCATAT
The DNA here is from genome assembly GCA_029574335.1 of Rana kukunoris. Classification (NCBI taxonomy): domain Eukaryota; kingdom Metazoa; phylum Chordata; class Amphibia; order Anura; family Ranidae; genus Rana; species Rana kukunoris. Next base: position 116,010,250 of record CM056054.1, read on the forward strand.
GAGGCCTTGGGCATCGACTATCACCTGTATGTTGATGGAATGCCAATACTTCCGATTGCGGTATATGTGCTCTGTCTCATGGGGGGGCTGGAGTGCCACATGTGTGCAATCAATAGCCCCCACGGTGCGTGGGAATCTGGCAATTCTGTCGAAATCTGTCATTGCCTTCAGCCGCAGGTCCTCAGTGGTTGGTTTGATGATTTGGTTGGCCATGCGTCACGGAGGATTGTGACATCCCAGCCACCACTCCACTTGTTCTTTGAAAAGAGCCACTGGCAAGGAAATGGAGTGTTGCCATGACCTTGACCAGTGGCTGCACTGCATGTGAGCGGTGTGTTGGGCTGGTGATGTCATCCTGCAGGGTTATGGTTAATTCCAGGATGGCATGAGGGGTGAATCTGAAGATGCGATACACCTCAGAATCACTCATGCCAAAGAGGTCTATGCGTGTGCGGTATATCCTCTCCCGTGCCCTCCTCCTTCTTTGCTCCTCTAAAGTCAGTAGTATAGCTATGAGCAAGGATGTCCCTGGCATGTTGGCATACAGATTGTTGGGCAACACGTGTGACTGCTCTGCTCCTCACTAACGGTGTTGCTTTCTCTGAGGCCTCGTACACACGAGCAGACAGATTTGTTCAAATCTGTCCGTCCGACAGATTTGAACAAATCTGTCTGCTGGGATTTTGGTTTGCTCGCGTGTACACACGAGCAAACCAAAATCCCCGCCAGCAGACGGCGCGCTGACGTGTCGGTGACGTGGTGGTGACGTTGACGCCGCCACGTCACCGCACCAGGAAGTAAAACACTTCCGAGCATGCGCCGAATCCATTCGGCGGCGGTGCGGCGGCGGTGCGGCGGCGGTGCGGGACGACATGTCTGCTGGTAAGTGTACTAACCAGCAGACATGTCGGGCGGACGGATTCCCACCCGATAGATTTCAAAGCATGCTTTGAAATCTGTCGGGTGGCCAAATCCGTCGGCTCGGCCGTACACACGATCGAATCTGTCTGCTGAAACGGTCCAGCGGACCGTTTCCAGCGGACAGATTTGATCGTGTGTACGAGGCCTGACATGTAGACGAATTGTTTAATTTTAGACCACCTTCTTTTGTGGATCCCCGTAACTCCCTCATTAGCGTATTTGAATAGCAAATCAATGGTGTGTCTAGCGCAGTTTTGCGCGGATGGATGCGCCTGTCTAACGAAATTACGCAGGACAAAAAAAAGTAGATTTCTTGCGTATCTCGTTTTGGGGATGCGGAGTATCGAAACGCATGCGCAAAGTTACGCCGGTGTAATTTTTTCAAAATTGTCGCTCTATTTTTGTTTATATCGCAAAAAGTAAAAACCGCAGAGGCGATCAAATACCACCAAAAGAAAGCTCTATTTGTAGGGAAAAAAGGATGCTAATTTTGTTTGGAAGCCACGTCGCACGAGCGCGCAATTGTCAGTTAAAGTGACGCAGTGCCACAAGCTGAAATTTCACCTGGTCAGGAAGGGGTATATGTTCCCAGTAAGGAAGTGGTTAATATGTATACCTATACAGTCTGACACTTTCCTCATATAAAGCTTTCCCAGAGACAGACCCACAATTTTCAGAGACCAGAGGATGGGCAATTATCCAGATTAATGGAAAACATACATTTCAAAGTTAAAGCGGTTGTATACTCTCATATCCTCCTTGCACCTACAGGTAAGCCTACATTAACCACTTAAGACCCGGACCAATACGCTGGCAAATGACCCAAGGGGTTTTTGCGATTCGGCACTGCGTCGCTTTAACAGACAATTGCGCGGTCGTGCGACGTGGCTCCCAAACAAAATTTGCGTCCTTTTTTTCCCACAAATAGAGCTTTCTTTTGGTGGTATTTGATCACCTCTGCGGTTTTTATTTTTTGCGCTATAAACAAAAATAGAGCGACAATTTAAAAAAAAATGCGATATTTTTTACTTTTTGCTATAATAAATATCCCCCAAAAATATATAAAAAAACATTTTTTTTCCTCAGTTTAGGCCGATACGTATTCTTCTACATATTTTTGGTAAAAAAAATCGCAATAAGCGTTTATCGGTTGGTTTTCGCAAAATTTATAGCGTTTACAAAATAAGGGATAGTTTTATTGCATTTTTATTAATTATTTTTTTTTTTACTACTAATAGCGGCGATCAGCGATTTTTTTCGTGACTGCGACAATATGGCGGACACTTCGGACAATTTTTACACATTTTTGGGACAATTGTCATTTTCACAGCAAAAAATGCATTTAAATTGCATTGTTTACTGTGGAAATGACAGTTGCAGTTTGGGAGTTAACCACAGGTGGCGCTGTAGGGAATGTGTACCTAATGTGTGTGTTTACTACTGTAGGGGGGTGTGGCTGTAGGTGTGACGTCATCGATCGCGTCCCCCTATTACAGGGATGACGCGATCGATGCTCCGGCCACAGAGAAGCACGGGGAAGCCGTGTGTACACACGGCTCTCCCCGTTCTTCCGCTCCAGGGACGGATCGCCGCACTGCAGCGGCGATCGGGTCCGCGAATCCCGCGGTCCCGGTCCTGGAGCTTCGGACCGGGTCGCGGGCGTGCGCCCGCGGGCGCGCGCCCGCGACCCACGGCTGGGTGCTAAAACCAACGTATATATACGTTGATGTGCCCAGCCGTGCCATTCTGCCGACGTAAATCTGCAGGAGGCGGTCCTTAAGTGGTTAAGGCATACCTTTAGGTGCTTGCAATATCTCCTTAACCTACATGGTTAAGGAGATATTTGCAGAAAAGAGGGCACCGATGTCTATGGCGCATGCGCGCCATAGACAATGGCGCAGGCGCACTGAGCGTGCCGGCTCTTGAATGGGAGCCTGACGGAAAGTGCCCGAAATGTGAGCATGCACAGGGATTGTGCCATTCCACGCGCATTGCAGGAGTGACGTCATTGCCGCTTCGGCCAGTCACAGCGCCGGAACGCCGATACCCAGAAGTCACTTCGGGTATCATGGCCGCAACAGAGGACGTGTCCGAGGACCACTGCAGGGGCTTCGATCTAAGGTAAGAAATTGATAATGAGCTAGTATGCTAGTCATAATAGCTCATTATGCCTTTGCCTTGCATGTTTTTTTTTTGAGGGGGGGGTATACAACCACTTTAAAGCATTTGTTAACCCAAAAATAAATAAATGTAGATTCTGGTCCCTTAAAGCAGATTACACAGCACAGAAAAGAGAGCCCCGGGAAGAACTCTGCGATCTAGCAGGAAATGCCTCCTAAGCATACCGGTGCCTAAGAAGACTCGTCGGGGTGGCAGATCCTTTCTTCCACCAGGCTGCCATGCTGTGGAACTCCCTCCCGGAGGACATCCAGGAGGCGGCATCACTGGCGGCCTTTCGCCGGAGTTTAAAAACCTGGCTATTCCATCAAGCCTACCCGGCTTAAGGCGTCAGTTGGCCTGAGTGTAACATCCGAGCGGGAACATCAGTCCAAGTCGTACCATCTTGTTGTCCACTTGTCCCTGGGTTCACCCAGGGACGTCGCCAGCGTGTCGGGATCCTCCGGGGTAATTGACCACGCTATAGAAAGTGCACCTCAACTCAACTCAACTCAGAACTTGTGCTATGTAATCTGCCACCCCAGTGTCGGTGCGTCCATAGTGGATGCAGGAGTGCCGCCACTCTCTCCTGCATCCATCAATCAACAATACATAGATTCATGCATTGCATGAATCTATGTATTGTCGCTGCTGCTGCCCACAATTTAGGTGTCCGGCCCTCTGTTGAGCGCCAGCCATCTGAATAACAGCGGTGGGTGTGTTTTGGAACTGCCTGATTAGAGCGAAGATGTTCTAATAGGCTTCCCGATTAGAGCCTGTGGGCTCCAATCGGCTTCCAAATGGTTAACTAGAGGGCGCACAGGCTGTGCATTCCCTGGTTTAACAGTGCTGTAAAGCGTTGCTTTAACTGACAATTGCGCGGTCGTGCTAAGTGGCTCCCGAACAAAATTGGCGTCCATTCTTTCCCACAAATAGAGCTTTATTTCGGTGGTATTTGATCATCTCTGCGGTTTTTATTTTTTGCGCTATAAACAAAAATAGAGCGACAATTTTGAAAAAAATGCAATATGTTTTACTTTTTGCTATAATAAATATCCCCCAAAAATATATAAAAATTTTTTTTTTCCTCAGTTTATGCCGATACGTATTCTTCTACATATTTTTCATTAAAAAAATCGCAATAAGCGTTTATTGATTGGTTTGCGCAAAAGATATAGCGTTTACAAAATAGGGGGTCGTTTTATGGCATTGTTATTAATATTTTTTTTTTACTAGTAATGGCGGCGATCAGCATTTTTTTTCAGTACTGCGACATTATGGCGGACACTTTGGACACTTTTGACACATTTTTGGGGCCATTGGCATTTTTATAACGATCAATGCTATAAAAATGCATTGTATTACTATAAAAATGCCATTGGCAGTGAAGGGGTTAACACTAGGGGGCAGGGAAGGGGTTAAGTGTGTTCTAACTGTATGGAGGGGTGACCTCACTAGGGGAAATCACTGATCTTTTGTTCATACATTGTATGAACAGAAGATCAGCGTTTCCCCCGCTGACAGGAACGGGAGCTATGTTTACACACATAGCTCCCGTTCCCCGCTCTGTAACGAACAAGTGTGCGTGCCCGGCGGCGATCTTACCCGCCGGGCACGCGCGCGGGACTCGGGTGGCGAGCGGGGATGCGCGTGGGCTGCCGCTGGCGGCGCGTGCCCCCTAGTGGCCGAAAATGTAGCTGACGTAGAGCTACCGGCTCTCGCCCCGGAGAGCCGACCTGCCGCCGTAGAATGGCGGCGGCTGGTCGGCAAGTGGTTAAAATGTGTATTCTGCCCAAATTCCTCTATTTACTACAGGCACTGTCACGTACCTTACCAGAGGCCGAAGTGCTGAGAGGGCTTCCCTTGCGACTCGAGTGCAGAACGCCCCCTGGAGGTGAGACAGGGGACACGATGCCCAGGGGTGCAGGAGTTGCCGGCTGAGACTTGCTGGAGCGATGCCAGAGAACAGATGAGCACCAGGATATGTAGTCCGGCAGGAGTACCACGGAAGTACCAATAGATTGGCAGGAAACCCAGGGAGCCGAGCCGAGGTCATACACGGGAAGCAGGAAGTAACTGGAACAGGTCAGGAGGCAAGCCGAGGTCATACACTGGAGGCAGGAAGTAACTGGAACAGGTCAGGAGCCAAGCCGAGGTCAAACACAGAAAGCAGGAACAAGAAAACAGCATCAGGTCAAGGACTGAAGATCATGCAGCAGTTTGGTGACTGCTGCAACCAGGTTTAAATAGGCACTGACGCCTGGAGTCCCGCCCGTATTGCATGCGCCTGGTGCTCGTATTTGCGGGCATTGTGCTCGTATGCGCGCGCATGCGCCTTGTGCTCGTATTCGCGGGCATTGTGCTCGTATGTGCGCGCATGACAGGTCTGCCAGTTCTTTCACGGCCAATTCTCTGACAGGAGCCTTAAGACAAGGCAGAAGACCCCCCACTGTGTAACAGATTTCCAGGAGACACTTCTGCATTCCAAGGTCCATGACACACTTCTTCATCAAATGTTTTTATTGTACATTTATTTTCTGTGGATGTGGATACAACTTCATAAAAATGTCCAAGCACTTTGGCCCTTCACATCTGTACAACCCTTGGGTGGTTAACCAATCTCCCCTTTAATTTTTGGGTCTATTGAATAAGTTGGTGATAATACATTGCTTGTGCGACCCAAATTTAACTCTTCCTTCCAATATTTGTTTATAGTGGGGATTATATATTGATTTATAATAATTTCCACCCTCTTAGACTCTAAACTATATCTGGTTGTAAATATTAAAGAATAATTTTAGGTATGCCATTCTTTGGCATAGTTACATGATCCAGCTTGGAGCAATGTAACTATGCATATACCATACCGATTGGAAGCTGGAAAGTGGTGTAGTAGACATGGCTGCTCCAGTTATCTTTACCTGCTTCCAGGTCTTGTGCTAAATAGCTACCCTGTTGCATTCTGAAAAGAGGAGTTTGGCCACTCTGCAGGGGGACCATTCACAGAATTCTTTGCATAATTAATGCAAACATACTTTGACAAGGTGGAAAGGCAGGGCAGTAATGTCACAAGGAAGAGTGACAGCAGGAAAAAGGGCCAAGTGGTCTATCAAGCCTGCCCCATTTTTTAAATGTATACATATTGTTTTTTTTGTTTTTGTTTTGTTAACTTTTTTTGTCAGAGTATAGATTTAAAGAGGAGGTTCACCCTTAAAACTTTCTCCCATCCCATCCAGCATACTGGCGTCAGCGCCAGTATGCTGTCTTTTTTTTTTTATATGTGTACTTACCTCTTAATAGATAATTTAATTTTCGTCCTACCGCGGGGTATGGCGCCGCTATATAGCGTCACGCCTTCCGAAAACAGCCGACTAGCATTTGGCTGTTCTCGGCGCCTGCGCACAGACCCAGGAGCTGACTGCGCAGGCGCCGTATACAGCCGAGTCCTATTTCGGCTTTTTTCGGAGGGCGTGACGCGGCTATATAGGGCGCCTGCGTAGTCAGCTCCTAGGTCTGTGCTCAGGCGCCGTATAGCTCCAAAAACAGCCGAGTGCTAGTCGGCTGTTTTCGGAAGGCGTGACGCTATATAGCGGCGCCATACCCCGCGGTAGGACGGAAATTAAATTATCTATTAAGAGGTAAGTACACCTATAAAAAAAAAAAAAAGACAGCATACTGGCGCTGACGCCAGTATGCTGGATGGGATGGGAGAAAGTGCTTTTAAGGGTGAACCCCCTCTTTAAGTTTTTCCCAAGTATGTTTGAATCCACTTACTATTGACTGACTCACTACCTCTGCTGGAAGTCTATTCCAAGCAAGAACTGCTATTTCAGTAAAATAATGCTTTCCACGTTTTTTTTTTATTAACTCTCCTCCTAATAGTTTGAGGTCATGTCCCTGTGTTCTTAAAGCGGAGTTCCACCCAGGAAAAAAACATTTGGCCAAAAGTCCTAAAAAATGTAAAAAAAAAAAAAAGTGTTTTTTAATACTCACCCGAAATACCTGTTGCTATGCGGAAGTCCGTAATCTGCCTCATCCGCACCACGGTGTGTTTTCTTCTTCTCCTTCTCCTAGTGAATGGGGCGCGCTGCTTTCTGGGAACTGTGTGTGTTCTCAGAGAGCAGCCGCCCATTCACAAGCCGGCACGAGACTCACACAGGCGCAGTAGGAAATGAGCAGTGCCTGTTTCCCCTAGTGTGAATGGCGGCGCGGGACCTGCATCAGTCGTGGGATCAGCATGAGGGGGTGGCCATCAGCGCGGGCAAGTAGGACAGGTAAGTGTCCTTATTAAAAGTCAGCAGCTACACTGTTAGTAGCTGCTGACTTTTAAAAAAAAATTTTTTCGGGTGGAATCCCGCTTTAATCTTGATTTCATATTAAAAATAGTGCCGTGCTGAACCATATTCACCCCCTTGATGTATTAAAAATGGAGGTCCACCCAAACATGGAACTTGGAAATGCTTTTCGAAATCCTCCCCCCTCCGGTGTCACATTTGGCACCTTTCGGGGGAGGGGGAGCAGATACCTGTCTAATACAGGTATTTGCTCCCACTTCTAGTCATCGTTTGCCGCAGTATCCGTGGCGATCTATGCCATGTCCGACCCCTCCTCCAGCCCCCCCCTGCTGTCTCCTGGGAGACACATAGGTCCCAGAAGACAGCAGGGACCAGTGAGGTAGCATAGTGTGACTCGTGCATGCGCAGTAGGGAACCAGAACCCAAGAGCCGAGCGACAGATCAGCTTTGGGTGCTGACATCGCGGGCGCCCTGGACAGGTAAGTGTCCTAATATTAATAATATTAAGTCAGCAGCTGCAGTATTTGTATTTTTTTCTGCGGAACTCCACTTTAAAGATTTCAGTCTTCAGCAATGCCCTGTACACATGATTAGGGTTGAGCGAACCCGAACTGTAAAGTTCGGGTTCGTACCAAACTTTTAATTTTTTTGGACCCGAATAAGTTGCTGAAAGTTCGGGTTCGGAGTTCTGCAAAGTAATGGCGCGCTGCACGGCAGCCAATCGCCATTTGTTTTACTCGTGTGACCTAGAAGCCATTACAGCCATGCCTACTAATGGCATGGCTGTGATTGGCCAGTGCAGCATGTGACCAAGCATGTGACCCAGCCTCTATATAAGCGCAGCTCGTCACTCTGCACTCTGCTTTAATTAGGTTAGGGAAAGGCTGCTGCTGATGCTGCTCTCAGGGAGATTTAGATAGGAGTCAGACTGTCCTGCTTCAGAATCACCAGCACTGCATATGTTACTCTGAGATACTCTGCAAGATAGGTTAGGGGAAGGTTCCTGTTTGTGCTTGTAGGGAATAGAAATATATAGGCGTCTGTCCTGTTTCTAAAAATCTAATTACACCAGCACTGCATTTATTACTGTGAGATACTCTGCAAGATAGGTTAGGGGAAGCTTCCTGTTTGTGCTTGTAGGGAATAGAAATATATAGGAGTCTGTCCTGTTTATAAAATCTAATTACACCAGCACTGCATCTGTTCCTGTGAGATACTCTGCAAGATACTTTAGGGCAAGGGTCTCCAAACTTTTTAAACAAAGGGCCAGTTTACTGTCCTTCAGATTTTATGGGGCCGGACTGTGGTCAGTGGGAATAAAAAATAAATGAAAGTTATAGTGCCGGTAGTCAGTAGGTAGAATAGTGCCCCATAAAAGGTATTAGTTATAGGAATAGTGCCCCATTGTTGGTGTCATAGGGAGGAAAAGACTTAGTTAGACTTACCAGTGACAGTATTTCTAAGAGCCCTTCAGGACAACCTTGGAGAGAGCGCAGCTCCGCCTCTTCATTAGGAAACACATGCTGATCTTTAAAACCCCACCTCTTCCACCATGGCTTCAGTTATTGTGGTCCGACTCTCTGGAAGACAAAGCACAGAAAACCACAACACCATGATAGATTTATAACTATTACTTTAACATACAGTGCGGAAAATAAGTATTTGAACACCCTGCTATTTTGCAAGTTCTCCCACTTGGAAATCATGGAGGGGTCTGAAATTGTCATCGTAGATGCATGTCCACTGTGAGAGACATAATCCAAAAAAAAAATTCCAGAACTCACAATTTATGATTTTTTAACTATTTATTTGTATGATACAGCTGCAAAGAAGTATTTGAACACCTGTCTATCAGCTAGAATTCTGACCCTCAAAGACCTGTTAGTCTGCCTTTAAAATGTCCACATCCACTCCATTTATTATCCTAAATTAGATGCACCTGTTTGAGGTCATTAGCTGCATAAAGACACCTGTCCACCCCATACAATCAGTAAGAATCCAACTACTAACATGGCCAAGACCAAAGAGCTGTCTAAAGACACTAGAGACAAAATTGTACACCTCCACAAGGCTGGAAAGGGCTACGGGGAAATTGCCAAGCAGCTTGGTGAAAAAAGGTCCACTGTTGGAGCAATCATTAGAAAATGGAAGAAGCTAAACATGACTTACAATCTCCCTCGGACTGGGGCTCCATGCAAAATCTCACCTCGTGGGGTCTCAATGATCCTAAGAAAGGTGAGAAATCAGCCCAAGACTACACGGGAGGAGCTGGTCAATGACCTGAAAAGAGCTGGGACCACCGTTTCCAAAGTTACTGTTGGTAATACACTAAGACGTCATGGTTTGAAATCATGCATGGCACGGAAGGTTCCCCTGCTTAAACCAGCACATGTCAAGGCCCGTCTTAAGTTTGCCAATGACCATTTGGATGATCCAGAGGAGTCATGGGAGAAAGTCATGTACTCAGATGAGACCAAAATAGAACTTTTTGGTCATAATTCCACTAACCGTGTTTGGAGGAAGAAGAATGATGAGTACCATCCCAAGAACACCATCCCTACTGTGAAGCATGTGGGTGGTAGCATCATGCTTTGGGGGTGTTTTTCTGCACATGGGACAGGGCGACTGCACTGTATTAAGGAGAGGATGACCGGGGCCATGTATTGCGAGATTTTGGGCAACAACCTCCTTCCCTCAGTTAGAGCTTTGAAGATGGGTCGAGGCTGGGTCTTCCAACATGACAATGACCCGAAGCACACAGCCAGGATAACCAAGGAGTGGCTCTGTAAGAAGCATATCAAGGTTCTGGCATGGCCTAGCCAGTCTCCAGACCTAAACCCAATAGAGAATCTTTGGAGGGAGCTCAAACTCCGTGTTTCTCAGTGACAGCCCAGAAACCTGACTGATCTAGAGAAGATCTTTGTGGAGGAGTGGGCCAAAATCCCTCCTCCAGTGTGTGCAAACCTGGTGAAAAACTACAAGAAACGTTTGACCTCTGTAATTGCAAACAAAGGCTACTGTACCAAATATTAACATTGATTTTCTCAGGTGTTCAAATACTTATTTGCAGCTGTATCATACAAATAAATAGTTAAAAAAATCATACATTGTGATTTCTGGAATTTTTTTTTTTTGATCATGTCTCTCACAGTGGACATGCACCTACGATGACAATTTCAGACCCCTCCATGAAGTGGGAGAACTTGCAAAATAGCAGGGTGTTCAAATACTTATTTTCCGCACTGTACATTAAAGGGGTTGTAAAGACAAAAATATTTTCCTCTTAAATTAAAGTCTGACAGTAGCTGATAAAGTAAAAAGTAATGTTTTGCATTATAACTAGTTTGATACCTGTTGAAATCGAGCTGTTTTATTCACCTCCATCACTCCTGAATCGTTATTTCCACTGACTTCCTGGTTTGCGGTGCACATTCATTCTTGCTACATCACGGCCTAATGGGAACTACAGTTCCCATTAGGCTTAGCCACCATGCCTGTGAGGCATAAGAGAGCATCTTCACGCAGGGCTGTAGTCATAGGGAGGGGGTGAGCACATTCTACTTTCCACCATGCAGATGCTGGTGGAAAGCAAGAAGAGGAGAGACAGGAAATGGCATTTTCAAACCTGGATTACTGTGTTTTGGAGGTCAAAAGGAAAAACGAGGTAAGTGATATTTAAATGCTCTAGCTTACAGCAATCAATTGATCTAATAAAAAACGAACCTTTAGTGTTCCTTTAAGGGAGGGAAATAGCGGTTGTCCTGAAAGGCTCTTAGAAATACTGTCACCGGTAAATCTAACTAAGTCTTTCTCAACTCGCCTTTCAGGACAACCTTGGAGAGGATAAACAAGTAACTTACCCTAGGGTGGGACTACTGCCTGCAGCACCTTTCTGCCAAAGGCTTGATCTGCGGCAGACAATAGGTCCAACCTGTAGTGTCTGAGGAACGTTGAATAGTTGGACCAGATGGCAGCCTTGCAAATCTGCTTGGGTGTAGCACCGGCTCTTTCAGCCCAGGAAACTGCGGTTGAGCTTGTTGAGTGCGCCGCAATGCCTAAGGGAGGCGTAACTCCTTTGGCTTTATAAGCTTCCATAATTGTGAGTTTAAGCCACCTTTCAAGCGTACTTTTGGACGCTTTTTCCCCTTTACGAGGACCTGAGAAAACTATAAACATTGCATTTGTTTTTCTGAACTCTCTAGTAACTAAGAGGTATTGTAACAGACACCTTTTCACATCTAAAGTATGAAATGCTTCTTCTCCCGCGTTAGAAGGATTTAAAGAAAAAGTGAGTAAAACGATTTCCTGTGAGCGATGAAAATTTGATGCCACTTTTGGTAGGAAAGCAGGATCCGTCTGAAGGATCACTCGGTCCTGGAAAATTCTTAAAAAAGGTTCAGTAATGGCTAGAGCTTGGAGGTCACTAACTCGTCTTGCTGAAGTAATGGCCAACAAAAAAACTGTTTTGAGAATTACATTTTTCAAAGAAGTATCTTCTAAAGGTTCAAACGGTGCTCCTGTTAAGCCTTGCAAAGAAATGGTCCCAATGGGGCTTTGAAGCAGCTGATGTGAAGTAAAGTAGCAATGCAACGTCTATAGTAAAACGTTTTTATTACAAAAAATGTATTATTAATGACATAAAATGTAGGGTATACAAGGAATGAGTTGCGGCAGAGTAACAGAAATTAAAATAACCATAAAGTTTCAAGGTAGACAATAAAATACATAGCCTGGAATGTTACAAGCAAGTGTATAATTCTAACGCGTTTTGACCAATCGGTCTTCTTCAGAGGATTGTGGCTGAAAGAGATTTAATTGTATAAATAAATGTATACATAAAGTATTTTTTATCTGTGTCTTCCCTATAGAGTCCACACCCTTTTTAGGGGGGGAGGGCACAAAAATCCCAAACTCATAGGGAGAAAAGGCACAGAGAGTAGTATAAATGTAACTTGTTTGAGTGGGAAGAAAAACTTTTCCTTCTCCCTCCCAAAGTAATCAAAAAAATAATTTCCTTGCTTATACCCACTCATTGTTTCTCCTCTCTTTTTCCCCTCTTTTTTCCCTTCCTTCTTCCCTTCCCCTCCCCCTCCCCCTCATCTGTAACTACACTTCCCATTCACTCCCTTACACCTTTATTATCACCTCTTTCACCCCATCTTTTGTTTTTTTACCACCCCCCTCTTTACACACCAAATATGGTCCCCCCTCTTTTCTTTCTCATTTTTCTCACCCCCCCTTTTTTGCCCCTTTTTTGCCCATTCCCCTTCCTCACCATCACTACTCACACCTTTCAGGCTTTTCCTCATTTATATCAATTCACCTTTTTCACTCATTCCTTGTTCCTCACCACCCCCCCCCCTCTTTTTTTTTCACACCTATAATGGTCCCCTCCCTTCATTTTTTCCATTCTTTTCTAGCCCATTTCCCTTTCCCTTATCTAACTTTTTTTTTTCCCTTCACTTTTTTCACTTTCTCCACACCCCCCACACGCCCCACCCAACTCTGTTTTCCTTCATCTTACCCTCATCACCTAGACCCCTATTGTCCTATCCTTTGAAGATTTCTACCTAACTATATCCAACGGATTGGCCTCCTTTGGTATTAATTACTTTACTTATTTTTAGGATTCGTTCCTTGCCATCCCAACTCTTTCCCCCACCCCTCTGGCCTGCCTGGGTGCTGCCATTTTTTGTCAGGTGCTTCTCCGTAAGTGGCGTAAGGCCACCCTTGGATGGTCATCCTGGGGACAAGGCGACATTGGGGGATCGTGTTCGGGAGTACTGTCGGTTTCGGACCTTCGCATCCCATAGCCGCATCGGACCCCTGCCTGGACGTTCCATAACTCTGTTTCTTGGTAAATATGCTGTTGATGATGATTTTTTTGATTACTTTGGGAGGGAGAAGGAAAAGTTTTTCTTCCCACTCAAACAAGTTACATTTATACTACTCCTATGAGTTTGGGATTTTGTGCCCTCCCCCCCCCCCCTAAAAAGGGTGTAGGGAAGACACAGATAAAAAATACTTTATGTATACATTTATTTATACAATTAAATCTCTTTCAGCCACAATCCTCTGAAGAAGACCGATTGGTCGAAACGCGTTAGAATTATACACTTGCTTGTCACATTCCAGGCTATGTATTTTATTGTCTACCTTGAAACTTTATGGTTATTTTTAATTTCTGTTACTCTGCCGCAACTCATTCCTTGTATACCCTACATTTTATGTCATTAATAATATAGTTTTTGTAATAAAAACGTTTTACTATAGACGTTGCATTGCTACTTTACTTCACATCAGCTGCTTCAAAGCCCCATTGGGACCATTTCTTTGCTTATATACCGGGGTGTGCAGCTAACTCTCTCCACCCATTAGGTTTGTCTCTTTTTTCTGTTAAGCCTTGCAAGACAACTGATAAGTCCCAACTAGGAACATTTTTAAGGGTCACTGGTCTGTTTCGTGAGAGTGCCCTGAGAAACCTAGAAATCAAAGGTTCTCTAGACAGAGTTTTTTCAAAATAAACAGAGTCGCTACCTGCGTTTTTAATGTACTGGCTGCAAGTCCTTTCTCCATTCCCTCATGGAGAAACTCTAAAACTGAGACCACACTTTTGGTTTGAAAATCTTTAGAAGAACACCAGGAATTACATTTTTTCCATACCTTCCGGTAAATAGATCTGGTTATCTCCTTCCTACTAGACAATAAGGTTCTCACTACCTTGTCGGATAAACCCTTTTTTTTTTAGAATGTCCTCTTCAGAAACCAGGCGCACAGGTGTAATTTGTCTGTTTCTGGGTGACACACTGAGTCCTGCTTTAGAAGGTCTTTCCTGGCTGGTAGTTTCCACAGGGGTTTTTTTATGGCCAGATTCAACACTGTTGCAAACCAAGGCCTTTTTGGCCAAAAAGGAGTAATTAGAATCAGGCTGGTCTTTTCTTTCCTGAATTTCCTCAAACACTAGTGGAATTAGGGGAAAGGGGGAACAGGCATAGCACAGATGGTAATCCCATGGATGAGCTAGAGCATCTATGCCTATCGCTTGATCCCCCCTGTGTAGGGAAAATAATTCTTGGACCTTGGTATTTTGTTGGCTGGCAAAAAGGTCCACTTGATGTCCCCATTTCTTTGTGATCATGTTGAATATTTCCTGATTTAGGCTCCATTCTGTCTCTATTATTCTCCTTCTGCTCAGCAGGTCTGCTAGTAGGTTTTGGGACTCTTTTAGGTGAACTGCCGACAAGGAAGTTACATTTAGTTCTGCCCATGACAATAGCTGGTTGGCTAGTTCCATTAGACCTTGCCTCCTGGTCCCGCCTTGTTTGGTCACATAGGCTACTGCTGTTGTGTTGTCCGACAACACTTGTACATGACGACCCTTCAGCAGCTGTTGGAAAGCCAGGAGTCCCATAAAAATGGCCTTTAGTTCTCGCCAATTTGATGACCTCCTTGCCTCCACTTTGGACCAAGACCCTTGTGCCGCCTGCCCGTCCAGGTGAGCTCCCCATCCCCAAGAACTTGCATCTGTTGTCAGACGCTTGTCCAAAGGGAGGACCCACGAGAGACCCTTCGACAGATTGGACTGATCTCTCCACCACCATAAGGGACCTTTTTACACTTGATGTTGGTTTGGTAAGTGTTTTTCCAGTGATTCTCGATGGGACCACACTTGTAGGATGTTTTTCTGTAGAGGTCTGGAATGTAATCTCGCCCATTGTACGGCAGGGATTGAAGCCGTAAGCTGGCCTAGCACTGCCATTGCTGTCTGTACTGACACTGCTAGATTCCTCTGGATCTGGCATATTGAGGAATTTATTTTCTCTATTTTTTCCTGAGGGAGAAATACCTTCTGAAGGACTGAGTTGATGTTGTAACCGAGGAACCTCATCTCCTGTGAAGGGTCTAGGTTTGACTTCTCCAGATTCAATAACCACCCTAGGCTCTTGAGATGCGATTGTGACACATGGAGATTTGTCACCAACTGATCTTTTGAATCTGCAAAAAACAGGAGATCGTCCTGGTATGGAACAACCGAGACCTCCCTCAGCTTCAGAGGCTCCAAGGTATCCGCCATCACTTTTGTAAAAATCCTGGGGGAGGACGAAAGGCCGAACGGCAGAGCCCTGAATTGTAGATGCCAAATTGAAGTCCCTAGGTTGACTGCCAGACAAAGAAACCTGTGGGAGGCCTAAGCTATTGGTATGTGTAGGTACGCGTCCCTTAAATCCAGAGATGCCATGAAGCACTCTGGTGTTAGTAACTTTGTTATCGTATGGATAGTGTCCATGCGAAAATGCTTGTACCTTATTGCCTTGTTCAGGATCTTCAGGTTTAGAATCAAACGAAATTTGCCCGAGGGCTTTTTCACTAAAAATATGTGGGAGTAAAACCCTTTTCCCTCCTGATGTTTTGGGACTTGGACAATAACTTCCTGTTGTATCAGATCCTTCAACAGGGTCATCATTGCGGAAGCTTTCTCCTGATCCCTTGGTAGGGCTGTGACATAGAATCTGGATGGAGGACAATCTGCGAATTCCAGGTTCTACCCCGGTGCAATAATGTTTTTTACAAAGAGACTTTTGGCCCATAGATTCAACTGAGGCAAGAAAGCGGACAATCTTCCACCCACAGGAGTCAGACTGTCATTTGTCTTTTGAGGGCTGTTCTTGGGGGGACCTGAAAATAATTCCTCCTCTTCCTCTACCCCTTTGAGGAACCCAGCATTTTTTGTTTTCCTCTCTTTTGTACGTTTGTTAAAAAGGATGAACATTTTTCTTAATAGGTGGCTTCTTTTTGGCCGTGAAGGCCTTCTTTTTGTCGGCTGTTCTGGCCAGAACTTTTTCTAAATCTGGCCCAAACAATAAATCACCTGAAAAGGGTAGCCCGCAGAGCTTAATTTTAGAAGCTGTGTCCCCTGTCCAGGTTTTAAGCCAGACTGCACGCCTGTCTGAGTTTACCAAAGCGGAAGATCTAGCTGCCATCTTGATTGACTCAGCTGATGCGTCAGCCATGTACCTGATTGATTAGTGTGCCTGCCTTTATATGGCTCATAAGTTTTTCCACCCAGCACTCTAAATTTCTTGCTACCAGTGTAGAAGCTATAGCTGGTTTAAGGCTGATTGAAGTAGAGTTCCAAGCCTTTTTTAGCAGAGAATCAGCCCTTTTATCCATGGCGTCCTTCAGTACCTCCTTATGCTCAAAAGCAAGATCTGTGCGACGCGATACTTAAGAAAAAGCCGCATCTACTCAAGGTTTTTTGTTCCACACCTCAGAGTCCTCATCATCAAAGGGGAATCTCTTCCTTAGGCTTTTAGAAAAGAAAGGACCTCTTTCTGGATCTTTCCACTCTTTCTTAATAGTATCCGATACTACCTTGTGGACTGGGAACACTTTATATTTGGATTTATCCAACCCTTGATACATTTTGTCATGAAGAGACAATTGAATTTTTTCCTCCTGAATTTCAAGTGTAGTATAAATTGCACTAAGCAGATCGTCCACTTCCTCTAGAGAGACCTTATATCTAGAACTTCTGCTATCTTCTTCCTCTTCCTCTTCATCTGAATCCATGACCGAACGAAGAGTACTAGTCCCTTCATTCCCTGAATCCACAGTCTCTGATTTAGAGGTGGAAGCTTTAGGGCTAGGTGGTGATTGCTGAGATTCAGTTTGAGCTACGGGATTCTGCACCAACATAGTTTAACTGAACTCAGGGAACTTTTAAGTTCCTGCACAGAAGAAAACAAATCTTTATATTGCTGAGATGTCTCTTCTTCTACTAAGTCCCTGATACAGGTTCTGTATATTGCCAGGAATCTCTAAAAGGGTTCTTGCAAGAAGGACACGTCCTTTTAGGTGGTGGTTTTTTAGATTTAGATTTTGATTTTTCCTAAAATAAAACACAAAAAGGAGAATATCTCACTTACAAATTACCAATTTTTTTTTTTTAAGAAAAAACCCGCCACCGTTAAGGAAGAAAAAAACAGAGGAAACTCTCTAGAATGACAGACAAATCACCACCAAAAGTGCAAAACTGACAGGGACCGAGAAAAGTTACATCTGACCCTGCAGTACAGGCTCCTTTAAGGAGGAACAAAACCATAACCAACATAAGTCCATATGGTAAAGAATTGAGGCACCACTGTACCCCCTCCTACCTGGACCTGAGCAGTGTCTGGGGCGCCTGTTTCCGCCATTGCTGCTGATCCCTCTTCCATCGTGTAGCAGAGAAAGCAGCTGGGACCGTGGAGGTTTAAATTTTCCCGGGTCCTGATGTCATCAGTGATGGCCGGAACTGGAAGACGCCGCTCTCTGGGCCTGTCCCCTGACCTCTGAATTCCAGGCAGCGTGAACCACTCGCCGCCACGCCCCCACAGGAAGTCGCGCTACTGTGTATGACGTCCCCTGCTATCCAGGACCCGGGACCGACATGCAGTAAAAGAAGAAAACACTGCAACCGCGGTAATGTACTGCCCGGCCACCTTAGCCAAGACTGCGGACCTCGGGCCCTCAGGGCCGCTTCCTGTAGAGCCTTCACTCCACTGAGCAGGAGAGGCTGGAGACTCCGGAACACCCCCTCACACTTAGGCGGAGAAAACACAATAACTGAGGCCATGGTGGAAGAGGTGGGGTTTTAAAGATCAGCATGTGTTTCCTAATGAAGAGGCGGAGCTGCGCTCTCTCCAAGGTTGTCCTGAAAGGCGAGTTGAGAAAATACACCATCATTGGTGTCAGTGGGAGGAATAGTGTCCCATTATTGGTATCAGTGGGAGGAATAGTGTCCCATCATTTGTGTCAGTGGTGGAAATAGTGCCCCATCATTGGTATCAGTGGGATGAATAGTGTCTCATCATTTGTGTCAGTGGGAGAAATAGTGTCCCATCATTTGTGTGAGTGGGAGAAATAGTGCCCCATCATTGGTATCAGTGGGAGGAATAGTGTCTCATCATTTGTGTCAGTGGGAGAAAAAGTGCCCCATCATTTGTGTCAGTGGGAGAAATAGTGTCCCATCATTTGTGTGAGTGGGAGAAATAGTGCCCCATCATTGGTATCAGTGGGAGGAATAGTGTCTCATCATTTGTGTCAGTGGGAGAAAAAGTGCCCCATCATTTGTGTCAGTGGGAGAAATAGGGTCCCATCATTTGTGTAAGTGGGAGAAATAGTGTCCCATCATTTGTGTCAGTGGGAGAAATAGTGTCCCATCATTTGTGTCAGTGGGAGAAATAGTGCCCCATCATTGGTATCAGTGGGAGGAATAGTGTCTCATCATTTGTGTCAGTGGGAGAAAAAGTGCCCCATCATTTGTGTCAGTGGGAGAAATAGTGTCCCATCATTTGTGTCAGTGGGATAAATAGTGTCCCATCATTTGTGTCAGTGGGATAAATAGTGTCCCATCATTTGTGTCAGTGGGACAAAAAGGTGCCCCATCATTGGTATCAGTGGGAGGAATAGTGTCCCATCATTTGTGTTAGTGGGAGGAATAGTGTCCCATCATTTGTGTCAGTGGGAGAAATAGTGTCCCATCATGTGTGTCAGTGGTGGAAATAGTGCCCCATCATTGGTATCAGTGGGAGGAATAGTGTCCCATCATTTGCGTCAGTGGGAGAAATAGTGCCCCATCATTGGTATCAGTGGGAGGAATAGTGTCCCATCATTGGTATCAGTGGGAGGAATAGTGTCCCATCATTTGTGTCAGTGGGAGAAATAGTGTCCCATCATTTGTGTCAGTGGGAGAAATAGTGTCCCATCATTTGTGTCAGTGGGAGAAATAGTGCCCCATCATTGGTATCAGTGGTAGGAATAGTGTCCCATCATTTGTATCAGTGGGAGGAATAGTGCCCCATCATTGGTATCAGTGGGAGGAATAGTGTCCCATCAGTTGTGTTAGTGGGAGAAATAGTGTCCCATCATTTGTGTCAGTGGGAGGAATAGTGCCCCATCATTGGTATCAGTGGGAGGAATAGTGTCCCATCATTTGTGACAGTGGGAGGAATAGTGTCCCATCATTTGTGTCAGTGGTGGAAATAGTGCCCCATCATTGGTATCAGTGAGATGAATAGTGTCCCATCATTTGTGTCAGTGGGAGAAATAGTGTCCCATCATTTGTGTCAGTGGGAGAAATAGTGTCCCATCATTTGTGTCAGTGGGAGAAACAGTGTCCCATCATTTGTGTCAGTGGGAGAAATAGTGTCCCATCATTTGTGTCAGTGGGAGAAATAGTGCCCCATCATTGGTATCAGTGGTAGGAATAGTGTCCCATCATTTGTGTCAGTGGAAGAAATAGTGTCCCATAATTTGTGTCAGTGGGAGAAAGTGTCCCATCATTTATGTCAGTGGGAGAAATAGTGCCCCATCATTGGTATCAGTGGGAGGAATAGTGTCCCATCATTTGTGTCAGTGGAAGAAATAGTGTCCCATCATTTGTGTCAGTGGGGGAAATAGTGTCCCATCATTTGTCAGTGGGAGAAATAGTGCCCCATCATTGGTATCAGTGGGGGGAAATAGTGTCCCATCATTTATGTCAGTGGGAAAAATAGTGCCCCATCATTGGTATCAGTGGGGAAAATAGTGTCCCATCATTTGTGTCAGTGGTGGAAATAGTGCCCCATCATTGATATCAGTGAGATGAATAGTGTCCCATCATTTGTGTCAGTGGGAGAAATAGTGTCCCATCATTTGTGTCAGTGGGAGAAATAGTGTCCCATCATTTGTGTCAGTGGGAGAAATAGTGCCCCATCATTGGTATCAGTGGGAGGAATAGTGTCTCATCATTTGTGTCAGTGGGAGAAATAGTGCCCCATCATTTGTGTCAGTGGGAGAAATAGTGTCCGATCATTTGTGTCAGTGGGAGAAATAGTGTCCCATCATTTGTGTCAGTGGGGGAAACAGTGTCCCATCATTTGTGTCAGTGGGAGAAATAGTGTCCCATCATTTGTGTCAGTGGGAGAAATAGTGCCCCATCATTGGTATCAGTGGGAGGAATAGTGTCCCATCATTTGTGTCAGTGGAAGAAATAGTGTCCCATCATTTGTGTCAGTGGGAGAAATCGTGTCCCATCATTTATGTCAGTGGCAGAAATAGTGCCCCATCATTGGTATCAGTGGGAGGAATAGTGTCCCATCATTTATGTCAGTGGGAGAAATAGTGCCCCATCATTGGTATCAGTGGGAGGAATAGTGTCCCATCATTTGTGTCAGTGGGAGAAATATTGCCCCATCATTGATATCAGTGGGAGGAATAGTGTCCCATCATTGGTATCAGTGGGAGGAATAGGGTCCCATCATTTGTGTCAGTGGGAGAAATAGTGTCCCATCATTTGTGTCAGTGGGAGAAATAGTGTCCCATCATTTGTATTAGTGGGAGGAATAGTGTCCCATTATTTGTATCAGTGGGTGGAATAGTGCCCCATCATTGGTATCAGTGGGAGGAATATTGTCTCATCATTTGTGTCAGTGGGAGAAATAGTGTCCCATCATTGGTATCAGTGGGAGGAATAGTGTCCCATCATTGGTATCAGTGGGATGAATAGTGTCCCATCATTTGTGTCAGTGGGACAAATAGTGTCCCATCATTGGTATCAGTGGGAGGAATAGTGTCCCATCATTGGTATCAGTGGGAGGAATAGTGTCCCATCATTGGTGTCAGTGGGAGGAATAGTACACCATCATTGGTATCAGTGGGAGGAAAAATGCCTCATCGCCCGTATCACTGGGAGGAATAGCGCTTCATATCTGTAGGAGGAATTCCCAAGGGCCAGATAAAGGCATGCAAAGGGACCTGGGGGCCGCAGTTTGGAGACCACTGCTTTAGGGGAAGGTTCCTGCTTGTCAAGATTTTTTTTTTTTATTTCCCTATCCACATTTATTTTCAGGCGGCGTACACACGTCCGAGAACCTCGTCGGGCTAAACCCATCGTTCCGTCCGACGAGGTTCTCGGCCGGCCGTCGAGTTCGTCGACCAGGCTGTCGAAAAAGGCGTCGATCCATTAGTCGCGATGGCGCGTCGAGCAAATAGAGAACCTGCTCTCTATTTTGGCTCGACGAGCTTCCCGACGGGACGCTCGACGAAAGTGTACACACGATCGAGCTTCTCGGCAGAATATGGATCCCAGCGAGCTTCTCGCTGGATTCTGCTGAGAAGCTCGGTCGTGTGTACGCGGCCTCAGAGTGCTTGCCATGCTCTTACCGACATTTTGCTGCCATTTGCAGCCCTCTAGCCCTTTCCCTTATGCCCTGTACACACGATCAGACATGTCTGATGAGACTTGTCTGACGGACCGTTTTCATCAGACAACTCTGAACTTGTCTGATGGTCTGATGTGTGTACACACCATCGGACCAAAATCCGATCAGACCAGAATGCGGTGACGTAGAACACAACGACGTGATGAAAAAACGAAGTTCAATGCTTCCAAGTATGCGTCGACTTGATTCTGAGCATGCGCGGGTTTTTGGTTCGATGCTTTTGTGTACTAACCATCAAATCTGTTCCTACGGACAGGTTCCATCGGACAGGTTTTAAGGCCGGGTTCACACCTATGCGAATTGGTTGCGGCTTAAACCGCATCTAATACTCAGAACATTTTTAAATACATTGTTTTCAGTGAGGCTGGTTCACATATGTGCGATGCATTCGCACTGCACATTGCCGGAAATCTGTATGCGTTGTGGAGGCCTTGCGGTGCGGCTCAGGTGCAAATTCAGTCCCATTATCTTCTATGGGTACGCAGCTGATTCGCAGATGTGTTCAGTTCTCTTCAGGAATTTCTGTCATTCAGCTCAATACATTTCCCCCCCACTCTCCTCTCACTCAGAACTTCCCCCAGGTCTCCAAATTCGCAGCAAAAAGGAGCTAATCTGCTGAACACTTCTCTTATCTGTCTGCAGAGATAAAAGAGCTGAAATTCGCACTGCACTAGAGTGAACCCAGCCTTAAGCATGTTTTAAAACTTTGGTCTGACGGACAACGGTCTGATGGGCCATACACACCATCAAACTGGTCCGATTGAAACTGGTCTGCAGACCAGTTTCATCAGACATGACTGATCGTGTGTACAGGGCCTAATGCCGCGTACACACGATCACTTTTTGTGATGAAAAAAAACGACGTTTTAAAAAACGTCATTTAAAATAATCGTGTGCGGGCAAAACGTCGTTTTATGTCTTCAAAAAAACAACCAAAAAAAATTTGAACGTGCTTGAATTGTTTGTGTCGATTTTCAAAATGAATTTTTTTGTGTCATAAAAAGTGATCGTGTGTGGGCAAAACGGGGTTTAAAACAACGTTTTTAAACCCGCGCATGCTCAGAAGCAAGTTACGAGACAGAGCTTCAATGGAACAGAGTGCCGTCGAACGTGGTGTACGTAACCGCGCTTTGCTAGAGCATTTTGGAAAAACGATGGTGTGTATTCAAAGTCGTTTTGGAAAATGAAGTTTGAAAAACTTCGTTTTTTTTCATCACAAAAAGTGATCGTGTGTACGCGGCATTAGTCTTTTAGAGAAATTTTAGCAGTCAAAAGTCCGTGTCTCCATTGACTTCAATGGGGTTCGGGTTTAGGGTCAAGTTCGGGTCCCGAACCCAGACTTTTTTCCGAAGTTCGGCCGAACCCAAATATCCAGGTGTCCGCTCAACTCTACACACAATCAATTTTTCCGACAGGAAAACCGTGTTTTTTTTCAGCAGGAAAACGGCTCAAACTTGTGTTGCATACACACGGTCACACAAATCTTGTCCGAAATTTGGAACGTCAAGAACACGGTGACATACAACACGTACAACAAGCCGAGATCAATGAAGTTCAATAGGCAGTTCGGCTCTTCTGCTTGATTCTGAGCATGCACGTTTTTTTCGCATCGTAATTGCATGCAGAAGACAGCGATTCCCGATAGGAATTTTTCCTGTCACAAAAATGTAGATCCTGCTCTCAATCTTTTCTTGGCAGGAAAAAGTGTGATGGAGCATACACACGGTCGGAATTCCTGACAAAACGCTCACATCACACTTTTCTTGTCGGGAAAACTGATTGCGTGTACGAGGCATTAGAATAGTTGACCAGGCAGGATTTTAAATGCAGAAGACACATGCTATATGTAAAGTTTTTTTTTTAATCAGATTTTATTTATTAAAATCATTTTTATAAACATTACATACACATTAAAACATAACATATAAATTACACAAACAAAACAAAACTAGACAAATTGCATTTAATACAGGTTTGCTACAGTAAACTAAACAAAATATTCAGTTATAAGACATATCCCTTATAACAATTATGAGAATAAACTCTCAATATAGATGCTACAGGTACTACAAATTATAACGTATCTAGGTATGTAGACTCTAACCAGCATTTCCATATATGGTCAAATTTTAGTTCCTGTAGCCATCCTGCTATCGTAGTAGAGGAAGTCAAAGTCCATCTAACAATGAGCATTCTGCAGGCAGCTGTGATCTGGAAACCATCAAAGACTTATGCCGCGTACACACAATTGTTTTTCCGCATTTAAAAAACTATGTTTTTAAAAAATTTCATTTAAAACGATCGTGTGTGGGCTTCACGTCATTTTTCGGGTACTGAAAAATGAGGAAAAAAAAATTCGAACATGCTGCATTTTTTAACAACGTTTTAAGCTATATGGTTTTTCGGGTTGTAAAAAATGATCGTGTGGGGTGTTAAACGACGTGAAAAACCCGCGGATGCTCCAAAGCAAGTTATGAGACGGGAGCGCTCGTTCTGGTAAAACTACCGTTCGTAATTCAGTAAGCACCTTCATCACGTTGTAACAGACAGAAAAGCACGAATAGTCTTTTACTAACACAAAATCAGCTAAAGCAGCCCAAAGGGTGGCGTCATCCGCATGGAACTGCCCCTTTATAATGCCGTCGTACGTGTTGTACGTCACCGCGCTTTGCTGGAGCATTTTTTTTAACGATCGTGTGTGGGCAACGTCGTTTTAATACTGAAGTTGGAATTTTTTTTTCTAGGGGCTAAAAAACTTTGTTTTTTACATGCCGAAAATCGATCGTCGTGTATGTGCCATTATATTCATCTAAAGAACAATCACAGGGCCAGATTCTCATAAGAGATACGACGGTGTATCTCCAGATACACCGTCGTATCTCTGTTTTTGTCCCCGGGTATATATTCCTAGAATCATTTACGCATAGATACGGCGTAGATCCGACTGGCGTAAGTCACTTACACCGTCGGATCTTAGATGTAATGTTATGCTGGCCGCTAGGTGGCGTTCCCGTCGATTTCAGCGTTGAATATGCAAATGAGCATGATACGCCGATTCCTGAAAGTTTTTGCTCCGATTCGCCGTAGTTTACGTAGTTTCTGTGGGCCAGATTCAGGTAGATGAGAGTATCTTTCCTCTGGAGTAACGCTTCTCATTTACGTTACTCTGAAGACCCTTTCGGCGCAAGTACTGTTATTCACATAGCAGTTGCGCGTAAACTTGCGCCAGAGTAACGATAATGCGCTGGTGTAACCCGACGCAAGGGGAAGTGGGTGTGATCATATGTAAATGATGGGCGGAGCCCAGCGCAGAGGCTTACGTTCAGCGCATCAACCACGGAGCATGCGCAGTGAGTGAGGCTCCACTCGCCCCCTTTGTGCGCATGCTCACAACTTCCGTCGGCACCACTTCACGGGAAACGTCAGCGCAATGCCTTCCGTTGGGCGTTTAAATGCGCCCGTAGAAGCGCCATTCCGGCACTAAAGTATATCCTGCTCCCCCTCCCCGCAGTGATGTTACTTTTGTTCTGAGATGGCTGCTCCCGTTCCCCGCAAACACACAGGAGAAAAGAACTTTAATGGCCAGGAGCTGTCAGCCGTCATCTCGGCTATGGAGACCTATGATGTCTTCCTCCATGGCTGTAAAATTTGACAGACAAGCATGGACAGAGGTGTTGTCCTGCAAGTGGGGGTGCTCAGCTAGCTCTTATCGTCGGTAACGCTGCTGTAGCTGCTCTCCTGCTGACCTGTGACCGTCTGGAGTAAAGATAAAGCAGCCTTTTGTAGAAATAACTTTGCGCCGGACGGACGAGATACGCGCGGCGCATGTAGCCAGCGTATGGTGCTAATCCGTTCGTGAATTGGGAAAAATCCCTCATTTGCATATTTGCAGGGGAAATCAATAGGCGCGACTGATGCGCCCAGCGAAATTAAGCGCTGACGATACTCTGGCGTCGGAACGTTCCGCCGGTCGCAAATGACCCGTTATTGGGCGCATCTAGTTTGGTGGGTACGGGCACATAGAAACGACGGCGCATCATCACAGTTACGCGGCGCATATCGAAATACTCCAGCGCAAGTGTTCCTGAATCTGGCCCTGTAAGCGTAAGGTTACCCCTGCTATATGAAGGATAACCTTACGTCAGTCTGCCGTATGCCATGTTAAGTATGGACTCGGGACAGCTTCGTGTTTTTCAGTCGTTTACGTCGTTTACGTAACTCGTTCGCGAATAGGGCTGTACGTTAATTACATTGCCGTCGTAATCAATGTATATGCGCCATCCGTGGACGTTCCCAGTGCGCATGCGCAAAATCACGTCGCTTTTTCTCAAAATAAACGACGTGAACGTAACTTACAATGAGCCCCATTTTCGAACGATTTACGTAAACGACGTACAATTCGTACGGTCCCGACGTCCATACTTAACATTGGCTGCGCCTGCTATAGCAGGGGTAACCTTACGCCGGTCTAACGCTTACGCAAATGACGTAAAATACGACGCGCCGCCGCAAGTACGTTTCTGAATCAGCGTAAATAGCTCATTTGCATATAAGATACGACGGTGTAAGCGAATTACGCCGCTCGTATCTTTGAAGAATGCCGGCGTATCTTTTCTGAATAGCAAAAAAAAATACGCCTGCTATTCTTAGTATTTACGCAGCGTATCTCTAGATACGCTGACGTAAATGCTTTCTGAATCTGGCCCAGAAGCTTTTTTAATTTTTTTTATTTTAATGCATTCTATGTCATCTCCCACGCTCGATGTCTCTTCAGCCAATCAGGTTACCGGTAACCAGACCCGGTGAACCTGATTGGCTGAGACGTGTGTCAGTGTTAACCAGGGAACGCTAACCCTGTGCGTCCCCTGGTTAACTATTTGGAAACCAACCAACTGCTGTTATTCAGATGGCCGGCAATCACCAGGTGGTTGGCCATCTGGATAGTGGGCGGCAGCGGTGCTGGCAACAATACATGCATGAAACTATGTATTGTTGACTTCAGTGACGGTGCAGGAGAGAGAGGGGGACTATGGACGCACCGCCACTGCTTGTGATTAACTTAATATTATTTTATATTTATGTAAAATATATGTATAGGGCCAGAACCACAGACATCTGCGGATCTTTGTGCGGGCGTAGCGTATCTTCTTTACGCTACGCTGCCGCAACTTAGAGAGGCAAGTGCCGTATTCACAAAGCACTTGCGTCCTAAGTTACGGTGGCGTATCGTAAATGGGCCCGCGTAAGCCTGTGTAAGCCTGTGTATTTTGAAGTAGGCAGGTCGTGGGCATGTAGTATTATAATGAGGCTTGACCCCATGTAGATGCATGTCCGTACGAACCGCGCATGCGCTGTCTGTGGACGTAACCCAGTGCGCATGCTCCGACTCATGTCAGATCGAATTCCTATGATATGTCGAAAAATGTCTCCAACGTGAACGTTACTTACGCATAGCCCTATTCGCGTACGACTTACGCAAACAACGTAAAATAGGACTCTGTTCCGACGTCCATAGGTTAACATGACTTACCCCTGCTTTATGAGGGGTAAAGTTACGCCGGTCGTACGGCTTACGTAAACTGCGTATATTGATACGCTGGACGCAACTACGTTTGTGGATCGGCGTATCTAGGTCATTTGCATATTCAACGCGGAAAAACAATGGAAGCGCCCCTAGCGGCCAGCGTATAATTGCACACAATTATACGCCGGCGTAGGCAAGTTACGTCGGCGGAGGGAGCCTATTTTTTAGATGTATCTGTCTTTGAGAATCGGCGTAAAGACACGCCAGCGCAGATTTGAAATTATGGCGGCGTATATCCAGATATGCCACCGTAAAAGTTTTGTGGATCTGGCCCATAGTTTATACTATAAAAAAAAGGCATTTGTGGAATGGAGATATCTTTGGAGGTGTTTTGAATGCTATGGCTTTGGCCATAAATGGGTCAGACTGCTCTATCAGGCCCCTACAGCCAGGGTGGTGGCGAATGGCTGGCCGTCTCCAGTGTTTGATCTCAGTAGAGGCATGAGACAGGGATGCCCGCTCTCCCCACTGCTTTATGCCCTGGCTGTGGTACCTTTGCCCATGTCCATTCGCATGAACCCAGAGATACAGAGATTGCAGATGGGGCCCTTAACGGAAAAAAATATTATGTACGCAGAGTCACAGACGACACACTGTTATACCTTGCAGAGTCGGGCCCCTCTCTTCAAACTGCACTTCAAACGATTGAGCGGTTTGGGAATTTCTCCGGGCTTAAGATCAACTGGGATAAGTCACAGATTCTCCCGATTGATAGTTTCCAACCACCAGAGTCTCATAAGGATCTCCCCCTTCAAAGAGTCGACACTATTCGGTACTTAGGAATACACGTATGCAGAAGCCCGGCTGACTACATTGCCCTTAATATAGAACCATTGTTTTCTTTAGTCAGAGCCAAGATACGGGTTTGGGCACGTCTCCTCCTTGGTGTGTGGGGTCGCATTAACCTGATCAAAATGGTCCTTCTCCCCAAGATCTTATATGTTTTATGGCACTCCAAGTTCAAGTCCAACTTCTCAAACCCCTTGTCTGGGCCACCGGCAGGCACAAACTCACTTGGCAAGTACTCAAAAATCCAACTGATTTGGGGGGTACAGCATTGCCAGATTTTAACCTCTATTACATTGCATCCCAGCTATCCCGAATGTTTCACATTGACAAAACAGATGGTACACATTTTTGACTCCTACTTTGTCCCCGGGGGACCCGGTGCACTGGTGATCCGCTTTATGCTATAGCAGCGGGCTCCAGGAGTGCCGAGTCGTGTGGAGATGTGAAGTCCCTGTTGTTTCACTATAGGCGCATTTGGGACCTTGCTTCTCTCAGGTTGGGAATACGTCGGATCACAGACTACACACCCCTATGGCACAACAAAGATTTACCTGAATTTCTTCTTATTCAAGGCTCTGAGCTCTGGGCCACACAGGGTGTCTATTACCTACATCACCTATTTTCAGGGGGAAACCTTAAAACCTACCCCCCCGCAGCCCACCCCACACCCCATTATGGCAATAGCTAAAAGTAGTGATCCACGTGGATTGATATCTGAGTTTTATCGCATGCTCAGGACCCCTGCTTCCACTAAGCTAGCGTTTAACTTGATACCCCGCTGGGAGAGGGAGAGGGAGGTGGGACCCCTGGAGGATGAGGAGTGGGAGGAGGCGCTGGAGACATGCAAGGCAGTATCCCCCAGACTGTCAGATCGACTGTTCCAGATTTATATAACTCAGGCCAGTTTCAGCGGACATGTTCGATTGTGTGTACGGCCTATCGGACCGTTTTCCAGCAGGCAAAAATTCAGACAGGTTGATGGTTAGTACACAAACCATCGGACCAAAATCCCCCGCATGCGCAGAATCAAGTTGCTTGGAAGCATTCGTTATTTCACCACGTCGTTGTTTTTTACGTCACCGCGTTCTGGTCCGAGGGGATTTTGGTCCGATCGTGTGTACGCACATCAGACCAACAGACAATTCAGCCTGGTCCGATGAAAACGGTCCATCGAACATGTTTCCTCGGACATGTCTGATCGTGTGTACAGGGCCTCACAGGGCATACCTAACACCCATCCGTGTGGCCAGATACAAACGCAACCAATCCACCCTGTGTCTGCTGTGTGGCCAGGAAATGGGATTATTCTTTCATCTTCTCTGGGCTTGTTTGAAAATTCAAGACCTTTGGAGACAAATTTTAACTTGAGTTAGAAGTTTACTCACTATATGCTGTAACCATTGTGAATGTATTGACTGATGTCCTGGAATCCCTTTTTTTGTGACCTAAATGTATGTTACTGTTTCGTTAACGTTGTATGCACCCCTTTTTACTCAATAAAAACCTTTGTTCAATGAAAAAAAAATGTGTATATAGATATATAAAAAATTATAAATACTTCCCCCCCCCCCCCCATTTTTATAAGTCATGATCAAGTTTATGAATCACTAGGTAATTCGGGGGGGGGGGGCCAATAAGAAAAATTTGGGAGAGAGAGGGATATCCACCTCAAACAGCCCCTGGACTGATCGCCAGTAAGGTTGAAGGACTGGGCAACTTCAGTAGATATGAAATAATGTGCCCCGGTCCTGGAGGCATCTCCAGCAGTGATCTGAGGCCGATGCATATATAGCATGTAGGCGAGATAGTGTTAGGTACCAGTAAAAGAGCACCCTGTATGTGTCCTCCTTATAGAGCGTGCACATAGAGCGCCCAAGTCCATAAAGTGGACCATTGTTCAAAGGATATTTTTTCTCCAAGATGTACCTCCCATCTGCGCATGTTTCTATGTTTCCCCTGAGAGACCATATCATAGGAGTGTAGCGACTCAAGGGCCGCTAATTGATTTGGGATCGGCGTATTAAGTTACCTCTAGGGCCGCATGCACACGACCGGTCCATCCGATGAGAATGGTCCGACGGACCC
This sequence comes from Rana kukunoris, assembly GCA_029574335.1. Classification (NCBI taxonomy): domain Eukaryota; kingdom Metazoa; phylum Chordata; class Amphibia; order Anura; family Ranidae; genus Rana; species Rana kukunoris. The sequence continues at coordinate 116,040,324 of CM056054.1, forward strand.
TTTTCATCTGTTCACCGACCGCTGAAGTGGCCTGATGATCTGATGTGCGTACACACCATCAGTTCAAAATCCGATCGGGTCAGAACGCGGACACGTAAACCACGTACGACGTCACTATAAAGGGGAAGGCCAAATCCTTCGGCACCGCCCTTGAGTCCGCTTTTGCTAATTCCGTGTAACCGCGTGTCAGTGAAGGTTTGGTTAGAGCCGATTCACGCTTTTCAGTCTCCGTGCTTTTACAGGTCATATTCTCGGGTTCAGTGTGTGCTTGTGGGTTCGTATTTGGCATTCAGTGCTGGCTTTCGGGTCGTTTCTGCTTTGCAGTGCCGTCCTGTCCGCTAGTATCTGTTTGCAGTGCATTCTTTTCAGGTATTGCTGGATTTGGGGGTGCTTTCTGTTTTAAGTGCGTTCTGACCAGCAGACCGGTTTGAAGCCATGATGGAGCAGCGTGATTTTGCTTGAGTTCGTGCTGCGTATGGGCTGTCTTCTGAAGTTCATATTCACTCAAGGACTTTGGCCAGGAACAGGGGGAGGAGGAGTTCCTGGGCCAAGAATTGGTTGCGCCAGCGTGACCAATTCTCTCATATGCCTCTGCTTAGGGAAATCCAGGAGAATAATCCTGATGACTTCAGGAACATTCTCCGTATGACGGACGCCGTTTTCCACCATCTATTGGACCTTCTCCCCCTATATCACAAGGCAGGACACTGATGCGCCAAGCCATCACGGCCGAGCAGAGGCTTATTGCCACGTTGCGGTACCTGGCGACTGGGAGTAGCCTGCAGGACCTCAAGTTCTCGACAGGCATCTCTCCCCAGGCACTTGGGATCATCATACCGGAGACGTGTTCTGCTATCATTCAAGTCATGCAGGCGGAGTATATTAAGGTAAGTTTCCTCCTTTAAACATCACAATCTATGTCTTTTAAATGTAGGCTAATGTCTTGTATTTCTTGCACATTTCCCTAATGACCATGATTGTAATATGCTGTGTGAATGTTCCCTTTTGTCCCAATGCATGTTATAAGCTTTCCATGTTCTTTTCTTCGCCTACATGCATCTTTACCTTCACTAACCTGTCCAGCGTGCTATCCTAGGGCCAAACACGCCTATCCTAGTCTTTTTTCAACCTGATTTTTGTCTGCTCCATTGTAGTTCTGCCCCCCCCCCCCCCTAAAAATGCCCCATCAGAGGGGTGAGGAGTCTGATAAGTGGGCCTATATTTTTGGCAATGAAATACTCACTCCATTAATAAATGTTATACTGATGTTGCACAAGGATGTTTTTTGTATTGTGATTGCAATGTTTATGTTCCAAAGTACTATTTTTTTGTTTTTGTTTGTCCCCACAGTTTCCCTCCACGCCACAGGAATGGCAGACTGTAGCTTCCCAATTTGCCCAGCGGTGTGACTTTCCGAACTGCGGAGGGGCAATAGATGGGAAACACGTCCGCATAGTACCGCCACCCCGTTGGGGTCTTACTATTTCAACTACAAAGGTTTTCATAGTATCGTGTTGATGGTGGTGGTGTCGGCACAGTACGAATTTTTGTATGTGGACGTGGGGAAGAACGGCTGGCTGTCTGATGTGGGAGTGGTCGCGCGGACGAAGTTTGCCAAGCAATAAAAATGGTAAGCTGCGCTGCATATACAAAGTATTCTAATGAAGCAATACTACAAAATAAGTAGTGTGCACAAATTAGTTACACCTGTGCCAAAACAACATAATTAATAGTGATAATAATATAATGGTGATGAATCAGTGACAATATTAAATAAAAAGTGTATTCAAACAAAAGTTCATAAAAGTTTAAATTCCCATGTGATTCCAAGGTACTTCAAACGGAAAAAGTGCCAAAAAGGATGATCCCTGGAAACCGTGTCTGAAAGCAGGATAGACAATAACCTCCACCTCTTAATATCTATTTGCTTACCGACTCCATTGTAGACATGTGCACAACAAAAATTTTCGTTTATTTCTGTTTCGTTTCTGTTCGTTTATCGTGATTCGTAATGAGTCGTAATTTCGTAAGACGTTAGTTATCGTATTCGTACTCTTTAGTATTTTCGTAACACTTTTTTTTCCGTTTCCGTTTTTTTATGTTAGTTTATTTTTCGTTGATTCGAGATTAGTATTTTCGTTAAATGTTGTATTCTGCCTCGTTCGTATTTTTACAATGAATTTATTCGTTTATTCGTTTTTACGTTGGTTTATTTTTCGTTGTTTTGATATTCGTATTTACATTATATTTTCCATGCCGCGTTTGTATTTTCGTAAGAAATAAATCTTCGTTGCTTTATGATCATTCGTATTTTCGTGTCTAATTTCATTTGATTATAACAACGTTCTTTTGTAGATTTTATTGCATTCGTAATTCTGTTAAAATACATTTTACGTTTATTCGACACACTACTCGTCGTAATTTTGTAAAACATCGTAATTTACTGCGATTGACTAACACAGATAAAGACACAAGGTCAAGGAGCCACATAAGAAAGAAGCTCTTCAGGGGAAGGGACAGCGCTGAGTGGCTATTGGTCACAGTACTAATGAAAGTGAATTTACATTATTTCATTTCCGTTTTCCGAAGATTCATAATTTATTTTTCATTAGTTTTGCTTTTCATTTTTTATTCTTTGTTCGGCATTTCGGTTGTTTTCTTTTCGTTCTTCAAATATTAGTAAGTTTGCATTTTCGTTTATTTTTCATAATTATGATTTTTTTTTTTGTGTTCGGTGTTTTCGTTATTTCTATGTTTTCGTTTCTTTTTTCTTTCGTTGTGTTGTTCTTTTACATTTAGTAGTTTCGTATCTTCGTAGTTTTCCATATTCGTTATTTTTGGAATTATCGTTATTCGTTATTATTTGCGCTAAACCATTCGTTTATTCGTAGGTTAACGAATCAACGAAAATAACGAATAATGACGGAAAACGTATTCGTAACGAAAAAAATTGCACATGTCTACTCCATTGAACTCAAATGAGATCACATGCGCATGTAGATGAACAGCCCTGCAGTTTCCTAGAGCTTGTTTATGTATAGTCTCCACCTTAAATTCTCAGATAGGTCTCCAGCAAGTCTCCCCGCAATAGATGGCCCAAAAGAAAAGAAGGATGCCAACATTGAGTAGTAACGTACATAAAAACGGTTTATTAAAACACAAGTTGCACTCACATTTGAGTAGAATAAAATAGCGTGTATAAAGTTGTAGCCGGCCGACTCTCTCTATCCGCCTGTCCTTCCGGATGGCAGCGAGGTGTACAATGGTGACGTCAGCACGCCGCTCCTCCCTACGCCGTTTTGTCAAATCGCTGACTTCTTCCAGGGGCACGAGCGGCGTGCTGACTCGCCATTACTTATTCATTTTACAACGCTCAGGACCACCCAGCTCTGACATCCGGGAATCTCGAGCGTGGATCCACCATCTTAAGACAGGGATCTTTGCCAATAGTATTATAATATACAAATCGGGGAAAATGTTGTTAAAGGTCAGCCTACAGAGCACTAAATGAAATGAATAATGTACTTTGGTCATATAAAAGTACTAAGCTCTAGAGGTGTGTGTGTTTTAAAGCGGTTGTAAAGTAATTTTCTTAACTTTTACCTACAGGTAAGCCTATAATAAGGCTTACCTGTAAGTAAAAAAATATATCCTAAACCTTTACCATTTAGGCCGCGTACACACAATGAGACATGTCCTAGGAAACATGTCCGACGGACCATTTCCAGCGGACAAGGCTGAATTGTCCGTTGGTCTGATGTGCGTACACACCATCGGACCAAAATCCCCTCGGACCAGAACGCGGGCACGTAAACCACGTACGACATCACTATAAAGGGGAAGGCCAAAGCCTACGCCGCCACCCTTGGTTCCGCTTTTGCTAGTTACGTGTTCCCGCGTGTTAGCGAAGGTTTGGTTAGAGCCGATTCACGCTTTTCAGTCTCTGCGCTTTACAGGTCGTATTCTCGGGTTCAGTGTGTGCTTGTGGGTTCGTATTTGGCATTCAGTGCTGGCTTTCGGGTCGTTTCTGCTTTGCAGTGGCGTCCTGTCCGCTCGTATCTGTTTGTCGTGCGTTCTTTGCAGGTATTGCTGGATTTGGGGGTGCTTTCTGTTTGAGTGTGTTCTTGGCTGACCAGCCAGCCGGTTTGAAGCCATGATGGAGCAGCAGCGTGACTTTACTCGAGTTCGTGCTGGATATGGGCTTGGTTCTGGATTTTATCATCAGTCCAGGACTTTGGCCAGGAACAGGGGGAAGAGGAGTTCCTGGGCCAAGAATTGGTTGCACCAGCGTGACCGATTCTCTCATATGCCTCTACTTAGGGAAATCCGGGAGAATAATCCTGATGACTACAGGAACTTTCTCCGTATGACGGACCCAGTTTTCCACCGTCTGCTGGATCTTCTGTCCCCCTATATCACGAGGCAGGACACTGTGATGCGCCAAGCCATCGCGGCCGAGCAGAGGCTAATTGCCACGTTGCGGTACCTGGCGACTGGGAGGAGCCTGCAGGACCTCAAGTTCTCGACAGGCATCTCTCCCCAGGCACTTGGGATCATCATAACGGAGACGTGTTCTGCCATCATCCGAATTACCGTATTTATCGGGGTATAGCGCGCTCCCGCGTATAGCGCGCACCCCTAAAGTTGCCGCCATTCCTGTGGAAAAAAAGTTTTTTGTACTTACAGTTTTGGCGTCCATCGGCGGCTTCGGGTGTCCTCTTCGTCCGGTCCGGCGTCCGTCTGCGGCTTCGGGTGTCCTCTTCGTCAGGTCCGGTGTCCTCTTCGGCGGGTTTGGCGTCCTCGCGGCGTCCTCCTCGCTTTCCCGCGCCGAGTTTCAAATACTCCGCCGGCATATACCGAGCGCAGTACACTCGGGTATAGTCGGGCAGACTCAGCTCCTCTCGCGCTGACGTCCTGGACGTACAGGACGTGAGCGCGAAAGGAGCCGAGCCTGCCCGACTATACACGAGTGTACTGCACTCGGTATATGCAGGCGCAGTACACTCGTGAATAGTCGGGCAGGCTCGGCCACTCTCGTGCTCACGTCCTGTACGTCCAGGACATCAGCGCGAGAGGAGCCGAGTCTGCCCGACTATACCCGAGTGTACTGCGCTCGGTATATGCCGGCGCAGTATTTGAAACTCGGCGCGGGAAAGCGGCTATCGGCGTATACCGCGCACCCACGATTTTGCCCTGATTTTCAGGGCAAAAAAATGAGCGGTATACGCCGATAAATACGGTATGCAGGAGGAGTATATTAAAGCGGAGTTCCACCCTTAAAACCACTTTGTTTCATCCCATCCAGCATACTGGCGTCAGCGCCAGTATGCTGTTTTTTTTTTTTTTTAATCCATGTACTTACTTTATAATAAATCATTTAATTTTGTGCGCACCGCGGTATGTCGCCGCTATAAGGCGTCACGCCTTCCGGAAACAGCCGATTAGCGTTCGGCTCTTCTCCGCGCCTGCGCACAGACCCAGAAGCTGACTGCACAGGCGCCGTATATAGCCGCGTCACGCCCTCCGAAAAAAGCCGAACTAGGACCGGCTATTTACGGCGCCTGCGCAGTCAGCTCCTGGGTCTGTGCGCAGGCGCCGAGAAGAGCCAAACGCTAATCGGCTGTTTCCGGAAGGCGTGACGCCTTATAGCGGCGACATACCGCGGTGCGCACGAAATTAAATGATTTATTATAAAGTAAGTACATGGATTAAAAAAAAAAAAAAAAAAACAGCATACTGGCGCTGACGCCAGTATGCTGGATGGGATGAAACAAAGTGGTTTTAAGGGTGGAACTCCGCTTTAAGGTAAGTTTCCTCATTTTAACATCACAATCTATGTCTTTAATAATGTATGCTAATGTATTGTATTTCTTGGATTTTTCCCTAATTACCATGATTGTAATATGCTGTGTGTTGAATGTTCTCTTTTCTCCCCATGCATGTTGGTAAGCTTTCCATGTTCTTTTTGTTGGCCTACCTGCATATTTTTACCTTACCACTATTAACCTGTCCAGCATGCTATCCTAGGGACAAACACACCTAGCCTATTTTTTTAGAGGCATTTTTTGGTCTGCTTCATTGTAGTTCTGCCCCCCCCCCCCCTAAAAATGTTTATTGCCCCATCAGAGGGGTGTGGAGTCTAATAATTAAGTGGGCCTATATTTGTGGTCACTCCACAATAATTTTCTGAAATGTTAATACTGTGATGTTGCACAAGGATGGTTTTGTATTGTGTTTGCAATGTTTATGTGCCAAAGTACTATTTTTTTTTGTCCCAACAGTTTCCCTCCACGCCACAGGAATGGCAGACTGTGGCTTCCCAATTTGCCCAGCGGTGTGATTTTCCAAACTGCGGAGGAGCAATAGATGGGAAACACGTCCGCATAGTGCCACCACCCCGTTCGGGGTCGTACTATTTTAACTACAAAGGTTTCCATAGTATCGTGTTGATGGCGGTGGTGTCGGCACACTACGAATTTTTGTATGTGGACGTGGGGAAGAACGGCCGGCTGTCTGATGGGGGAGTGTTCGCGCGGACGGAGTTTTACAGGCGTCTACAAACCGGTGGTCTGGAACTGCCACCGGATGAAGACAACTTGGAGGGAATTCCGTTTGTTTTTTTAGCGGACAAAGCTTTCGGGCTTGGACCTCACCTCATGCGGCCTTTTCCCCAGAGGACCCTCACCCCGGAGAGGAGGGTGTTCAATTTTCGGCTGGCCAGAGCCCGGAGGGTAGTCGAGAATGCCTTTGGGATACTCGCCAGCCGGTTCCGCCTGTTCCAGACAGCGATACACCTGGCGGAATATAAATTGAACAGTGTTGTTTTAGCCTGTTGCATTTTGCACAATTTTTTACGCAGGCACTCCCAGTCATACCTACCCAACATCGGTGCTGAGGCAGGACTACCCTCAGATACCCTTCCTGGGCTGGACACTGGTCGCGCTGGCTTGGCCACCCAATCTGCTCGTGAGGTACGCGACAAATATGTTGAGTACTTCATGGGTCGGGGGGCCATTGCTATGCCAGATCATATTTCTTTCTAATTCAGCCCCCAAAAGAAAGAAATGTTAAACTAAATAATAAATAATTAGACCATTGGACTTTATACAGTTGTTTGTCATTATTGCTTTTTCTCTTTTTATCTGTCTTCCTGGTTCTCCAACTAGTGCACTTCTAGTGCCAAATTTAGTTTTCATGTTTTAGTAAATACCCACAATTGCACAGTAGACACTTATCTAAAATCTGGTCTTGAGCATAGAAAGAAGAAGCCACTCCATTTTGGGTTTATTTAGTAAATAATTTTTTTTTTTTTTTTTACCAAAAACATTTTGCAGGTTTATTTGGCTTTTTTTTTATTTATTTAAATTTTGGTATGAAGTATAAAAAGCTTTTTTTGCTACAAAAATATTAAAATCGACAAACAATTGAACTTACAAAGTTCAACCTTTTAAATCCAAACACATGTGAAGGGGCTGATGTCACCCCGGAACACGCCAAAATTTGAAGATGCAACACATTCTGTGGGAGTGGCCAAATGGGGATTTCTCTCCTGAGATACCCTGACAAATGTCCACATGTGCTATCTGCCATCATGGGTCATCAATGGATGTGTTTTGGGGGTGCAAACTCTTCCTCTCACCTACTTGAGTAGCGAGGAAGGGGTTGCACCCACAAAGCACAGACAATCGATATCCTGTGATGGCAGATAGCACATGTTGACACACTGTGTGTGCATCTTCAATTTTTGGCGTGTGTTTTTCCCTATTCAAACAGTTGTGCAAAACATAGCATTAAAACAGGTTGGGGGGGGGGGGGGGTTAATCTTGGATACGGCCCAACATGTCAATGATGTTTTTAAAATTTTGTTCAATCACATCCATCCTTTCCCTCATAATGTGCATTTCTGTACTGCATTCCATTATCTGTTGGATGATGATTTGGGCACTAGCTCGGGAAAAATGTGGACTACCAGATGTTGGGATACCACCATCTTCATCCCCTAAACAAAAAAATAAAATAAACAAGGTATAAGTAATGTGCAGGCCTATCTACATTTCTTTTTCCCTGTGAAGCTGGGGTGACACTGACCTGTTGTGCTGATAATCTCCACCCCCCCATATTCCACAACTCCTTCTTCGTCCACAACTCCTCCTTCGTCCACAACTCCTCCTTCTTCCACAACTCCTTCTTCTTCCACAACTCCTTCTTCTTCCACAACTCCTTCTTCTTCCATAACTCCTCCTTCCACAATTTCTTCTTACTCCTCTCTTCCTTCCTCCTCTCTTTCTCCCTCCTCTCTTTCTTCCACCTCTCCTTCTTCCACATCCTCCTCCTCCACATGCAGCGGTTTAGATTGTTGTGCGAGTCTGGGCCTCCTTGCCTCCTCCAAATGCTGTCCTCTTTTTTCCCCTAAATAACATGAAACAAACTCATCAGCACACAGATATTGAAGGGCAGAAATCGCAAACATTGCTTAAAAGTGGGTTACAAGGGGGGCGTGTCCAAGATGGCGACCAGGTCAGACGCTTAGGAGCGGAGCTCTGCACCAACGGAGGGGAAATTATCCTGCTATCTGATCCTACCCGGGCTGAGATCTTTTTCATCCCCCTGGTCGGCTGGTGTTAATGGGCCTGCCTCGCAAGAGCAAGGGGGGAACTCGCAAATCGCATAGTAAGGGGACCCTGCTCCAGGCCTTTTTTCTGCAGCCGTGCACGTGGAGGGAACCTCCAATATGGCGACGCAGACTTCAGATGCGGACCCGGCGATTGCAGACAGTGCTAATTTCGCGGCGCTCATGCAGGCTATCAACGGGTGTCAAACGGCCCTTACTTCTAAAATAGACTCCCTGCAGATTGAGATGGGCCTCCTGAGAAAGGACTATGATAAGATCCGCCGGCGGGTAGACGAGGCTGAGCCCCGTGTGGGAGACACAGAAGAGATGGTGAGGGACCACTCTGCTACCCTCCACACTGTTCAAGTCAGACTCAAACACCTGAAAGCTCGGTCCGAAGATGCCGAAAACCGCAACAGACGCAATAACTTGGGTATTATAGGCTTACCTGAAGGGACTGAAGGCTCTGATACTTCCGCCTTTACCGAGCGGCTCCTCCGTGAGCTTTTTCCTCAGGCGGCTTTCTCCCCTCACTTTGTGGTGGAGAGAGCCCACAGGATGCCTCCTACTCGCGGGCCCCCGGGGGTGCCCCCGCGCACGTTTATTTTTAAACTGTTGAACTTCCGTGACCAGGATCTCGTGCTTCGGGAGTCAAGAAAGATGGATGCCATCCGCCACGGGGCCAGCCGCCTCATGTTCTTCCCGGACTTCTCGGTGGACACCCAGAGGAGGCGAAAGTCGTTTGATGTGGTAAAGCAATCTCTCCGTTCACGCAACATCAAATACAGCATGATGTTCCCGGCGCGCCTGAGGGTGATTGACGGTGAGGCGGTGCGGTTCTTCACTTCGCCAGAAGATGCGGCACAGTGGGTGAATACTCTCCCTCGTGGATGACCTGGAGTCCTGGCTTTCCTCGGACCGAGATGCTGTGGAGCCTAACCTACTGTTTACCCAGTTTTCGGCTTATTGCTACTGCCCTGTTTCAAGTCTGCGTTGGAGATCGGGATCTCTCCCACTAGCTTTGTTGAATGAATGAATGAAAACTTGTATAGCGCGGCAAATGCGAACTGAATCGCCTCTGGGCGCTTGTTGTTCTTGTCTCCCTTGATATCAAAAGAGAAAAGTATTGACCTTTTTCCTAAATGCTAGGTGGTTCTCCTCCAACCGAATGCTGGTTGGTAAAGCGTTCCATAGTCTGGGGCCTTGGATCGCGAATCTTCTTTCTCCTTTGGACTTGAAGTTGGCTTTCGGAACCTGGAGCAGGTGCTGATTCGTGGATCGCAAAACGCGATTGGGATTATGCGCTTTTATTATTTCGCATAAATAGAGGGGGGCATTTCCATGGACACATCTATGCGTAAGACAGAGAGCTTTAAAAGCAATTCTGTCTTTAACTGGTAGCCAATGAAGGGCGCGCAGTGAAGGTGAGATAGATTCCCAGAGTTTTTTCCCTGTCACAAGTCTGGCGGCCGTATTCTGAACGACTTGCAGACGAGCGATTTGGTATTTGGGGAGTCCGAGGTAAAGGGCATTTGCATAATCCAGCCTGGAGTTTACAACTGCTCCCACCACGACCGCTAAATCTTCTTTAGGGATGAATGGGGTGAGTCTGCGTAGTAGGCGCAGTAGATGGTGAGATCCGCTGACTACTGACCCTATTTGTGTGTCCATTGTCATAAAGGAGTCAAAAATGACCCCTAGGCTTTTGACTTTGGCGCTAGGGGTGATGAGCTTGCCCAAAATAGGCGGGGGGGTCCATGCTGTTGAAGGTTGATTCCTACGCTTGGCGTGAAACAGGAGAAGTTCTGTTTTCGCTCCATTGAGTTTAAGATAACTCTTTGTCATCCAGTCCTCTATCAAAGAGAGGCATGTCTCTAGATTGAGGTGGTGATCCTGTCTATTGCAGATGCGGAAATATAGTTGCGTATCATCTGCATATGAGTGGTAGAGCAGTTTTTGGCTGCTGATAATCTCAAATAGAGGACGAAGATATATGTTAAACAGCACTGGTGACAGAGGCGATACTTGAGGGACTCCGCATGTTACTGTGCGTTTCTTAGACGTAAAAGGTCCTAACTTCACTGTTTGCGATCGGTTTTCCAGAAAAGAGGAGAACCAAGATAAATCGCCTTCTGCGACTCTGGCTACTTCAGCAAGCCGAGTCAGCAACAGTTTGTGGTCTACAGTGTCGAAAGCGGCACTTAGGTCCAACAGAACTAGAAGACAAGATTCTCCTTCGTCTGCGGCCTTGAGAACATCGTCCCATACTTTCAGCAATGCTGTTTCCGTCCCGTGTCCGGGACGGAAGCCTGATTGCAATGGGTCAAGTAGCTTGTAGGTATCTAGATGCAGTTGCAGCTGTTGTACCACTACTTTTTCCATTATCTTTGAGACTACGTTGAGACTTGTTATGGGACGGCGGTGGAGTGGGTCCTTGGGGTCCAGGGAGGGTTTCTTCATGATGGGTTGGATTATACCCTCTTTCAACTGTGAGGGCACTATGCCCTCCAAGAAAGACTGGTTGATAAGCTGCGTGATGGGAGGAGCCAGGATGTAGGCGCATTCCTTCAGCAGTTTTGTGGGGATAATGTCATTTGGCGCTGTGCCATTACGCAAAGCGCCAATGACATTCTTAGTGGTCTCAATGGAGATGGGTCCCAGGGTAAACTTACCTGATATAGGAGAATTAATATGGGTGCTGTGTGAGAGGCTGCAGGGGGGGCTAAGTGGGGAATTGTTTTGCTGAATGCTTTCACGGATTGCCTCGATTTTATTAATGAAGTAATCCGATAGTTCATCACAAAATTCTTGTGTGCCCGAGCTGGGGGCTTCAATGCATCCTGGTTTCATGGTCTGGGTGACCATCTTGAAGAGTTTGCGGGGGCGGTTTAGGGCACCGTTGATAGCCTCCGAAAAATACTTTTTCTTGGCTTGGAAAATTACTTTGTGGTATTTTCTTGTAGTCGCTTTGTAGATGGATAGGTTTAGTTCTGAAGAACATCTTTTCCAGGCAGATTCTGCCCTTCTGCGTTCTTGCTTCAGTAACGACAGCTGGTTGTTAAACCAGCTGCGGTTGTTTTTCCGAATGCGGGTTATTCGTTTCGGCGCTACCAAGTCGGCTGACTGTAGCATGGCCGAGTTTATGACTTCCAATGTTTCAACGGCCGTTTGATGCGGCTGAGTTGTTTCTATTTTCTTCCTTAAAGTAGTTTTGAAGAGTTCCGAGTGGAGCTTCTTCTGACATCTAGTCCAGTGTGTTGTCACTGGATTTGATGTTTTTGTTGCGGGGGGGATGGTGGAAATACTGAATATAATTGCATGGTGATCTGTCCATGGCAACTTTTCATTTTCCAAATTTTTTATTTCCAGAGCATGTCTGAAAATAAGATCAAGTGTATGACCTGAAGCATGTGTGGGCCCACATACTCGTTGCTGTAATCCTAATCCTTCCAGATGATCAATACAGGCGTCGGCAATGGGGTCTTGTGAGGAGTTGGCCCAGAGATTAAAATCCCCGAGCAGCAAAAGATGTTTGCTGTTGAGGGTGTAAGTGGAGAAGAAATCTGTCCATAATGGTAGCAGCTGCGATTTTGGGCCGGGCGGCCTGTAGCAGAGCAGAATGTGGACGGTCTCCTTTGAATTTGCTTGCAGTTGCAGAGTAAGGGTTTCCATGAATGGAAGAGGGTTTTGGCGGACTGGTTTGGTGATCATAAGGTGAGTCCTGTGGATCACCGCCAGGCCGCCTCCTCTTTGCCCTATTCTGTTTTCCGTGATAATACGGTAATTTTCTGGCACCAGTTCTCCTAGAATGGTGTTACAGTCGGCTGTGAGCCAGCTCTCTGTAATAAAGAGACAGTCTAGATCATTTTGTTGAATGAAGTCGCGGATTTCTAGTCAGTGTTTTACTGCCGATCTTGTGTTAATCAGAGCACATGATATGTGCTTGAGCTGGGGTGAATGGCTGAAATGTCTGACTGTCGATCTTTGCTCGATTCTCAATAGTCGCTCAATTCTTAGGGCTTTTTTGGTGATGGCTGGCAGTATTGCGGCGCATTGCCTCAAACTCCAAATGGTTTCGGCAGAATATTGCCGACATGCCATGATCGCCAATACACCGGGGGGGATTTTCAGGGGCGATGGGGAGAGGAATTGGTTAAGTCCTCTCTCCTGGCTTGGTCCAGAGGAAGGCAAAAAAAACCCTGGCCGGTGCTGGGCCAATATGCTCCGGTAGGGGTAAAAAATTCCTTCCTGACCCCATGCAAGGCGATCGGGGAACCCCTGGATCAAGCTTGTGCTTGTTGTTGAGACGAGGGGGGACTGGGGATGAGCGGTGAGCGTGTTGTAGGTGTGGTGTGGCTGATGGCTGCCTAAACAGGCAGTAGGGTATAGTCTCGGGCTGACAGGGTGGATCTGTAATGCTGGGGAGGCTGAGAGGTAACCCTATGAGGAGTTGCTGTCCTTCTGGGGTGAGGGTGGTTTGCCTGGATGGCTTGGTGGGGATCCTGGGGCGTGCAGAGCGGCGCGGCATTAGGCCGCAAATAAAGCCGCGGTCTTTCCTAGATCGCGGCCCCGCGATTTAGTGCAGTTCTGGCGCGGGTGTCAAAAAATAGCCCTGGGATGGCAGAATTTCTGCGGGGGGGTGGCAGGAGGGTGCCCCTGATAGCGATGGAGGTGTGGGAGCACAGGGGACAAAGGAAAGGAGCAGGGGAGATCCATGAGCCGCCGCGGCCTATCCGTGAGCAGCCGCGGCCTATCCTGAAAAGGACGGCCGCATACTGTCCCAACGGCCGCGGGTGGAGATGTGGAGGAGGAACAGCCTTACCTGTGAGGCTGAAGGGGCTGACGCGCAGGGATGCCTGCAGGAGGAGGTGATGGTGGGTGAAAAATCCTGCCTGCCTTGCTGATGCTGTCCCTGGGGGAGAGCCGACTCGTTTGAGAGCGTCCTGCTCTCACTGTCCCTAGGGTGAGCAGACTAAGGTGTTTCCCCCCCCTTGGGACTGACTGCCCTTACGGAACGTTGACTTCGGGCGGGATGGATTGGCAATCCTCCCTGGTATCCTGTGAGTATGTCCCACCGGGAGGGATTTGGTATGTTTCTCTTATTTTTGGCTTTGTTTATGTTTTATTCCGATCTCTCCGTATCGTTTCTCTGGGGTTCTGATCACCCTTCACGCTAATGGAAGCCTGGCAATTCCCCTGGGGAGAGTGACTGTTTGATGGACTAGACCCTGTATCTGGTTTTGTCCCTCCATAGGGCCTCACACGATTGTCCTTCTGACTCAGCCGGGGGATACAACCCCCCTCCTTTTTTTTTTTTTCTCCTTTTTTGTGCTCCTCCAGCTCTGTTGGGGGCGTCTCTGCTATGACTCTATGCACCTAGTACCCGGGTGTTCTTCGCCTGCTTGACTCAAGTACACGACCCTATATGGTTACTGACCATGTTTTTTGTTGGGGGGATACAAGTGCTCCCAAGTTGGAGTGGTGGCACAGGGTGGGGGGGAGTTGGGAATTTTGTTTTGTTATTTGTTCTTTATGTTTTTCTTTTTTTCTTTGCCTTTTATTTTTCTATGTTACAGTTTGAAGGAATGTCGCTTTTCTATATGACGCAGGCTTGCCGGTCGCCCCGGTGGCTGCCGGGGGGCTGTCAAAATTGGGGCTCCTTTGGGGGGGCTGCTCTGAATGATCCAGATGCAGGGTCGAGGTCCCTAGATATGCTTAGCTGCCATCCCATATGGCCCCCTTGACTGTGATCTCCTGGAATGTCCGGGGGATGAATTCTAAAATCAAACGTGCCTTAATCTTTAAATTTCTTAAGCAATATTCACCTGACATCTGTATCTTACAAGAAACCCACCTTGTGGGTGGCCGGGTCCTTAGCCTCAAAAAGCCCTGGGTAGGTCACTACTACAACGCTACCTACTCCACTCACGCTAGGGGGGTTAGTATTCTAGTCCAGAAATCCCTCTCTTTTACACTGTTGGACCTGCATCTGGATCCTGAGGGCAAATATGTGGTGATCCTTGCAAATGTTGATAGTATGGTTTTGCTGCTGGCGGGGCTGTATAATCCTCCCCCCGCCTCCCTTGGCCTCCTCAATAAAATAATGCAGATAGTGACATTACACTCGGTTAGTGAGGTGGTTCTGGTGGGGGATTTTAAAATGGTGCCGTCCCCACATGTAGATAAGCTGACCCCGGACCCAGCTATTGATTCTCCGCTCTCCCGTTGGGTGAAGGCAATGGGCCTCACGGATGTGTGGAGATGGAAGTACCCTGGGGTCACGGATCGACCTTTTTTTATGTCAGCAGCCCTGTTCTATCTAGGGTCCAGGAGGTGGCTGCCCTTCCTAGGGGGATCTCGGACCATGCGCCCATCCTCTTGAAGCTTCGGACTGAGGCGGCTCCCGGGGGGTCCCTTTGGCTCTTATCTAAGTACTGGGTGTCGGACGAGCGGGTTGAACCTCAGATCGAGTCGGCTGTTGCTGACTACTGGGCTCCTGACCCTGCCGGGACGGAGACATCTGCCCGCTGGGAGTCATTCAAAAGCCATGTGAAACTGCAGTACCGATCTGCCATTGGGGCGGCACGTTTGTCCTCTCGGGCCTCGCTTGCTCGGGCTGAGGCTGCGGCCCAGGAGATGGAGGCTAGGTTTGTTGAAACTGGGGAAGAGAGTAGGAGGATAGATCTACTAGTGGCTATGAGGGAGGTCCAGCTCCTTAGGATCTCGGCTGCGAAGAAGCAGTTGCTCTATCAATCTCAGAGGATCTTCGAGCAGGGTGAACGATCGGGGCGTATGCTTGCCTGGCTCTCCAGGGAGCCTGTAAATGTCACGCATGTAGCTAATATTAGAGATGGTCTGGGGGAGCTACTTTCGGATCTGGTGGACATAAATGCGCGCTTCGCGGCCTATTATAGGGAACTGTACTCTTCTAGAGTCGACTATACCTCGGTGGAGCTCCACTCCTTCCTTGATAGTATTCGGTTTCCCACTCTGTCGGCTGAGGCCCGTCTGTCCCTGGAGGCTCCTATTACTCTGAAGGAGGTGCAGGTAGCGATAGCATCTATGCAGGCTGGCAAGACCCCCGGGGAGGATGGCCTTCCAGCTGAGTTCTTCAAAACGCACGGTGCCTCGCTGGCTGCTAGACTTAAGGGGGTCCTGATGTCATCTCTTAGGCGGCGTACAGACGATCGGACATATCCGATGAAAACGGTCCGCGGACCATTTCCATCGGATATGTCCGATCGGGAGTTTGATCCGATGGCGTGTACACACCATCGGATCAAATTCCCCGCCGCCAGACGGCGCGGTGACGCGGCGGTGACGTTGACGCCGCCGCGTCACCGCCACGTCACCGCACCAGGAAGTAAAACACTTCCGCGCATGTGCCGAATCCATTCGGCAGCGGCGCGGCGGCGGTGGGGGCCGACATGTCTGCTGGTAAGTGTACTAACCAGCAGACATGTCGGGCGGACAGATTCCACCGGATAGATTTCAAAGCTTGCTTTGAAATCTGTCGGGTGGAGAAATCTGTCCGCTAGCCCATACACATGAGCGGAGATGTCTGCTGAAACGGTCCATCGGACCGTTTTCAGCGGACATATCCCCTCGTGTGTACGCCGCCTTAGAGAGGGCTCTCTCCCACCATCTATGATGCGTGCAGTGATTGTGGTTATTCCTAAGCCAGGGAAGGACCCCGAGCTCTGCCCGTCCTACAGACCAATCTCATTATTAAATGTGGACGCAAAAATTCTAACTAAGATCCTTGCCAACCGTCTCAATGCAGTAATTCTTACCTTGGTGCACGGGGATCAGACGGGATTCATGCCAGGCAAGGGTACCGATATTAACTTGAGGAGGCTATTCACGGTACTGGACCGGCTTGGTGGGGGGGGGGGGGGGCGAGGAGGTAATAGTGTCTTTAGATGCTGAAAAGGCATTTGACTCGGTGGAGTGGGAGTATCTGTGGACTGTTCTTCAGAGATTTGGCCTAGGCCCCATATTCCTGTCCTGGCTTCGGATGTTATATTCTGCTCCGACGGCACGGGTTAGGCCAGGTGGCCTTCTGTCTACTCCATTCCCACTTCACTGAGGTACTCGACAGAGCTGCCCTCTCTCCCCAGCCCTATTTGCTCTTGCCATCGAGCCTTTGTCAATTCTGCTTCGGTCCTCTTCGGTAGTTGCTGGAATTTCGATTCCCCCTATCGTTGAGAAAGTGTCCTTGTACGCAGATGATACCCTCCTCTACCTGCGGGATCCCCAACAGTCTCTCATGACGGCCCTTGAACTGATTGATGTGTTTGGCAGGTTCTCTGGGGTTCGAATAAATTGGGATAAGTCGGTCATATTTTCCCTGGGCTGTATGTCCCCCCCCACGGGACCTGCCGGGTCCTCTTCAGTGGGTAGATAGCTTTAAATACTTAGGTATTCGGATACATAGGCGCCTGCCGCAATACATGGAGGCTAATGTGCTTCCGGTCTTACAGAAGCTTGTGCAAAAAAGTTCAGTCTGGAGGTCGCTGCCACTTACCCCTGTGGATAGAGTTAATTTACTTAAAATGTCCTTTCTCCCGAAATTTTTATATGTCTTTAGGAACACTCCTGTCGCTATACCTGCCTCATTCTTTGCCAAACTAGACCAAATAGTGACTTCATTCATATGGCAGGGTTCGGTGCCTAGGGTGGCCAGGTCTACACTCCAGCTCTCCCTTTCGGGGGGTGGTCTGGCTCTCCCCAATTTTAGGAAATATTACTGGGCTGCTGTCCTGGTCACTGTGCGATGGTGGTTTGCACAGGATCACTCTAACCCCTCGGTCAATTTAGAAGCGGCCGTCTTGGGGTCGTACTCTGAGTTGAGCAACCTGGTTTACAGGGGGCCCAGATCCAATGCACGGGTTACTACCCCTATGAAGACTACATTGCAGGTGTGGCGGCAGGTATCGAGGCTTCTGGGTGAGCCGCAGACGTTCCCCCCTCACACTCCTCTATGGGGCAATCCTTCCATGCCCCAACTGAGGACTGTCTCTGACCCGCAGGTGTGGGCCAGGTATGGCGTGAAAACGTTGAGAGATGTCATGCCTGGGGGACGCTTACTCCCCTTTGGCACGCTAAGAGGTAAGTTCAGGCTGCCCCCATGGATGTATTTTAGGTCCCTCCAACTGAGACATGCCCTTAGAGCGCAATTTCCCGGGACTATTAAGGTCGAGCCTCACACGGTGGAGAGACTGCTCACGGCTCGGTTTGTGGGCGGGACGCTGTCTTCCATCTACCTTCGCCTTACCTGTGGCGCCTCCAGGGCCTTCTCGGCTTGGCATCGGGACTTCCCGGTGCTGGACGAGGAGGACTGGTCTGAGGGATTGCAACAGTTTATTCCCCTGATGATATCTGCGTGCGATAAATTTATACAGCTTAAGTTTCTTCATAGAGTATATTATACACCTCAGAGAATGGCAGTGATGTATTGCACTTCTGATGACAGGTGCCCCAGATGCAGGCTAGAGATTGGCAATTATGTTCACATGGTCTGGATGTGTTCCCGGGTGCAGGAGTTCTGGAGGGCAGTGGCTGCTGACATAGACTCGATTAGTGGGATATCTGTCGGGCTTAACCCCTTGGTCCTATTGCTGGGTATCACTGATAATCTGCCTACAACCACGCATAAGAAACTTTTTATTTTTTATGCTGCGTTTTATGCCAGAAAGGCCATCTTGCTCCAGTGGAGGGCTGCGGAGCCCCCCGGGTCGGTGTTTGGAGAAACCTGGTTAACGCAGCTTTGCCGCTATATAAACTGATGTACATGGGACGTAACTGTCCCGGGAAGTTTCATAAGATTTGGGCTGTGTGGGTGGAGGCAAGACGTCTCATGCTCTGATCCCGGTTTGTGGGTCCTTCTGTGGCCCGGTTTGGTGGCCTCTGGACCTGCCTATGGTAGATCCTGTTCGAGATGTGTTCCCCTCTCTCCCCCTCCCTGTCCCTCTGTCCCCTGCCCTTTTGTTAGGGGTTCTCGAGAGTTAATTTTGAAGCTGAACCTTAGTGGTTTCTCAATCCTACTTTATTGTATGTCGGGCTTGTTGCTCGTACCGTTTAGGTACCTATGATGTGCCCGGATACTGCGTTTATTCTGTTTGTTTTTCTCAAATGACTTTGATGGGTACCTTGCTGGGATGCGCTAACCCGATGCTGTATGGCTTCTTGCTTTAACATATGATCTTGTCTGTATTATTATCTCCTGTTGTCATATTGCTTGCTGTATTTTTTATGTATGAAACCAACCTGTTTCACATGTAACTGGTTTACTATCAAATAAACATTCCTTCTGTTAAAAAAAAAGTGGGTTACAATTGTGTTTTTGGTGATTCATAGCAAAGAAAGATAGTCCCAGGTGTAAGGCAGATCCACATACGATGTGATTGACAGCGGACAAAAAACCTCCACCACACAGATAACACTGACCCTTACCAGAGTCTCTGATCTCTCAGAGATCAGATATAGCATGTAAGAGATATTCACCATCAGCAAAGATCAAGGGATAACATCAGCCCGATACAGTCAGTCAATGGGTCAAACTCGAATGGATGGCAGGTAGACAATGGTCCCAGATATAGAAATCAAGGAGAATCACATAGTGTAAAAACGTACATTTATTAGGATAAAAAAAAGATTGTGCGCACTTACAGCAATCCACATAGTAAACAGCATTAAAAAGTCAGCCGGCCGGCTTGTAGAAGCGTGCACCCGTCTTCCGGGTCCTCACACGTGATGCGGTGACGTCAGAGCGCCGCCTCCCGACGTTTCGTCTCTAATGGGAGTTGATCACGGGCTGCAGGTCCTCACAAGTGATGCAGTGACGTCAGAGCGCCGCCTCCCAACGTTTCGTCTCTAATGGGACTTGATCATCCCGTGATCAAGTCCCATTACAGACGAAACGTCGGGAGGCGGTGCTCTGACGTCACCGCATCACGTGTGAGGACCCGGAAGACGGGTGCACGCTTCTACAAGCCGGCCGGCTGACTTTTTAATGCTGTTTACTATGTGGATTGCTGTAAGTGCGCACAATCTTTTTTTTTATCCTAATAAATGTACGTTTTTTCACTATGTGATTCTCCTTGATTTCTATATCTGGGACCATTGTTTACCTGCCATCCATTCGAGTTTGACCCATTGACTGACTGTATCGGGCTGATGTTATCCCTTGCTCTTTGCTGATGGTGGATATCTCTTACATGCTATATCTGATCTCTGAGAGATCAGAGACTCTAGTAAGGGTCAGTGTTATCTGTGTGGCGGAGGTTTTTTGTCCGCTGTCAATCACATCGTATGTGGATCTGCCTTATACCTGGGACTATCTTTCTTTGCTATGAATCACCTTTGAAGAACTGTGCAACATTATATCTTTATAACTTCACTGTATATTCTGCATTTAATGTCATTTATGTGGACTGTTCTGCATAACTTTTTTGACAGTTGTGTCACTATAACATGCACTGTAAATCAAGTCCACTTCTATAGTGGATTATTATTTGGTGTATGAGTTTTTTAGCGCGACTCCATTTTTTTGTATTGTTTGTCGGTGTTGTATAACATCTTTGAGACGCTGCTTATTGTTTTGTTCACTGTGGTATGTGCAACTTTTTCTTTTTTACAATTGTGTTTTTGGGCTTATTCCACCAAACCTAACCTTTGTTTTTATATGACTTCTCCCAAGCTGTGATACTGCCCCTTTTTAGCTAAGTGACACACATGGATAAAAATTATTTGTCGGAGACCCTAAATAAATATTTTAGTTATGGGGGAGACACAGATGCTCTTGAGTCAAGATGTGAAGACAGCTGCTTATTATCACTGTGTGAATGAATCCTGTTTGCCTGTCACATTCTAGTAAGTTTGAACAAACACATCGGGCCAGATTCAGGTAGATGAGAGTATCTTTCCTCTGGAGTAACGCTTCTCATTTACGTTACTCTGAAGACCCTTTCAGCGCAAGTCCTGTAATTCACATAGCAGTTGCGCGTAAACTTGCGCCAGAGTAACGATAATGCGCTGGCGTAACCCGACGCAAGTGGAAGTGGGTGTGATCATATGTAAATGATGGGCGGAGCCCAGCGCAGAGGCTTACGTTCAGCGCATCATCCACGGAGCATGCGCAGTGAGTGCGGCTCCACTCGCCCCCCTTGTGCGCATGCTCACAACTTCCGTCGGCACCACTTCCTGGGAAACGTCAGCGCAATGCGTTCCGCTGGGCGCTTAAAAGCGCTGGCGGAAACGCCATTCCGGCGCAAAAGTAGTTCCGCTTCCCCCCACCCCAGGGAAGATACTTTTGTGCTGTGATGGCTGCTCCCGCTACCCCCAGAGAGAGGAGGAACCTGAATTTTAATGCCCAGGAGGTCTCAGTGATCATTTCGGCAATGGAGACGGATAATGAATTTCTCCATGGCAAAAAAAGCCGGAAGACCAGCCGGGAGAGGAAGCAGGGCATCCTGGAGTCGATTGCTGCCAGGGTCAATGTCCTGGGCTACTCCACCCGGACTGCTGGGGACATACAAAAAAAAATTAATGACCTGCGGCGCAAGGTGAGGGACAAGGTGGCCTCCATCAGGAGGTATGAGAGGGGCACAGGTGGTGGTCCCCCATGTCCTGTCACCCTAAACGCAGAGGAGGAGGTGGTTGCTCGCTGCCTGGAGAGGGAGCAGGTGGAGGGGGTCGCAGGCTATGACTCCGTGGAGGAAGGCACAAGGACAGGTAAGTGTTTTATAATCCCCTATTTGTTGTTTTGCATTTGGGGGGGGGGAGGGGGAGGGTACATGTGCCAAGTGTGTGGGACCACCAACATGTGTCTGCTTTGTGTCATCCACAGATGACGGAGCTGGGCCATCATCTGTCAGCGTGCATTCCACCCCATCCCCCCCACGCCATCGTGTGCCTGAGCCACTGGGTGGTGCCGAGGTGGTTGTGGAGGATCCTGCTGTGGCAGAGCAGGACTTTTCATTAGTGTTGTCTGTCTCCTCCCCTTCTCCTGGGCCGTCTGTCGTCCCCTCCCCCATCCTTGGAAGCCCCTCAAGGGCGACTCCTTCCACCCGAGGACATCCATCTTCTTGCCCCAGGAAGGCGACCCAGAAGACCAGGGGGGTGTCTGATGGTATACAGGACCAGTTGGCGAGGGATCACGCCAGGCAGACGGAACAGATGGGGGCCATAGCGGTGCACTTGGAGAAAGTGTCTGACAGCCTGGGCTCCGTTGCCAACCTCAGCAACGCAGTGCAGGATGTCAGCTGCAACTGCGCTGCAGTGGTCACCACTTTGGGGGAGGTGCAGGGGGATATCCAGCACCTTACTGCAGCCGTCCAGGCCAACAGTGCTGCCATCCGGGACCAGGGGAGGCTGAGTCGGCGGGCCCAGCACTACCAGGTCACCCGTCAGCTCCGGATGCAGGCCCAGACCAACTCCTACCTTGGACGGATAGCCAGGGCCTTGGAGGGCATGCAGGCCACACCTGCCAGGAGTGGCCCACCTGGGGATCAGCCACCTCCAGATGCTCCCCCACCCCCACCCACTCCATCCAGGCAGCTGCGGAGCCAGAGAGGGGCCCCCAGAAGAAGCCCCCGGCATCCCCGATGAGGCCTTTTTTTTTTTTTTTTTTTATATTTTTGATTTGGACATACTCAGGTCATGAGTTTATTTTTTCTTTTGCTCAGGTTATGAGATTTTGTTTATTTTATTTATCAGGATATGATATTATTAATTTATTTTTGTACTGCACACGGTCAGGAGTGCAGGGGACAGTGTGAATGGTGTGTGAATGTGAGAGGGTGGCACTCCTGAAAGTAAGGGGTGTCACCCTCGGCCGTGGTGGTGAAGTTAACCCCACGGCTGTATGAATGACGTGTGAAAGGTGTGTGAATGGACAGTGACATCATTGGGGCCTTGACGCTGGCGTTACTGCTCCCAACTCCTACATGCTGGACTTGGGCTAATCCAATGCGATGTGCATGTGGTGTGTGTGATCTAGGGACATCAGTAGTGTACACGCGTGCACTGTCTGTGTGATTAATGTTTTGGGTTAGTGTCCAAAGATGCCTACGGCGAGGACCCTCCTGACTGCTCTTCCATCAGCAGACTGGGTGTCCTCTGGCAGGTGGGGACTGTGTGGGTCGGGGGTCAGGTCATCACGTATGTCAATATGCAGGCCTTTTTTCATAGCAAAGTTATGCAGAATGCAACATGCAGCGATGATCTGACACACGAAGGTAGGGGAATACAATAGGGTCCCCCCAGACTTATCCAGGCATCGGAAACGGGACTTCAAGAGCCCAAATGTTTGCTCCACCACTGCACGGGTTTTGATGTGTGCTTCATTGTATTTTCTCTCTCCTCTGGTTTGGGGGTTCCGGAAAGGAGTCATTAGATGGGGTCCCAGTGCATATGCAGAGTCACCTGTAAGGGAAAAGACAGGAGAATGTTAGTCATGCATGTGCGATTTCTGTTGTGCATCACGGGAGGGGATAGTCATGCCTGACTCCCATGTCACTCACCAATCAGCCAGCTGTCCCCATACATGTTCTGGTTAAATTCTGCTGGGATGGGGCTCTGATTGTATATGTAGCTGTCATGGCTGGACCCGGGGTGTTTGGCACGGACGTGCCATATGAGGCGTTGGGCATCGGCTATCACCTGTACGTTGATGGAATGCCAATGCTTCCGATTGCGGTATATGTGCTCTGTGGCACTGGGGGGCTGTAGGGCCACATGTGTGCAATCAATGGCCCCCAACGTGCGTGGGAATCTGGCAATGTTGTAGAAATCTGTCATTGCCTTCTGCCGTAGCTCCTCAGTGGTTGGTCTGATGAACTGGTTGGACATGCGTCTGAGGATTGCAGGGACAACCTGGTGCACACATCTGCTTATGGAGGATTGTGACATCCCAGCCACCACTCCACTTGTACGCTGGAATGATCCACTGGCAAGGAAATTAAGTGTTGCCAGGACCTTCACCAGTGGCTGCACTGCTTGTGAGCGGTATGTCTTGCTGGTGATGTCATCCTGCAGGGTTGTGGTTAGTTCAAGTATTGTATCAGGGCTGAATCTGAAGAGGCGATACACCTCCTCCTCCCCCATGCCAAAGAGGTTCATACGAGTGCGGTATATCCTCTCACGTGGCCGCCTTCTTGGTTCCAGGGGACCCATCAGTAGTTCTAGGACCACAATTGCCCCTGGCATGTTGGCACACAGAGGTGTTGTCCTTGCAAGTGGGGGTGCTCAGCTAGCTCCTATCGTCGGTAACGCTGCTGTAGCTGCTCTCCTGCTGACCTGTGACCGTCTGGAGTAAAGATAAAGCAGCCTTTTGTAGAAATAACTTTGCGCCGGACGGACCAGATACGCGCGGCGCATGTAGCCAGCGTATGGTGCTAATCCGTTCGTGAATTGGGAAATCTCCCTCATTTGCATATTTGCAGGGGAAATCAATGGGCGCGACTGATGCGCCCAGCGAAAATAAGCGCTGACGATACTCTGGCGTCGGAACGTTCCGCCGGTCGCAAATGACCCGTTATTGGTCGCATCTAGTTTGGTGGGTACGGGCACATAGAAACGACGGCGCATCATCACAGTTACGCGGCGCATATCCAAATACTCCAGCGCAAGTGTTCGTGAATCTGGCCCATCATCTTTTCCCCAATGTTTATAAACGTTGTTTTACGCCAAATAGCCATGTCCAGGTGTGCTGTTCCTGGAACAACATTGGATTTGTGAGAAACGATGTGATGGAACGATGTTTACTCCTACGATCGTGGAAAAACTTCCTATTTACAAAAAACACATAAAACTTATACATGTTCCAAAGTACAACCAGGCCAACGAGGCAGATGTAGAAATATACATGCCAACAAATTAAGAAAGACAATTGCCAACCAAAATAAGTAAGAGGACCTACTTTTATCAATAATTTTTTTGATCTTCCTATACTGCCAAAGATGTCATAAAGTCTCCTCGCAACCGTGTCCATTATTTTAGCCTTCCTCCGGTTAGGGGTGTTGTATGGCCCATGATCCCCATCGTAATCTTTCCTCCGCAGTATGTCCACCATCTCCACCATCTCTTCTAGTGACATATTTGTTGCCTTGTAGCGTTTGGGCCTGGATCGTGACGTTCTTGCCTCTGTCCCTTCCTGATCATGATGAGAGGGTAAAGAACGCTCTGTGACATTGCCATATTTTCATTTCACAATGATTAGGGGCGTGGAAAAGAAGAAAGGGTCCATCATGGGCGGCAAAGAGGGCGGTGTTTCATGCATGTGCGGAATGTATAAGGAAAACTATGTGATTACGTAGGTTACGCGGAGATTACTCGAGCGTAAGGTAAATTACAACATGAGGCCTAGAAACTTGAATATGCGGACGAAGAGGGCAGCGTTTCATGCCTGCGCGGGGTATATAAGGAGAACAACGTGATTACGTAGGTTACGCGGAGATTACACGAGCGTAAGCGAGGAAATACAGAGACAAAGGTAAATTACAACATGGGATCAGCAGAGTCCTAGAAACTTGAGAGCCATGGGATGGGGGTTTTGTATGTTGTTTGCACCCTTGCACTATTATGTATCTTGGGGCCCACCATGCTATTTTGTTCTCCATCTGCTTGGACACATCACAGAATCTATATGTGAGAATTCTCTACCTCTTTATTTTAATCTTGTGTATTCAGATCATGCAACTATTGTTCTGTGTTGGTTGGACAGAGGTAATTAGGTAGTGTATTATGTCATCAATGCTGAGGGGCATGATATCTACACATGAAATAGTGCCTTGATGATTGCTATCATTAATAATAATTGTAGATGGTTTTAGATGCCATGTATTTAGTGAATGAATGAATGAGAAACTTATATAGCGCGACACATGCGAACCAAATCGCCTCTGGGCGAAATGGAACCAAAGGCTCTGCATGTAAAATCATTTTTTTGTACAACAATGGGGCAGAGCTGGCCAGCATTTTAGCAGCAGGAGACACTGTGTTTGTATAGTAGCTCGAAAATGATTGTGCACATATTCTGACAATGTCAAAGCTAAGCCTTTTTTAAATCATGTTTTCTGTTTATTTATCTTTTGTTATTCTAGCCATAATTTTTAGAAAAAAAAATCAACAAAAAGATGCAACAATTACATCTTCAGGAAAATACACTGTGGTTGATCGAAAAATATTGTGAATTGCCCATCCTTTGGGATTCCAGGCACCCTTTCTATTACTAAAATGAAAGCAGAATGGCAGCACTTAAGGAGTTAGCATTATACATGCAAACTTGGATTCCAGAGTGCACACATATCATGGTCAAGGAGAAAATTAAAAACCTACAGGAGGTCATACAGAGAGCAAAAGAAATCAGGAGCCCAAGCTGTGGTACTTCAAGGAGCTCGCTTTTTTGGATGATCAAATGGAGGGCCGGGAGTCACTTGCTTTTACCCTTCCTTCCACGCTTCCTTCCAGTGGAACTTCCACGGATCCCCACACCCCTGCAGAGTCCGCCCAGGGGCTGGCTGACATCGAGACAGATCTGGTAAACTTCAGTGAGGTATAGTAGTTTCCATCATATTTGTTGGCTGCTAATTATTGTTTGTTTATTGAGTTGATATTGTAAACAAAAAACAAAGCTTGGAAACAAAAACACAAGTCGTGGGTATAAAAATAGGTGTCAGGGATGACAACTGCAGGGGTCAGAAGGAGAGTCTGTTAAATTTAAATGAAGAAAAACTAAAACAGTCTAGAGCATGGAAATGTGTGTGATTGATTGTGGAAAATATTACATGTCCCTTTTTTATACACAGGAAGAAGAGACCAGCCAGGAGCCGCCAGCTCCTGAAGATGCCAGCCAGGCGGAAGGGGTAAGTGTCAGCCAGGAGGAGGCCGGGCCCAGTGGATGTCAGCAGGTCCCCAGGCCCAGGCTCAGCACCATATCCCAGGTGCCTCCCCTCCAAATTGTCAGAGTCTAAAGAACTTACCGAGGCCAAGATGCTGCGGACGGCTCACCCTTGCGAACCAGTGCTGACCGCCCTCTGGTGATGGAGACAGAGAGGTGACAGCACCGGGAGGCACCGGTACCGGAAACAGGAAACTGGGTCAAGGTGTAGATCAAGGAAAGCACTGGATCTGCAGACAGGCCGAGGAGACAGTCCGTGGCACCAACAGGAACAGAGGACCAAACAGGCAAAACTAGTTCAAGGTACTGGTTGTGGATCATGGGTCAGAGAGATCAAAGGAAGTCCAGTAATGCAAGCCGGGGTCAAAGGATCGGAGAGGTCAGCGGAAGTCCAAGGATACGAGCCGAGATCAGAGGATTGGAGAGGTTAGCAGAGTCTGGGAGTGCAAGCCGGGGTCAAGGGTTGGAGAGGTCAGCAGAGTCCAAGGCAGGCCGAGATCAGGATTCAAACAGGTAAGCCAGAAGGTTTTCAGGACAAACAGGTTCACAGCAATGAGACACATACAGGAGCTGATGACAAACCAGCAACCTGCCATGTGTCAGAGGCAGGTTTAAATAGGGTGGTGAGCCCTGTGATTGGCTCCGACGGAATCGCGTGAGTTCGCGCCGCACGCGCGCTCCCGCACACGTCGCGCCGCCGGACCGTGCCCACGTACGTGCGCGCATGCGCTGAATAGAGACGTGCGGTCGCGTCGTTCTACTGCGCATGTGCGCGCGATCAAAGCCCGCAGAATTGGTGCCCTGACAGTGCCCCCCCCCAAGGGGCGAACTCCGGACGCCCAAACTGGCCATTAGTTCTGGATGTTCTCGATGAAAGGTCCGGATCAATCGAGGGGCATGAATGTTCCTGGAAGGTTCCCAAGAATTGTCCTCCGGAGGATAGCCCTTCCATTTAATGAGGTATTGGAGTTGTCTCCCCCTCTTCCTGCAGTTCAGAATAGTTTCCACTTCAAATTCTCTTTCCCCTTCAACCTCTACTGGCAGAGGTGGAGGTTCCTCCCTGCCTGGAAAAGGATCCGGAACCAGAGGTTTAAGCAGGGAAGCATGGAATACCGGATGGATTCTATAAGACTCGGGTAGCACCAGTTCAAAGGCCACAGAGTTGATCCTGCGTTTAATTTTGAATGGGCCAATAAATCTTGGGCCCAATTTTTGTGAGGAAATAGGTAATTTAAGATGTGAAGCGGATAGCCAAACCTCCTCGCCGACCTGAAATGTAGGACAGTCCTTCCTTCCTCTGTCGAAGAATTTTTTATAGTCCTCCTGAGCTTGTCGCATTACTTTTTGTGGTAACTGGAAGTTCTGTTTAATGGCAGTTACACGTTCCTGGACGGCCGGAACAGGTGTATCAGGAATGAGGTCTGGCAGGAAGGAGGGATGGAAGCCACAGTTGGCCCAGAATAGGGTTTGGTTGGTAGTTGCATGAACCGAATTATTGTATGCAAACTCAGCAGAGGCTAGTAGGGGTCGCCAATCATCCTGGGAGGCTGAACAAAAACAGCGGAGGTACTGCTCTAAAGTCTGATTGGTTCTCTCGGTTTGGCCGTTGCTCCGAGGATGGTAGGCCGAGGACAGTCAGACTTTCACTTCCAGGGACTTACAGAGTTCCTTCCAAAACTTAGACGTAAATTGTGTACCCCTATCGGATACGACGCTCTTAGGGACCCCGTGAAGTCTGATGATTTCATTAAAGAACATCTTTGCTGTGTCAGAGGCTGAGGGTGTGCCGATCATGGGCAAGAAATGCGCCATCTTGGACAAGCGGTCGACCACGACTAAGATCGTGGTGAACCCCTCAGAAGGTGGCAGGTCCACGATAAAGTCCATTGATATGTCTGCCCAAGGACGCTCCGGGATGGGTAATGGCTTGAGTAGGCCCCAGGTCTTAGCATTGGATCCCTTGTTGCGCTGGCAACAAGTGCAGGAGGCCACATAGGTCTTACAGTCTTGTTTCCAATTAGGCCACCAAAAGGACCAAGAGATCAATTCAGAGGTCTTGCGTGTCCCAAAATGTCCTGCAAGCTTAAGGTCGTGGAAGGTGCTAAGGAGTAACTGTCTTACCTCCCTTGGCACGAAGATCTTGTCTCGGAACCACCATAAGTCCTCTCGTTTAACCAGGGACGAGACTTCTGGGTCAGAGCATTGGTGCGATGCCTCCTTAAGAGAACTGAGAAGGTCTGACTGGGAAATCAAGAAAAAATTTTGAGGTTTCAGAATAGTACTGGGTTCTGATGAGTTGGGAGTTTCGGGAAACATCCTTGAAAGGGCATCTGCTTTACCGTTCTTTGATCCGGGTCTATACGTAATGTGGAAGTTGAAGCGAGTGAAGAAGAGTGCCCAGCGGGCCTGTCTGGGTCGAAGACGCTTCGCGGAACGTAAGTACTCCAAATTCCTGTGGTCTGTGAAAATTAGGATGGGATGGCTTGCCCCCTCCAGCAGGTACCTCCATTCTTCTAGCGCGAATTTGATGGCGAGCAACTCCCTATCGCCCACGTCATAGTTCTTTTCAGACGAAGAGAGTTTCCGGGAGGCATAGGCAACAGGGTGCAGAAGAGACTTGGGTCCCTGCCTCTGGGACAGGACAGCGCCCGCAGCGGACTCGGAGGCATCAACTTCTAAGATGAACGGTAGTGCAGGATCAGGATGGTGTAGGACAGGGGCAGAGGAAAATGCTGTCTTTAGTTTGAAAAAAGCCTCCTGGGCTTCCTGGGACCATTGAAAACGGTTTCCTTGCCTTGTGAGCTGGGTGATGGGAGAAACGATGGCGGAGAACCCGACGATGAATCTTCTGTAGAAGTTGGCGAAGCCAATGAAGCGTTGAACGCCTTTTTTGTCTGTCGGGGCCGGCCAATCTTGAATGGCCTTGACCTTCTGGGGGTCCATGGCAATCCCATTTGTAGATATTATGAAACCCAGGAACTGTACTGAGGATCTCTCAAACTCACACTTCTCTGCTTTGAGATATAACCGGTGTTTTCTGAGGATCATGAGGACCTGTTTGACGTGATCTCGGTGAAGTTCCAACGTGGCCGAGAAGATGAGGATGTCATCTAAGTATACGACAAGAAAGTCGTCCAGATGTTGGCGAAATATATCATTGACCAGATGTTGAAAAGTGGCCGGGGCGTTGCAGAGCCCGAAGGGCATGACTAAGTATTCGAAATGTCCGAATCTAGACCTAAACGCCGTCTTCCACTCGTCCCCTTCCCTGATCCGGACTAGATTGTAGGCGCCCCGAAGGTCGAGCTTGGAGAAAATTTGTGCTGAGCGAAATCGTTGAAATAACTCTGAGATGAGTGGTAATGGGTACCTATTTTTAATGGTGATCTTGTTTAGCTCTCTGTAGTCGATGCAAGGTCTAAGGGAGCCGTCCTTCATTTCGACAAAAAAGATCCCGGCCCCCGCGGGAGAGGAGGAAGGTCGAATGAACTTCTTCTCTAAGTTCTCGTTGATGTAAGTTTTGAGAGCTGTTAACTCGGTCTCGGAGAGAGGGAAGACGCGGCCAAAAGGGATCTTGGCGCCCGGCAGGAGATCGATGGGGCAGTCGTAAGGTCGATGTGGGGGCAGACGGTCGGCCTGTTGTTTATCGAAAACGTCTTTGAATTCCAGGTAAACCGGAGGGACGTGCAGAAGACTTTCTGGTGGTTTTAGAATGGTAGAGCAGGAGACCGGAGGAAGTGGAAGGCAGTGCTGGGAGCAGTATGAGGAGGTAAGGTTTATTTCTTTCGTGAGCCAATTGATACAGGGTTGGTGAAGCTGCAACCACGGAAGACCCAGGATAATGGGGTACATAGGGGATGAGATGAGGTCCAGACGCAGGTGCTCTTGGTGACCTGAATCCGTGGTAGCAAGCAGAGGGAGAGTTTCCTGGGTGACCAGACCAGAGCAAGGACGGGAACCGTCAGCCAAGAGGACCTGAAGATGAACGTCTTTAGTACGGCAGGGGACATGCAACTTCCGGGCCGTAGTAGAGTCCAAGAAGCTGCTGCAAGCTCCAGAATCAACGATTGCCGGCAGGCGGGTCTCCCCGTCCGGAAGCTGAAGAGAAAGAAAAAGCACGATGTAAGTCTGTGGTAATTGGGAGGTATGGTAATTAAACACCGGTGAAAGTTTCGACTTACTAGGCCTGACAGGGCAGTTGAGGAGGAAGTGGTTACCCGCGCCACAGTAGAGGCAAAGATTCTCCCGTCGCCTGCGCAGTCGTTCCTCTGGGGTGAGTGGTGCTCGAACTACGCCGAGCTGCATAGGCTCTGGATCCGGCAATGAGCGACTGGATGAAGCAGATGGAGGAATGGGTACTGAAGGCTGTCTTGGTGGAGCCCAACTGAGACGGGTGGTCTGGAACCGCTCAGAACGCCGCTCCCGCAGGCGTCGGTCCAGTTTGGTCGCAGCTTGGATCAGGCCTTCCAGTGAAGCGGGGGTTTCAGAGCGTGCAAGTTCATCTTTGAGGGCCTCGGAGAGACCCTGACGGTACTGGTACTTTAAAGCCACTTCGTTCCAACCTGTGTCAGCTGACCACTTCCTGAACTCAGCAGTATAGTCCTCTATGGGCCGCCGGCCCTGACTCAAATTGTGGAGGGTAGCTTCTGCGGTGGCAGAGCGCAGCGGATCGTCGTAGAGCTTGGCCATGTGGGTGAAGAAGGCGTCAATGGTGTCCAGAACAGGGCTTCTTTGTTCCATCAAGCCATGGGCCCAGGCCTGGGGCTCATCCGAGAGAAGGGAGATGACAAACCCTACTTTTACAGCTTCCGAGCAAAAGGTCCTTGGTTGTAGGGCAAAATACAAGGTGCAGGCATTCTTAAAGGCCCGATACTTCCTTCGGTCACCTACAAACCGTTCGGGTGTAGGTACTCGGGGTTCAGGGTGTGAGATCATTACTGCTGGACCCGGAGAGGAAGGCGGAGCTGTGTGCCCTGTCGTTTGGACGGTAGGGGCTGCAGAAGGTCCTGGAGGAGTGGCTATTTGCTGTAGACGGCCGTCCATCTGGAGGTATCCCTCCTGTAGTTTTTGCACCGCTTCGGTCAGGGCGGAGACTTGCTGGCAGAGAGTTTCGAATGGTGAGCGCGCCCGGTCGGCCTCAGACATCTGGCTGGTTTGTACTGTCAGAGTCTAAAGAACTTACCGAGGCCAAGATGCTACGGACGGCTCACCCTTGCGAACCAGTGCTGACCGCCCTCTGGTGATGGAGACAGAGAGGTGACAGCACCGGGAGGCACCGGTACCGGAAACAGGAAACTGGGTCAAGGTGTAGATCAAGGAAGGCACTGGATCTGCAGACAGGCCGAGGAGACAGTCCGTGGCACCAACAGGAACAGAGGACCAAACAGGCAAAACTAGTTCAAGGTACTGGTTGTGGATCATGGGTCAGAGAGATCAAAGGAAGTCCAGTAATGCAAGCCGGGGTCAAAGGATCGGAGAGGTCAGCGGAAGTCCAAGGATACGAGCCGAGATCAGAGGATTGGAGAGGTTAGCAGAGTCCGGGAGTGCAAGCCGGGGTCAAGGGTTGGAGAGGTCAGCAGAGTCCAAGGCAGGCCGAGATCAGGATTCAAACAGGTAAGCCAGAAGGTTTTCAGGACAAACAGGTTCACAGCAATGAGACACATACAGGAGCTGATGACAAACCAGCAACCTGCCATGTGTCAGAGGCAGGTTTAAATAGGGTGGTGAGCCCTGTGATTGGCTCCGACGGAATCGCGTGAGTTCGCGCCGCGCGCGCTCCCGCACATGTCGCGCCGCCGGACCGTGCCCGCGTACGTGCGCGCGCATGCGCTGAATAGAGACGTGCGGCCGCGTCGTTCTACTGCGCATGTGCGCGCGATCAAAGTCCACAGAATTGGTGCCCTGACACAAATGCGCCGACCAGGCCTAGGGAGGCGCTTGAGGCAGGTGGAGGAGGAGAGCCTGGAGATGATCAGGGAGGCAAGTGCTATCATGAGGGCCCCCCTCAACCCAACAGAAGCCTTCAGCGCCAACATCACCCATGAACTAAATCAAGGGGGGAGGAGCAAAGGGGCCTGGCAAAGGACCTCATTAATAAGGTCCTGTGGTGGATGCGGAGGGACATGCTGACCAGGGACACTGACCTGAGTGACCCGGCCCGGCCTGCTCCACATCTGCTTCATCCTCCTGCTGCCACATCATCCCCACCTGCAAGGGGCCGTGGACGGGCCCGTGGAAGTTCCGCTGCAGGGCAGCCTGGAAGGAAGACGAGATAGTGATTCCCTGCCTTCCAGTTGATTAAACAAAAAAGTGAGCTTGTTGGAGTACCACAGCTTGGGTTCCTTTGGTCATGTGCTGCTGCTTCTGATTTTTTTTCTGGGCTCCTGAGGTTATTCATTTTCTCCTTGATCATGTTGGAAGTCCAAGTCTGCATGTATTTTGCTAACTGATCAAGTGCTGCCGTTCTTGTTATAATTTTGTGTTGTGCCAAAATAAATGGCTTTTTTTTTACGTTCAAAATTTGTCTATTGTGTTTTATACTGTGGTGATTAGGCATCAAACATTTTAAAAATACAATGGGCCAGATTCAGGTAGATGAGAGCATCTTTGCTCCAGAGTAACGCTTCTCATTTACGTTACTCTGACGACCCTTTCAGCGCAAGTACTGTTATTCACATAGCAGTTGCGCGTAAACTTGCGCCAGAGTAACGATAATGCGCTGGCGTAACCCGACGCAAGGGGAAGTGGGTGTGATCATATGTAAATGATGGGCGGAGCCCAGCGCAGAGGCTTACGTTCAGCGCATCAACCACGGAGCATGCGCAGTGAGTGAGGCTCCACTCGCCCCCTTTGTGCGCATGCTCACAACTTCCGTCGGCACCACTGCACGGGAAACGTCAGCGCAATGCCTTCCGTTGGGCGTTTAAATGCGCCCGTAGAAGCGCCATTCCGGCACTAAAGTATATCCTGCTCCCCCTCCCCGCAGTGATGTTACTTTTGTTCTGAGATGGCTGCTCCCGTTCCCCGCAAACACACAGGAGAAAGCTGAACTTTAATGGCCAGGAGCTGTCAGCCGTCATCTCGGCTATGGAGACCTATGATGTCTTCCTCCATGGCTGTAAAATTTGACAGACAAGCATGGACAGAGGTGTTGTCCTGCAAGTGGGGGTGCTCAGCTAGCTCTTATCGTCGGTAACGCTGCTGTAGCTGCTCTCCTGCTGACCTGTGGCCATCTGGAGTAAAGATAAAGCAGCCTTTTGTAGAAATAACTTTGCGCCGGACGGACGAGATACGCGCGGCGCATGTAGCCAGCGTATGGTGCTAATCCGTTCGTGAATTGGGAAAAATCCCTCATTTGCATATTTGCAGGGGAAATCAATAGGCGCGACTGATGCGCCAAGCGAAATTAAGCGCTGACGATACTTTGGCGTCGGAACGTTCCGCCGGTCGCAAATGGCCCGTTATTGGGCGCATCTAGTTTGGTGGGTACGGGCACATAGAAACGACGGCGCATCTTCACAGTTACGCGGCGCATATCGAAATACTCCAGCGCAAGTGTTGCTGAATCTGGCCCAATGTGTCATTTACAAAGGACACAAACTCCTTGGGGGGGGGGGGGACATTTGGTGGGACAACTTGGTAAACAAAAAAAAACCCATAAAGTAAAACTAAAATAAAAAATATTTTGACATAACTTGCCAACAAAATAAATAATAAAAAAAATAGCAAGTAAAAAAAAACACAATATTGACATAACTTGCAAAAAAAAAAAAAATAGCAAGTAAAAAAAAAATCACAATGTTGACATAACTTGCAAAAAAAAAAAAATATATATATATATATATATATATATATATATATATATATATATATATTAGGGCTGTGCAAATTAACTTTTAATTAATCGATTAATCTTTAATTTTTTTGATCGATCAAAATATTTTTAATCGATTAAAATTATTTTGATTGGTACTATCCAGTAACATCACAGACACCGGCAGGGCTTGCCGTGTCCATCTGAATGGCTCCTTTGCTGTGCCTTCATATCTGCATGTCGGCGGGACCTTACTATCTGCCACACACAAGGGCTGTTACACTTCCCTCTATCACTTCCCTCTATCAACCTAGGATTCTACAACCATTCACTGGGAGTTGTGATAGTTCCCTTCATGGGACATCTACATGCCGATGGACTGATGTTAACCTCTCCTCATCTGGATTCAGCAGTGGCATCGTTGTACACATTTTTATTCCAGTATCATACTTAGCTACATGTTTTTATGACCGTTTGGTATTACTCCATACACCATTTTTACAGTTTATGTAGCTACATCGATTTTATCTCCAGTACAATATTTATTTTGTTACCTACTTGAAGATTATAAAAGTTTTAATGCTATTCCCATTGTGCGCTGCCTTTGTGTGTTTTTTGTATCCTGCTGTTGCCAGCTGCACTGGGAATCAGCCTGCAAGGAGATCAGCTAAAAGTAGTTGGAGGTGTATGTGCGTTATAATTAATCGAAATTAGTCGATTAATCGATTAAAATTTAAAACGATTTAAAACGATTAATCGAACACAAAAATTTTGATCAGTAACAGCCCTAATATATATATATATATATATATATATATATATATATATATATATATATACGATCAACATTAAGTAAAAAGAACAAAAATATATACATATGGAGGACAAAAAAAAAGTTGGGACATCTGGCTAGCAAACATTTACAAAAACAAAAATCACAAGCAAAAAATGTAACATTTCAGTATGGGACAACTCAGTCTAAATAGCATCTGCAATAGAACGGGTTTATTCTAGCAAGAGAACGAAGAAAAAAAAACGAGGCAATAAACGAGACACTAGGGGCCAGATTCAGCAAGACTTGCGCTGGAGTGTTTCGATATGCGCCGCGTAACTGTGAAGATGCGCCGTAGTATCTGGCCGTACCCACCAAACTAGATGCGACAGAAAACGGGCTTTCCCCGACCGGCTTAACTTTCCGACGCCAGAGTATCGTCAGTGCATAATTTCGCTTGGCGCATCAGTCGCGCCTATTGATTTCCCCTGCAAATATGCAAATGAGGGAGATTTCCAGATTCGCGAACGGATTAGCACCATACGCTGGCAACATGCGCCGCGCGTATCTCGTCCGTCCGGCACAAAGTTATTTCTACAAATAGCTGCTGTATCTTTACTGCAGACGGCCACAGGTCAGCAGGAGAGCAGCTACAGCAGCAGCGTTACCGACGAAACTAGCAAGCTGAACAACCACACGTGCAAGGACAACACCTCTGTGTGCCAACATGCCAGGGGCAGTCGCGGTCCTAGCACTAGTACTGGGTCCCCCGGAACGAAGGAGGCGGGCACGTGAGAGGATATACCGCACGCGCATGAGCCTCTTTGGCATGGGGGATGAGGAGGTGTATCGCCTCTTCAGATTCAGCCCTGATGCAATACTTGAACTAACCACAACCCTGCAGGGTGACATCACCAGCAAGACACACCGCTCACAAGCAGTGCAGCCACTGGTGAAGGTACTGGCAACACTTCATTTCCTTGCAAGTGGATCATTCCAGCGTACAAGTGGAGTGGTGGCTGGGATGTCACAGTCCTCCATGAGCAGATGTGTGCACCAGGTTGTCCCTGCAATCCTCAGACGCATGTCCAACCAGTTCATCAGACCCACCACTGAGGAGCTGCGGCTGAAGGCAATGACAGATTTCTACAGCATTGCCAGATTCCCACGCACTGTGGGGGCCATTGATTGCACACATGTGGCCCTTCAGCCCCCCAGTGCCACAGAGCACATATACCGCAATCGGAAGCATTGGCACTCCATCAACATACAGGTGATAGCCGATGCCCAACGCCTCATATGGCACGTCCGT
The DNA here is from genome assembly GCA_029574335.1 of Rana kukunoris. Classification (NCBI taxonomy): domain Eukaryota; kingdom Metazoa; phylum Chordata; class Amphibia; order Anura; family Ranidae; genus Rana; species Rana kukunoris. The sequence goes on from CM056054.1 coordinate 116,076,734, forward strand.
GCCAAACACCCCGGGTCCAGCCATGACAGCTTCATATACCGTCAGAGCCCCATCCCAGCAGAATTCAAACAGAAGATGTATGGGGACAGCTGGCTGGTTGGTGAGTGACATGGGTGGCAGGCATGACTATCCCCTCCCATGATGCACACATCACAAGTGGCACATGCACTACTAACATCCTCCTGTCTTTTCCCTTCCAGGTGACTCTGCATATGCACTGGGACCCCATCTAATGACTCCCTTCCGGAACCCCCAAACCAGAGGAGAGAGAAAATACAATGAAGCACACATCAAAACCCGTGCAGTGGTGGAGCAAACATTTGGGCTCCTGAAGTCCCGTTTCCGCTGCCTGGATAAGTCTGGGGGGGCCCTATTGTATTCCCTTACCTTCGTGTGCCAGATCATCGGTGCATGTTGCATTCTGCACAACTTTGCTATGAGAAAAGGCCTGCAGATTGACATACGTGATGACCTGACCCCCGACCCACACAGTCCCCACCTGCCAGAGGAGAACCAGTCTGCTGATGGAAGAGCAGTCAGGAGGGTCCTCGCCGTAGGCATCTTTGGACACTAAACCAAAACATTAATCACACAGACAATGCATGCATGCACACCACTGATGTCCCTAGATCACACACACCACATCCACATCACATTGGATTAGCCCAAGTCCAGCATGTAGGACTTGGGAGCAGCAACGCCAGCGTCAAGGCCCCAATGATGTCGCTGTCCATTCATACACCATTCACACGTCATTCATACAGCCGTGGGGATAACTTCTCCACCACGGCTGAGGGTGACAACCCTTACTGGCAGGAGTGCCACCCCCTCACATTCACACACCATTCACACTATCCCCTGCACTCCTGACCGTGTGCAGTTTAAAATAAAATAAATATCTCATAACCTGAGTAATAAAATAAAATATAAACTCATAACCTGAGTAATAAAATAAAATATAAACTCATAACCTGAGCAAGAAAAAAGAAAAGAAAAATTAACCCAAAAAAAACCGCCCTCATCTGGGATGACGGGGGCTCCTCCTTGTGGGCACTCTCGGGCTCCTCAGCTGCCTGGAGGGAGTGGGTGGGGGTGGGGGGGCACCTGGAGGAGGCTGTTTCCTGGGTGGGCCACTCCTGGCAGCTGTTGGCTGCATGCCCTCCAAGGCCACGGCAATCCGGCTCAGATAGCATTCTCAGCTGGCGGGTGACATTATGCCGCTGGTCACGCTGCCGCTGCCTCCCCTCTTCCCGGATGGCAGCTGTGTTGGCGTGGACGGCTGCTGTGAGGTGCCGTACATCAGCCTGCACCTCCCCCAAGCTGGTCACAACGTCCTGCACACCACTGAGCAGCTGCGACACGGAGCCCAGGCTGTCAACGAGCCGGTCCAAGTGGCCAGCAATCTCCCCCATCTGCTGGGTTTGCCTGGCGTGGTCCATCGCCACCTGGTCCTGGACTAGATCAGACACCCCCCTGGTCTTCCGTGTTGCCTTCCTGGGGCCAGGAGAAGGTTGTCCCTGTGGGGATGGAGTAGCCCTTGAGGGGCTACCGAGGATGGGTGAGGGGATAATAGAGGGCCCTGCAGATGGGGAGATCTCTTACAAAAACAAAATAAACTCCTGCTGAGGAACAGGCTCCTCCTCAACCATCTCTGCAGAAGTGGTGTGGGCACTCTCCTCCACCTCGGTGTCTTCAGCACCCAGGGGCTCGTCCTCAGGATCCCGTTGGGGGGTTGGGGTGGAATGGCCGGCAACAGATGATGGCCCAGCTCCCTCATCTGTGGATGACACAAAGCAGACACATGTTGGTGGTCCCACACACTTGGCACATGTACCCTCCCCCCCCCCACATGCAACACACCAAATAGGGGATAAAAAACACTTACCTGTCCTGGAGCCTTCCTCCATGGAGTCATATCCAGGGACCCCCTCCAACTGCTCCCTGTCCAGGCAGCGGGCGACCACCTCCTCCTCTGTGGTCAGGCTGACCGCACATGGGGGTCCACCACCCGTGCCCCTCTCATGCCTCCTAATGGTGGCCACCTTGCCACAGACCTTGCGCCGCAGGTCGTTATTTTTCTTCTGGATATCACCAGCAGTCCGGGTGGAGTTGAAATTGAGGTTCCTCCTCTCTTTGGGGGGAGCGGGAGCAGCCATCACAGTGCAAAAGTAACTTCCCTGGGGTGGGGGGAAATGGAAATACTTTTGCGCCGGAATGGCGCTTCCACTGACGCTTTTATACGCGCAACGGAACACATTGCGCTGACGTTTCCCGTGAAGTGGTGCCGACGGAAGTTGTGAGCATGCGCACAGGTGGCCGAGTGAAGCCTCACTCACTGCGCATGCTCCGTGGATGATGCGCTGAACGTAAGCCTCTGCGCTGGGCTCCGCCCATCATTTACATATGACCACACCCACTTCCACTTGCGTCGGGTTGCGCCAACGCATCTTCGTTACTCCGTCGCAAAGTAACGGCCATGCGCTTGGTGAATACTGTACTTCACTCGCTAGTTTGCGTCAGCGCAGCGTATATGCGTTGCGCTACGCTGGCGAAAAGATGCGCGCATCTACCTGAATCTGGCCCTAGATATTTAAAATGACGAATGTGCCATGTCACAAACAAACGTGAGTTTTACCTAATCGAGCGCTCCCGTCCCCTCATTTTGTCTGAGCATGCGCGGGCTTTTGGTCCGATGCTTTTGTGTACTAACCATCGAACATGTCCGACGGACATGTTTCCAGCGGACAGATTTCAAAGTAAGCTTGAAAACTTTTGTCCGCTGGAAAATGGTCCGATAGGCCGTACACACGATCGAACATGTCCGCTGAAACTGGTCTGCGGACCGGTTTCAACGGACATGTTTGATCGCGTGTACGCGGCCTTAGGAGATATTCCCTTCTCAATGAGCCACTGAATGCAGCGGTGCATGCACACAGGGGATTTTCGGCTTAAAGGGATTGTAAAGGAAACATTTTCTTTCCCCAAATAGCTTTCTTTACCTTAGTACAGTCCTCCTTCACTAACCTCATCCTTCAATTTTGCTTTTAAATGTCCTTATTACTTTTCTTCTGTCTGTAACTCAACACCGTAATGCAAGGCTTTCTTCCTGGTGTGGAGAAAGCCTCTTGAGGGGGAGGGGGCGAGCAGGAGTGTCAGGAAGCCCACTAACACACAGCTCCTTTCTCTTAGTAGAGAGTGTCCTGACTTGTCTGCTCACCCCATCCCCCCTCAAGAGACTTTCTCCACACCAGGGAGAAAGCCTTGCATTACGGTGTTGTGTTACAGACAGAAGAATAGGAAGTGAGCATTTCTCAGAAGAAATAAGGACATTTAAAAGCAAAATTGAAGGATGAGGTAAGTGAAGGAGGACTGCACTAAGGTAAAGGAAGCTATTTAGGCAAAAAAATTATTCCTTTACAATCCCTTTAAGGCCCGGCAGCCACCAGACCTTGCCGGAAAGAAGTCTCCCGCACATCAGCTGTGATACCCGGAAGACACGCCGAGGCGAAATGTCAGCTGCCTCGGCGTGGATCGGGAGGGACACCGTCGCCTCGTTCTAAGGTAAGTATTTCATAATGAGCTAGTATGAGGTGCATACTAGCTCATTATGTCTTTTCTCTTACAGGTGTAAAAAAAAAAATAATAAAAAAAATTCAGCGGGTTTACTACCGCTTTAAGGAACACCAGTCAGTCCAGACTGTATTTTTAAGGGCGTAGCAACCCAATTTTATTTAAATGAATCAAACTTCACAGAACATCTTCCCTCGCAGAGGATTCCACCATCATTGTATAATAGAAAACTTCAGCCTCCTGGCTTACTCACTCTTACTTAGTGAAACTCCCTCCTGGAGTTTACTTGCTCAGCTTCACGTGGCTTGGTCGTGGGTCAAATCTGCCTCCTGCAGACATACACTCTCAGACTGCCACCTGCTGCAGCCTTAGGCCTCGTACACACGATCAAATCTGTCTGCTGGAAACGGTCTGCTAGACCGTTGCAGCAGACAGATTCGATCGTGTGTACGGGCTAACAGACGGATTTGGCCACCCGACAGATTTGAAAGCATGCTTTGAAATCTGTCGGCTGGGAACCCATCCGCCCGACATGTCTGCTGGTTAGTATGCTAACCAGCAGACATGTCTTCTTGCACACGCGCCGAATGGTTTCGACGCATGCGCGGAAGTGTTTTACTTCCTGGTGCGGTGACGTGGCAGCGTCAACGTCACCGCCACGTCACCGACACGTTAGCGCGCTGTCTGCTGGCGGGGATTTTGGTTTGCTCGTGTGTACACGCGAGCAAACCAAAATCCCAGCAGACAGATTTGTTCAAATCTGTCTGAAAGACAGATTTGAACAAATCTGTCTGCTCGTGTGTACGAGGCCTTAGACTCCCATAGACCGTCTCTCTCTCTCTCTCCACACACATGAACTTTAATGGGAGCAAATATCTATAGGGGGTTTTCACCATCCCTGCTAAGTAAAATTGTATACAGTATGTCTTATTTTCAGTGTGATCTGTATTGTATGTGAACTGTATTGTGGTAATGTTGAAGTTTATGGAGATTTCGATTCATTAGAGGGTTCCACCATTATTGTTAAGTTATCGATTAGTAAGTTAGCTCTGCGCTTTTTTTTGTTGTTGTGTGGGGACACATAACAGTGCTTATCAGCAAGCCTTTTACTGACACTTTTTTATTTTATATATAGTTTATTGTAAATAGTAGTGTGGAGATTACCTATTATACTATAGATCGGCATGTGGCATTAATAAACATCAACATATTTCAATTGTGCCCCACCAGGCTGCCCCCCCCCCCATGGACAATGCACCTGTCTGCTGAGTTCATCTCCCCCAACACTGCAGTCAGTGCACTTATTGGCACCATGGATAGGTGCCACTGATAGACACTGCTGGGTGGCACTGATAGGCAGCAATGATCGGCACTGATAGGCGGCACTGATTGGCAGCACTGATGGGCCCTGATTGGCACTGATAGGTTGCACTGATTGGTAGCACTAATGGCACTGACACTAATAGGTAGCACTGCCTGAGGAAGGGACACGAATGTCTCGAACGCACGCATCCGCCCGCGCATAGGAAGTGACATCACTCGCGCTGCTACACCGGGAAACAGGTTCTCTGTCTTTTGGTTCCGGGGGACCTTGTTTTACATCGTCCGTGCCGTCAGCAGTAACCAGCAACCCGACACCCAGCGAGATGGACGCTTACTACCTGCGGAAGAAAACCGTTATTGTTCACATGCCTGATCATTCACCTGCTTTGTGAGTAGGTCTTTTATATTGTTAGACACATCAATTAAATTTTACTACTGCTACGCTTAGAGGGCGCCGCTTTTGTGTTTTTCTTGTCGTTTACAGATTGCTTCATCTGTTAGCTGGCTGCCATCAAGTGTTAGTGTGGTCTTAGGCTATTATGCTTATGGACGTTTTATATATGGACTCCAATATACTATATTTATGAATACCATTTTCTCAATACTGAATTACCTGTCTTAGAATTATATCTGTGTATAGGCTGGACTTTTGGAGTGCGCTCAATTCTCTGTTTTTCTCGTTTTGTGTAGTAACTTACTGTGGGCTGGGTAAGACCACAGAGGTCCAGAGGTGCGAGTGTCCATTGCGCTGGCAGCAGGGATGCGCTGCTTTTGAATCCCCCGCCCGGCGTGGCTAATACACGTCAGGAGACGTGATTGCATAGCATCACCGGGTCAGGACGCCCATACGATGTCAGCACGATGTCGAGGCGCATGCGCCGTGCGGGATGCCCCGATGTAAGGGCAGCAACTCCTCACAGCGTGGCCCGCCCCTCAAGGGGAGGGGAGGGGGGCGGCCCAATACTCCATAGCAATGAACAGTGGTCAAGGCTGGGGGGGGGGAATAGCCACGATGTAGGGGCGGCAGCCCACACTGGGGTGTCTCCCAGAAAGGCCCGCCCCTCGGGGGGAGGGGGAGGGGCGGCCCAAACTCTCCACAGAAATGAACAATGGTCAGAGCTGGGGAGGAGCCCGGGGACAACCAAATCGACCCGCTGGAGATGGGAGTGGCGGGCAGCTGAATCCTGTAGAGAACATATACATAAATAAACAAGGTTAAAAATGATATACTAGTTATAGGTAACGTACAAAGACATAGGTATAATATGACTTAACATAAAGTGAGAGTAAGATGCCTCATGGGTAAGGGGCACCAATGTGGACTGAAGCAGCAGGTTGTCATCACTGAGGCATATGTACAGTATAAAGAGGAGAACCTCTAATATTAAAAATCCCACTGAGGCAACATTGGGTTCGAGGGGATAGCGGTACTCAGACAAGCTGGTGACCTACATATAAAGATGACTGAAAGTACTCAGAGTACCCCAGCAATGGTGGTTGCGTGGGGCGAACTGAGAATACCAGCTGGACAATTGAGGCAATCCCGTCCAGCTCAATGATGGATCAAGCTGGGGACAGGAGGGGCAATCCCAAGTCTCATGTCCAGGTTGGGCCGCAGTGATTGTCAAAAGCAAAATTGCTAAAATCACATTGTAGATCATATGAAAAAACGAGTAATTATAAGTATAAACAGAGGGACTCCCCAATCTAAATGTTGGGGAGTATGGATGGGTGGGATGCGAGGGGTGCAAGGGGTGAAGGGAAGTCAGCCCAAATGACCGATCGCAAGTCACCCAATGGGGGCCCGGGTGTGTTATCCACCCTAATATAATTGAAAAACAACCTCTGAAAGTACAATATAGTAGGAAAAATATAGGGGGCGTACCATCATCCAGAACTGAAGTATAGTTAAATTGATTCTAAGGTCCCCAACCTAAAGAACCAAAGGAGGGGTGGGGCCAAGGTTGGACTATTCCGGTACTGGTAATCAAGATACAACATATACAAACAAGCAAATAAAATTTTAAAAGGCATTTTATTAAATACAGAGTAAAATCAAACACAGGTGAGGTTAAAAGACAATCGACTTGACCGGTTTCGCGTCTATGGCCGCTTCATCAGAAGCATGTCTATAAACAAAAATGTAAAATGACAAAAACATCAACAATTAAACAATGAACAACTACAAAGAGATAGTAAAATAATACATGGGGAGAAGGAATTCAGCTGCTCACCTATATTGCCCACCAAAGCAGGTGAAGTGGGCTTGGGCAATACCACAGGGTATCCCGAGTGGTATTCGGGGGATGCGTATACGGATGGACCTACTGCTTCGAATATAAAAAATATATATGAACAGTGAGAAGTTAATGTAATGATAAGGGAGTGAAAAAATATATATAGAACCAGGCCGGGGTGTGGAGCAGTATGCAAGTCGTGATAATGAAAAGAAGGGGTGTGGACACAAGTGAATAAAATTAAAATGAGGATGTGGATGGAAGTGCTGGGAGAAGCAGTGGGTGGGGGACGGAGGGACGGAGGGAGGGGAAATGGGAAGAAGGAAAAAAAGAAGAAAGGGAGGAGGAGTAAAAGCAAGAAGGGACAAAAGAAAAGGGAGGGGAAGGGAAAAAAGATGGGAGGGGAAGCAAGACTGGGGTGAGGGTAGGAAGGAGAGAGATATACAAAGGAAGGGGGGGGAAGGGGAGGGGGGGGAATGTGTAAAGACCTGTACCTGCAATACAATTGTATTGTGTGTAGGGGGGCCCCCAGGGTGGGAACCCAAGTTGAAATAACTGTGTAATTTAACCTCCACAGATAGGTCCTCCCTCCACCTGCTTCTCCCACCTTCCATCCACATCCTCATTTTAATTTTATTCACTTGTGTCCACAATCACGGCTTGCATACTGGCCCACACCCCCGGCCTGGTTCTATATATATTTATTTCACTCCCTTATTGTATTGTGTGTAGGGGGGCCCCAGAGTGGGAACCCAAGTTGAAATAACTGTGTAGGGTCCCATTTAACCTCCACAGATAGGTCCTCCCTCCACCCCCCCCCGCACTGCTTCTCCCAGGACTTCCATCCACATCCTCATTTTAATTTTATTCTCTTGTGTCCACACCCCTTCTTTTCATTATCACGGCTTGCATACTGGCCCACACCCCCGGCCTGGTTCTATATATATTTATTTCACTCCCTTATCATTACATTAACTTCTCACTGTTCATATATATTTTTTATATTCGAAGCAGTAGGTCCATCCGTATGCGCATCCCCCGAATACCACTCGGGATACCCTGCGGTATTGCCCAAGCCAACTTCACCCGCTTTGGTGGGCAATATAGGTGAGAAGCTGAATTCCTTCTCCCCATGTATTATTTTACTATCTCTTTGTAGTTGTTCATTGTTTAATTGTTGATGTTTTTGTCATTTTACATTTTTGTTTATAGACATGCTTCTGATGAAGCGGCCATAGCCGCGAAACCGGTCAATTTGATTGTCTTTTAACCTCACCTGTGTTTGATTTTACTCAGAGGGGCCCCCTATTGGGTGGGGCCCATGGGCTTGAGCCTAGTCAAGCCCAATGGTAAGTCCGGCCCTGGTGGGCCCCATCGGTCAGTTATCCTTCGGTCAAAAAAAAGAGAACTCGCTTTAAAACTTAACCGATGGATGCCTAACCGATAGGTCAAAACCGATCGTTAGTATGCATAAGCATCAGTTAAAAAGCCGCGCATACTCAGAATCAAGTCAATGCATGCTTGGAAGCATTGAACTTCGTTTTTTTCAGCACGTCATTGTGTTTTACATCACCGCGTTCTGACACTATATTTTTTTAACCGATGGTGTGTAGGGACATCAGACCATCAGTCAGCTTCATTGGTTAACCAATGAAAACGGTGCTTAGGACAGTTCTCATCGGATGGACTGATCGTGTGTATGAGGCCATAGAGTATGCAGAGGATTCAAGGGCATAGAGAGGACAAGACCCTGTAAGGAAACATCCAATGTTTTAGGAAGTTTTGGTAGAAGAACAGCCCCAGCCATTCAGGTGTTGCAATTGCATGACAAGAAAGTAAAGCCAAAGATTCCATACTGTGAGGCCTCCTTTATCTTTGGGGTAATGAAGGAGTTCTAGCTTGATTTTAGGTACTTTTTTCCAGATAAGATCTCTAAAAATACCAGTAAGTAATTACAAAGAAAAAAAAGAGAGATCCAACAGGGATAATTATGTAGGGCAGCCCTCAAAATTTAACTCGCCTGCATGCATTTTGCGAGTAAATTTTGAGGTCTGGCGAGTGTGGGCTGCTTGGGAGGGGGGTGGTGAGCAAGGAGAGGAGAGCAGAGCCGAGCAGTGCCGCGGCGTTCAAACCACGGGGAACATTAGAGCTTTCAATTCAAAAGCTGTGTTCCCCGCAGCGCGTGTCTTATACAGCCCCTCCCCTCTTGTCCGGGAAACATTGATAGACGGATCACCCATCCCAGGATTGGATGGGTGATCTGTCTATCAATGTTTCCCGGACAAGAGGGGAGGGGCTGTATAAGACACGCGCTGCGGGGAACACAGCTATTGAATTAAAAGCTGTAATGTTCCCCGCGGTTTGAACTATTCGGCGGCGGCGGCAGCTCCTCCTCTCCTACCCAGCACAGGGACCTCTGGCTGCAATGTGGGGGGACCGCTGGCTGCAATGTGTGTGGACCTCTGGCTGCAATGTGGGGGGACCTCTGGCTGCAATGTGGGGGGACCTCTGGCTGCAATGTGGGGGGACCTCTGGCTGCAATGTGTGGGGACTCTGCCTGCAATGTTTGGGGTGAGGGGACTCTGGCTACAATTGTGGGGGGACTCTGGCTGGAAAATGGGGACATTTTGCTGCATTGGTAGACATGGGCAGGCTGCATTTTTGGGCACAGATAAAGTTGTTGTTAATATTTATTTTTATAACTTAATTCTGCATAAAACATTTTAAGTGTAATATTATGAGATTTATGAGGGCGTGTCTAGGGGCGGGATTAGGGGGCGGGACATGGTAGGGGTTGGGCGGGCAACTGGTGGCGAGTATGCCTTAAGTCCTGGCTAGTAGCTCAGGATTTGAAATTTTGAGCCCTGATGTAGGGGATATATTAATTGAGGCACCCAGAGGCGGGATTTTTGATTTCTCCAATCACAGGCAAGGGGCAGGGACTGTGCTCCTTTAGGAATTCCCGGCCAGGACAAGTACTGTCATTGAGTAAAGCGGTGATGTGGTGGCCTTTTTTTGGGGTCATTAGTTAGGCTTGGGGGTGACTGTGTCAGTTTTCATTCTGGGACACTGTATTGTCTTGGAATGAAGGTGCCTGGGACAGACCTACAAAATGCGGGACTGTCCCGGGCAATCCGGGACACATGGTCACCCTACCTGGATGATCTTGATCAGATTGATGCATTCCACCATAGGGATGGGTTATTTGTATCAAGACATAGACTGGGACCTAAAACATGAAATCAGTGGCATGAGGTTAAGGGTATAAAAATCATCTATATTAGAAGAAATAATAACGCCCAGATATTTAATCTAAGAAACAATCTTAATATGAGCAAGCTAAACTTCTAAAGGTATTATAAGAGGATCTAAAGGGAGGAGGGGAGATTTATCCCAGTTAATTTTGAGCATGGAGAAATTGCTGAATTCAAAATGAAGGGACACATGGGTTGATTTACAAAAAATGTAGAGTGCGGTTCTGCATAGAAACCAACCAGCATCCATTTTTCTGTTTGTTTGTTTTTTGAACACGCTGAAGTTTGAAGTTGATTGTCTACCATGCACAGTTGCACCAGATTTTTCACGCTCCAGTTTTAGTAAATAAAACCCATAGCCTCCTGGAGAGAGGATTATGTATCAGACAGAAAAAGGAGCAGGTCATCTGCAGAGAGAGCAAATTTCTCCTCCTCCTGGCCTCTATTGAATCCAACTACTCCAATAGCCTGTTACAGCTAGCACACCAAAAGCTCAATATCCACCGCAAACAGAAGTGGAGACAAGGTGCACCCCTTCTATCTACTGCTGGGGGGCAGTGCAGCATTTCATTCTGGGACCCATGCAGCACAATGTCTTGGCCCAGCAATGGTGCCAATGTACACAACAACATGCAAGAAACTGCACCTTTGGGCCTTTTATGTCTCCTGGTGGCTCTAGGTAAACATCTAACTTCCATCTGACACCTCCACATGATTTCCTAAGGAAACACCTCTTACAATTGAGTCACCAACAAGAAGATGACTTCTCCTTTTAGAAGCCTTATCCATATCACTTGTCTAGTTTGCAACATCGGTTATTAACGTTACTTTTTGTAAACCAATTTCTTGGCTGTCTCCAAACTCCTGCTGTTTTCAAAGTACTGCTGTTTAAACTATGCACTTATGTCTGCTCCAATCTGTCCTGATACACTCACAAAGAGCACACATATTCCAATTAGAGAATGTTTTACATTGATTGAGAAAATGCAAAGAATTCTTTGAATGATGCCTGGTCCAAGCAGCCAACTTCCTGTGTTCAGAATGCAGCAGGGCAGCCATTGAGCATGGGACCTGGAAGCTAAGGCCTCTTTCACACTTGTACGACTTGTCCCACGTTTTGGGACTGCAATGTAGCATTAAAAGTCATTCCCCCGTGATTTCCAATGACAACCATTCATATTAGTACAACTTCAAGTCGTTCTGACTTCAAAGTAATCCCTGCACTACTTTGGTCCGACTTTCATGCCAGTTACACAGGAATTCCCTGAAATTGGGGCAAAATCGCAACCACAAATCATGGTAAAATCGTGCGACTTTGAAGTCGCAGTAGTGTGAAAGGGGCCTTATGGAGATCCTGATACAGCCATGTCTACTACAGTGATTTCCAGCTCCTCAAGGAATCCCACATGTATGGTAATGCATAGTTACTGTACATTGCTCCAAGCTGGACCAGTGTAACTATGTAAAAAATGCCATACCTAGAATTCCTTTTTAAATGCCCCTGTTGGTTCTTGTTCCCATGTCTCTTATCATTCATAAGGTCTTTCCTGCTTTTATTCCTAACATGTTGATATGCTGTTTTTTTGTTTTGTTATAACCCTTTTTCTTAAACCTAATGTTAAGGTCACAGATTAATTTTAGAAAATTTTCAAAACCATACATTCTTTCTTGATCTAATATATTGTCCCATAGGAATAGTATGTGGGGGGGTGGAAATATGTGTTTTGGTAGAGATACCCTATTTGGATTCCCTTGTGTTATGAGGTCCAGATAGCGGTTGTATAGCCTTTTTTTTTTTTTACCTTTACCTACAGATAAAATCGCGGCTCCGGCCACTCGCAGCGTGGAATTACTGTTGAGCTTCTGGGATCCATTTGAAATTATTCCTGAACCTTTGTGTCACTTACAATTGAACCCATGTACTCCGTGTCCCTTTGTCTGTGCCAGTAATCAGTGCAATGAAAATCACACACAACTTTATCTTAGCTGCGAGGGCCCAACTTAGGATCCTGCACAGATTACAGAAAATGCCCCTGACCTGAGCTCATTAGACATGTGCAATTAGTTTAGTTCCAAATTCGATTTTTTTAACTAATTTTGACAAATTAGTTAATTCTGAAATTTCAGAATTTTTTAATTTATGAATTTTTGGACTTTCGAATTCCAAATTTTCGAATTTCCAATTTTCTGGATTTTCAAAGTTCCGAAATTTTTGAAATTCAGAAATGTGGAAATTTTAAATTTTGGAAATTCGAAAATCGGAAATTCGGAAATTCAGAATGCGAAAATGTAAAAATCTGAAAACTGGAAATTCGGAAATGTAAAATTCGAAAATTATAAATAGAAAATGTTTTGAATTTTCGAATTTTCAGAATTTCCAAAAAAAGCTAAAAAACAAATGAAACGAAAATGAAAACAAACACATTTTTCAGCAGTGCACATGTCTAGAGCTCATTATTGTGCATCTATTCCAGATGCTTGTGTGTGACATCACATACAAGCACGTGGGCTGGATGCAAGAGGCAGATCAGCGGGGATGAATGTGCCAGGACAGGTAAATGTGTCTCATTTTTGCTTCTTTCACCAATCTGCATATCACGCATATCATAGATGAGAAGAGGGTACAGCGGTGGAGCAGATGAGTGGGGGGGGCACAGGGGTGGAAGAGATGAGAAGAGGGTTCAGCATTGGGACAGAAGAGCAGGGGGGGTACAGTGATTGGGTCAGATGAGCAGGGGTTTACGTTGGTAGGAAAGATGAGCAGGGGGTTCAGTGTTGGGTCAGATGAGAAGCGCATTCAGCGGTGGGACAGAAAAGCAAGGGGGTAGAGGAGTGGGGAAGATGTGAAAGGAGGTGTATTGGTGGGACAGATGAGCAGGGGGTTACAGTGGTTGTGCAGAAGAGCAGGGGGTACAGAGATGGGGCAGATGTACAAGGGGGTACAGTAATGGGGAGGAGCAGGGGGGTACAGAGGTGGCACAGATGTTCAGAGGGGTAAAGTGGCAGGCAGAGATGAAAGGAGGTACATTGGTGGGACAGATGTGCAGGGGGTTACAGCGGTGGGGCAGAGGAGCAAGGGAATACAGAGGTGGGGCAGAGGAGCAGGGGGGTACAGTGGCGAGGCAGAGGAGAAAGGAGGTGCATTGATGGGACAGATGAGCAGGGGATTACAGTGGTTGGGCAGAGGAGCAGTGGTTACAGAGGTGGGGCGAAGGTACAGGAGGGTACAGTGGCAGGGCAGAGGAGAAAGGAGGTACATTGGTGGAGCAGATGTGCAGGGGGTTACAGCGGTGGGGCAGAGGAGCAAGGGAATACAGAGGTGGGGCAGAGGAGCAGGGGGGTACAGTGGCGAGGCAGAGGAGAAAGGAGGTGCATTGATGGGACAGATGAGCAGGGGATTACAGTGGTTGGGCAGAGTAGCAGTGGTTACAGAGGTGGGGCGAAGGTACAGGAGGGTACAGTGGCAGGGCAGAGGAGAAAGGAGGTACATTGGTGGAACAGATGAGCAGGGGGGTTACAGTGGTGGGGCAGAGGAGCAGGGGGGTACAGAGGTGGGGCAAATGTCCAGGGGGGTACAGTGGCGGGGCAGAGAAAAAAGGAGGTACATTGTTGGGACAGATGAGCAGGGGGTTACAGCGGTGGGGCAGAGGAGGCACAGATGTGCAGAGGGGTATATTGGCGAGGCAGAGGAGAAAGGAGGTACATTGATGGGACAGATGAGCAGGGGGTTACAGCGGTGGGGCAGAGGAGCAGGGGGGTACAGAGGTGGGACAGATGTGCAGGAGGTACAGTGGTGGGGCACAATGGCTGGCTGTGACATGCAGGGCCGGCCGCCGTTGCGGGGTTCCAACATGCAGGGCCGGCCGCTGATGTTCTGCGCTGCATGCAGGGACATGCAGGGCCACCCGCTGATGATGGTGGGAGGAGTGGAGGCATTCTACACCTACCAAGCCCATCCATGGCAACCCAGGCTGAACAGAAAGTCTTAGCCGCGTACACACGGTTTTTTGTGAAAAAAACGACGTTTTTTGTGATAAAAAACGCGTTTTTGAAACCCCGTTTTGCATACACACCATCGTTTTTTTCACAAAAAACGAGGTTACCCCACACTTTTCCATTGCACCTAACTAGCCTGGGCATGCGCGGGTTGACTCGTTTTAGCGTTTTTGCTACACACGGTGCTTTTTGTGAAACAAAAAACGGTTTTGAAAGACACAAAAAATTCCAGGAATTTTTTTTGGTCGTTTTTTTTAGACAAAAAACGGTTTTGCCCACACACGATCAATTTAAATGAGAAAAAACGACGTTTTTTTTCAGCCGTGTGTAGGAAGTTTGTGCAGGCCCCGTCGCCCGCACCTATGGGGAGGGAGAGGGAGAGAGAAGCCGAGGAAGAGGTCGCTATGGGGAGTGCTGTGACAAGGTGGAGGCGAGCTGCGGGATGTGAGCATATCTCCCCTGCTCGCCCCCCCTTCTCCTGTCAGCAGAGCACAGCTCTCATCTTATTTGGCTGCTTAGCTTGTTGCCGATTTGCTTCTGTCCCCATTGGCCACAGTGGAGGCCCAATCAAAAGAGGCTAGCAGAAAGGAGAAAGGAGAAGCTGTCGCTCCAGGTGAGCGCACCTCGGTGATCAGTATTCACTCAAAACCAGGTGGGTTCCGGCAATGCACTAAGCATGAATAGAAGAAAAAATGTTATGGACAGCCGCACTCCAATGGATGTTGAAAAAATGGTTAATAGCCTATTAATAAGG
Organism: Rana kukunoris; assembly: GCA_029574335.1. NCBI lineage: Eukaryota > Metazoa > Chordata > Amphibia > Anura > Ranidae > Rana > Rana kukunoris. The sequence continues at coordinate 116,091,868 of CM056054.1, forward strand.
TAAAGGAAAAACACTACAAGAAAAAACAGCAAATGGTGGGATAATACAGCTGACGCGTTTCACATTGATGAACAATGCTTAGTCATAGCAGAAGAGGCTAGCAGTGCATCATTTGACATGTAGTACTGGAGGATTGTAAGCCCCATTGTTGTCTACAGGCAGCAGACGTCAGCCCCCAGCATGCACTCTGCTGGGGGGAGAGTGAGAGCCTGGAGCCCAGGAAGAAGCTGAGTGACTACTAAAGGAAAAAGAGAGGACTGTGCTGGGGGAAGCCAGAGAGAGCCACACTGTACCCATACCACCAGAGAGAGAGCGCCACCACCACGCTGAACCCACACCAGAGAGAGAGAGCCACGCTGTACCCGCACCACCAGAGAGAGAGAGACAGGCTGTACCCGCACCACCAGAGAGAGCGAACCACGCAGTACCCACACCACCAGAGAGATTGAGCCATGGTGTACCCACACCACCAGAGAGACTGTCAGGAAGGGCACGCCAGCAACCAGGATGGCGGCAATGGTCGTTCCTCTGTCCCACCCCAATAAGAGTGCCACCACCACACTGTACCCACAGCACCAAAGAGAGCCACGCTGTACCTGCACCACCAGAGAGAGAGCCACGCTATACCTGCATTACCAGAGAGAGAGCCACGCTGTACCCGCACCACCAGAGAGAGAGCCATGCTGTACTCGCACCACCAGAGAGAGAGCCACGCTGTACCCACATGCTGTACCCACACGCTGTACCCACACCAGCAGAGAGAGAGCCATGCTGTACTCGCACCACCAGAGGGAGAGCCACGCTGTACCCACACCACCAGAGAGACTGTCAGGAAGGGCACGCCAGCAACCAGGATGGCGGCAATGGTCATTCCTCTGTCCCACCCCAATAGGCTATTTAAACTGCCTCACTTCCTTGAATCAGTGCTGTCTGGTCTACAGCATTACCTGAGACCTCTGATTGTTGTTGACCTGCACTCTGCTCCAGCTGACTTTACCCGGCTTACTCTGACTACCCTGTTTATCTGCCTGCATCTGACCTCGGCCTGTGTTGACTACGTCCCTGCCTGTTCCTCCTGCTACCTTGCTGCCAGCCTGTTGCCGAACCTGCTTGTATCTGACCCTGCTCCAGTGTTCACCTGCTTTGGACTTGTGTGTCTACTGCTCCAGTCCATCCGCCTGCACCTGCCTGAGCTCCTAGTTCCAGTCCAGCTGAACAGTTCCAGTCCGGTCTGCTGAACAATCCCTGTGTATCCTGGTTCCAGTCCAAGCTGTTCCAGTCCGCTGAATTGAGCCTGTTGTTCCTGGTTCCGGTCCAGCTCGTCTATCATCAAGTTTGCCAGGCTCTCGTGCGACTCTGCACCCCTGCGCCTCCTGTCTTCCCTATCAGGGGCCTCGAGTCAGAGGTGTAAGGGAGGCCTCCCTCTGCATACCAGACTCTTCCACCAGGTACGTGACAGAGATAGCCACGCTGTACCCGCACCACCAGAAAGCCACGCTGTACCCGTACCACCAGAAAGAGAGCCGCGCTGTCCAGCACCACTGGAGAGAGAGCAGGTCAGTGTCACTGGGCAATGTGGGCACAATGGGAGACATACAGTACTAGCAATAGGATTGGGACATCGTAATATAAAGGGGACTGCACTGTAATCACTGCAGTACCCCTTTACAGTGCAGTCCTCTTTATATCACAGTGTCCCTTCACATCACAGGTGGAGGACCGACACCAGCCAGCCCCGTGAATGTCTACCGACGCCCTCCCCCAGTCCCTCTGGAAAAGTTGGCTGCTCAGTCTAAAATGCCTGGGACTTTTTTTTGTCCAAGTCCAGGCCTGGTTAGGACAGATCAGAAGATGGTTTAGCAGTGAGACAGAAGAGCATGGGGTATAGGGGTGGGGCAGATGTGCAGGGAGGTACAGTGGTTGGGCAGATGAGAAAGGGGGTACATTGGTGGGGCAGATGTGCAGAGGGTTACAGTGGTGGGGCAAATGAGCAGGGGGGTACAGTGGTGAATAGGGATGAGCTCCACGTTCGATTCAAAAGTATGTTCGACTCGAACATTGTCCGTTCGTACGTTCGACGAAATTTGAACGAATTTTGAACGCGCCAAATTCGAGTAACGCAACGGTCCATAATTCACTGCGGCATTGCGCGCTGATGATTGGCCACAAAGAGCCATGATTGGCCAAAGCCTGGGTGGCCTTGGCCAATTATGGCTCAGGGCTTTAGCACACGCCCCACACTATAAAAGGCCGCCTGCTGGGTGGCCTCGTGTAGTGTGTTCCAGTGCTGAACAGAGATTAGTCAGAGAGACGGAGAGATTTTTTTTATATAGCTAGATAGAGCAGGCAGGCTACTCAGTTTAGCTTAATTTACAGTGTGTAGAGGAGGGGTCGTCAACCCCCGGTCCGCGGCACTTCTGCAGCTGGGCCGCGGGTGCGAGCAGGCGGCATTAAAGAGCCCCACATGCGGCCCGCAGCACTCTGCCATTCGGACGGCGATGTAGGAGACTTTTCTTCCTCCTTCTGTTGCTATGTAATCCTCACAGCGACAGCGGGAGGCGGAACAATTCTGGGTGGAGGGCGGAGCTGCCGAGGTTATCAAACAGGCGATTGGCTGCTAGGACTGTCCTTCATCCTAGCAGCCAATCACCTGTTTGTTACCTCGGCCCTCCCTCCATCCAGAACTGTCCTGCCTCCCTCCCTGCAACTCCTCTCCTGTCCCTATCCAGACATGCTATGCCTCCCTCCGATCTGTCTCTGAAGTGTGGGGGGGGAGTGATGACTGGAGTGTGGGGGGGGAACTGAGGACTGGAGTGTGGGGGGGGGACTGAGGACTGGAGTGTGGGGGGGGACTGAGGACTGGAGTGTGGGGGGGCTGATGACTGTAATGTGGGGGAGCTGAGGAATGTAATGTGGGGGGACTGAGGACTGTAATGTGGGGGGACTGAGGACTGTAATGTGGGGGGAGCTGAGGACTGTAATGTGGGGGGCCTGAAGAAGTTAAATTGGGGTGACCAAGAACTGTCATGTGAGGGGGGTTGAGGATATTAAAGTGGAGGTTGGGAATGTAATGTGGGGGGGGTAGGCTGAGGACTGTGATGTGAGGGACTGAGGACTGTAATGTGTGGGGGGGACTGAGGACTGTAATGTGTGGGGGGGGGACTGAGGACTGTAATGTGGGGTTATGATATAAAATTCTGCATCTGTTGGCAGGCAAGTGACATTCCGCATTTGGTGGCAGACAGCGTGGCAAGTGACACGCTCAAAGCTCCCACTGATTCTGCATTATGGTGGGTTTAACTTTTTTATTTATTACTACAATGTAATAATTGAAATAATGCGCTGACAAATTGCCCGCGAAAAATCGCTTACCCCCCACATGCCATCCCCAAACGGGCCTTGGCAAAATGTTCTGTCACGCAGCCAGTCCCCGGTGCCAAAAATGTTGGGGACCACTGGTGTAGAGGATATATATACATCCCTAGGAGTTGTACATATGTTTATACACTGTATAGCTTAGCTAGATCAGCTTTTCCTATTTGTCAGGCAGGAGATTGTGCTAGCTGCAGTGTTCTAACGTGTTGTATTGCCTGTGTGCTGTTTAGTTTACATCTAAACGTACTCGGTGTTACTGCACTTGTCCTGTTTATTTGCAACTAAATGCAGTTGCTGTTACTGCATGTGTGCTGTTTAATAGCACCTAAACGCAGTTGCTGTTAGTGCACGTTTGCTGTTTAATAGCACCTAAACGCAGTTGCTGTTACTCCACGTTTGCTGTTTAATAGCACCTAAACACAGTTGCTGTTACTGCACGTGTGCTGTTTAATAGCACCTAAACGCAGTTGCTGTTACTGCACGTTTGCTGTTTAATAGCACCTAAACGCAGTTGCTGTTACTGCACGTTTGCTGTTTAATAGCACCTAAACGCAGTTGCTGATACTGCACGTGTGCTGTTTAATAGCACCTAAACGCAGTTGCTGTTATTGCACGTGTGCTGTTTAATAGCACCTAAACGCAGTTGCTGTTACTGCACGTTTGCTGTTTAATAGCACCTAAACGCAGTTGCTGTTACTTCCGGTTTGCTGTTTAATAGCACCTAAACGTCCTTTGTGTTCTGCACTTGTGCTGTTTATTAGCACCTAAACATAGTTGGTGTTACTGCACTTGTGCTGTTTATTAGCACCTAAACATACTTGGTGTTACTGCACTTGTGCTGTTCAGTTGCACCTAAACGTCCTTTGTGTTACTGCACTTGTGCTGTTTATTAGTACCTAAACGTAGTTGGTGTTACTGCACTTGTGCTGTATAGTTTTCACTTAAACCTACTTGGAGGTCACTGATTCTATGTGGGTGCCTGATAGGAGAGAGGAGGAGAAAGAAGAGGAGGAGGAGGAGGCACAGGCACATCTCCAAAGAGGCAGAATGCCCTCCAGGGGCCAGCTTAAGGGCAGCACACCAACTGCATTACATCGCAGAGCTACGCCTGTGCAGGGCGCTGCTGTGTCTCAACGTTACTGCAAAAGTTCTTTGGTGTGGGCCTTTTTTGAGACATGTGCATCAGATCGCACCGTTGCTATTTGCAACATATGTCTCAAGCGTATCTCACGTGGCCAAAACATCACCCGCTTGGGCACCACATTCTTGAACAGACATATGCCATGCAGTTTGTTGGCAAGCATACCAGAAAGACCCACACCAAAGAGTAAAGCGGACCTCCCCTTGCCCCTCATCAGCTGGGACCTCCAACCCCACTAGACCCTCAGTCCCCTATGATGCCTGCCCTGATAGGACTGAAGGTGTAGAAATAGGTGTGTCACAACCTAGTAGTACATGCCGGCAATCTACTGATAGTACCAGACAAATTTCCCTGCCCCAGCTGCTGCAGCGCCGAAATAAGTTCTCTCCCAGCCATCCACATGCCCAGCGGTTGAATGCTAGCTTAGCGAAATTGCTAGCACTTCAACTGCTACCTTTTCAGTTGTTAGATTCTGCCCCCTTCTGTGAGTTTGTGGAATGTGCGGTACCTCAGTGGCAAGTACCCAAACGCCACTTTTTCTCACGGAAGGCGATTCCGGCTCTCTATGCCTCCATGCCTCGCTGTACAGGGCGGTCAGTGGTAAGGTGCATCTTACCGCTGACTCATGATCCAGCAGGCATGGACAAAGACGTTACCTCTCTTTCACGGCGCATTGGGTGACTCTGCTGGGAAGGACGCAGGGCAAGGTACAGTAGTGTTGGAGGTTGTTCCGCCACCACGCCTCCAAAACACTACTACTGGTTGTGACACACCTCTCTCCTCCACCCCCTCCTCTTCTTCCTCTGTGGCCTCTTCCTGTGCTGATGTCCCCTCGGAACCAGCCGTGCTCTGTAGGCGTACGAGGGGGTACGCAGGAATGCAGGCCAAGAGATGCCATGCGGGCAGAGGATCTGTCAGATCTGCAGGGCAGGCTCAGAGGTGGTTGACGCCACGCCAGCTTAAGCCTGGAATGGTGGTTAGCGACAATGGCACCAACCTCCTCTCTGCCCTGCGACAGGGAAAACTGACCCATGTGCCCTGTTTTGCTCATGTCCTGAATTTGGTGGTGCAGCGGTTCTTGGGCAGGTACCCGGCTTACAGGATGTCCTGAAGCAGGCCAGGAAAGTCTTTGTGCATTTCTGGAGGTCATATAATGCCACTGCTCGGCTGACAGACCTCCAAAGGGAATACAACCTGCCCAAGAACCGTCTAATCTGTGACATGCCCACCAGATGGAACTCTACATTGGCCATGCTGCAGCGGCTGCACACGCAGCAGAGGGCCATCAATGAGTACCTGTGCCAATATGGCAGCAGAACTGGGTCAGGGGAGCTTGTTTTTTTTTTCTCCACGCCAGTGGGCCTTGATCAGGGATGCATGCACTGTCCAGTCACCATTTGAGGAGGCCATGAGGATGGTGGGCAGTGACAGTGCATGCATCAGTGAGACTGTCCCTCTTATTCACATGTTGGAGCACACGCTACGTGGAATAATGGACAGGGCCCTTGAGGCAGAACAGAGGGAGAAAGAGGAGGACTTCCTTACCTCTCAATGCCCCCTTTATCCAGACAGTGGTCCTGCTTGCCCACCTAGCACACAGGAAGAGGACGAGGAGGAGGAGAAGGAGGAGGAGAAGGAGGAGGATGATTGTATCAGCAGCATGGAGGTGGAGCCTAGCACTCAGCATCAGCAGTCTTCAAGGGATCATTTACAATCCCAAGGAACCCATGGACTTTTACGTGGCTAGGATGAGGTGGCTGCGGATCCTGTCGTCCTCAGTGACCCAGAGGACTGTGCCCCGAATGCCTCAGCAAACCTACAATGCATGGCCTCCCTGATCCTGCAAAGCCTGCGTAAGGATCCTCGTGTTCGTGGTATGAAGGAAAGGGATCATTACTGGCTAGCAACTCTCCTTGATCCACGTTACAAGAGTAAGGTTGCGGAGCTTATCTTGCCGTCGCAAAGCGAGCAGAAGATGTAACTTCTGCGGGAGGCCTTGCAGAAGGGTCTGTGCAACCCGTTCCCAGAACCTGGGGGATTACCAAATCCTGGTCATGGACAACGTGTTGCTGAGGTTTCGGTGAGTCACAGAAGGAGCGGTGGGGAAGGTGGCCGTCTGACCGATACGTTCAGACAATTTTTTAGTCCGCAGCCCCAAGGTCTGACCGGTTCCAGCAACCATCGCCAGTGTCTGGTTTACATGGTGTGGGAATACCTAGGGGCAAGATCCAACTTGGACACCTTCCCCACCGAAAATCCTCTGGATTACTGGGTCTTGAGGATGGATCACTGGCCAGAGCTTGCACAGTACGCAATTGAGTTACTGGCTTGCCCTGCATCCAGCGTTCTTTCAGAATGCACATTCAGTGCTGCTGAGGCTTTGTGACCGATCACAGGGTGCGCCTCTCCACCGACTTTGTCGATCGACTGGCTTTCATCAAAATGAATCAGGCTTGGATCAACACCAGCTACCAAGCACCTGATGCTGATGTAACTGAATCATTTTTTTGAAATGTCCGATCCCTTTGAGACTGCCTAAGCTGATGCTGAATGACTGTCCTGTTATGCTGCTGATGGAATATCCTTTTCCTCCTCACTGATCTTGCTGATAGCTAGTTAGAACATTTTTGTTTCTGCGCTCCGCCACTAGTGACTAAGGCCCAATTTTTCTGCCCCTGTTTAACAGGGGCGTCTAATAAAAATTTGTGATGCAATACTTTGCATGTGGCTCTTTGTTGCGCTCCAATTACAGTATCTGTGAGGGGTTGCAGTGTTGTGTTGTGCCTAAGGCCAATTTTTTCTGCCCCTGTTTAACAGGGGCGTCTAATAACAATTTTTGATGCAATGCTTTGCATGTTGCTCTTTGTTGCGCTCCAATTACAGTATCTGTGAGGGGTTGCAGTGTTGTATTGTGCCTAAGGCCACATTTTTCTGCCCCTGTTTAACCACTTAAGGACCCCCGCACGCACATTTACGGCCACAACATGGCTCGTACAGGCACAAGGGCGTAAATTTACGTCCCCGCCTTCGTGCGGTTCGGGGGTCCCATCGGGACCCCCTCCGCGGCGTGCGGGGGTCCCCCTGGCTCTGGGAGCGATCGCCGACGAGCGGGCGGATGTCCTTGTTTTCCGCCCACCCCCCGCGATTGCTCCCAGCCAATGGGAGCACTCCCCCTTCGTTTCAGTTCCTCCTCCTGTGTTTACACAGGAAGGAGGAAATGATGTCACCTCTCATCGCAGCGGTGTTTCCCACCGCTGCTGATAAGAGAAGACATCCACAGTAAGTGTGCACCAACACAACACTGACACACACTCACATAGGCACATTAACCCCTTGTGATCGCCCCCCCCCCCCACCCCCCTGTCACAGTGTCACTGAATGCAGTGACCTAATCACTGCATTTAGTGTCAGTGTGACAGGCAGTGTAAAATCAGTTAGTGTTAGGTCCAGGATAGCCCCCCCACCCCCCTAATAAAGTTTTAACCCCCTGATCACTGCCCTAGTTAACCCTTTCACTCCCTATTGCCAGCATCACTAAGCGATCATTTTTCTGATCGCTGTATTAGTGTCGCTGTTCCCGCTAGGTAGCTATTTTTTTTATTGCGATTTTTTTTTTTTACTAAAGACATGTGGCTGAATTAATTTTGGCCGAAATGTTTTACTAAAATTTAGTTTATTTGATTTTTTTTATAACAAAAAGTAAAAAAATTGTGATTTTTTTCAAAATTGTCGCTCTATTTTAGTTTATAGCGCAAAAAATTAAAATCGCAGAGGCGATCAAATACCACCGAAAGAAAGCTCTATTTGTGGGAAGAAAAGGACACAAATTTGTTTGGGAGCCACGTCGCACGACCGCGCAATTGTCTGTTAAAGCAACGCAGCGCCGAATTGTAAAAACACCTTGGGTCATTTAGCAGCGTATGTGTCCGGGTCTTAAGTGGTTAACAGGGACATTTAATAACAATTTTTGATGCAATACTTTGCATGTGGCTCTTTGTTGCGCTCCAATTACGGTATGACATGGTTCAGATTCTACTTAACAAACCTACAGTCCTTGTCTTATTTGCATCGCCTGTATACTGCTGTTCAAAGTATATAGGGCCAAAGGGTCTTGTCAGGGCCGATCTTCCCTATAGGCTCACTATGCAAGCCGCTTAGGGCCCCGCAAAGCTGCAAAGGGCCCCCCAAATTACTAGAGGCCCCGCCTGGTGAGAAGTAATTTTTACCCCCTCACCCCGCTTCTAAACTCGCTGGCTGAGTCATTTACGACAGCAGAACACCCCCTCCCCCGCTTCTCAACTTTCTTTCATGTGACATGTCACTGTCGTCAGCGCCCCCCCCGTTTCTCATTTTTAATGTGCCATGTCATTTTGCTTAGGGCCCCAGGGAGGTCAGGATTGGCACTGGGTCTTGTAATGACCTGGGGGGAGTGGTGGCGGGGAAACTCATGCTATTTTTTTCAATGATTTGTATCCATATTGCAGGGACCAAACATTACATTAAAGCCTTTTTTTCACTTTAAGCATCATTAACCACTTGCTTACTGGGCACGTATACCCCCTTTCTGACCAGGTGAAATTTTAGCTTCCGCCACTGCGTCGCTTTAACTGACAATTGCGCGGTCGTGCGTCTTGGCTCCCAAACAAAATTGGCGTCCTTTTTTCCCCATAAATAGAGCTTTCTTTTGGTGGTATTTGATCACCTCTGGGGTTTTTATTTTTTGCGCTATAAACAAAAAAAGAGCGACAGTTTTGAAAATAATTTAATATTTTTTACTTGTTGCTATAATAAATAGCCCAAAAAAAAATCGCAATAAGCGCAAAAGTTATAGCGCTTACAAAAAAGGGAACAGAATTATTAGTATTTTTTTTTCTTTACTAGTAATGGTGGCGATCTGCGATTTTTATTGGGACTGTGACATTATTTTTTGCGCCATTCACATTTATACTGTGATCAGTGCTATAAATATGCACTAATTACTGTATAAATGTGACTGGCATTGAAGGGGTTAACACTAGGGGGTGAGGAAGGGGTTAAATGTGTGCCCTGCATTGTGTTCTAACTGTGGGGGGTGACTGGGGGAGGTGACCAATCTGTGTCCCGATGTACAAGGGACACAGATCGGTCTCCTCTCTCCCTGACAGGACGTGGATCTGTGTGTTTACATACACAGATCCACGTCCATGTCTGTGTACCGTCAATCGCGAGTGCCTGGCGGACATCGCGGCCGCCAGGCACGCGCATCGGTAGCTCGAGGATGCGGCGGGCACGAGCGCCCAAAGACGTCCTCCCAGAGAATTAGAGCCACCCTGCAGCCGTACAAAGTCATACGGCCGTTGGGAAGTGGTTAAAATCGCTGCTCCAGAAAAAAACGACCGTTTTTAAAACTTTTTTTTCCATTGATACATGTTCCCTGGGGCAAGACCCTGGTTCTCAAAGACGTTTTCCAACAATACCTTGAATATTGGGCTTTAAAATTAGCACTTTTGAATTCGAACGTTCGAGTCCCATAGACTTCAATGGGGTTCTAAATGTTCGCGCGAAAGGGGGGTCTGTTCGAACGTTCTGGTCCGAACCGAAAGTGGGGGTGTTCGGCTCATCCCTAGTGGTGAAACATATTTGCAGGGGGTCAGTGATCTGAGGTGTGAAGGTGCATGAATTGGGGCTGATCTAAGGCATGAGAGTGCAGGATGCTATTTTCTCTCTATTACTCATGTAGTTTACAGCATTTATAAAAAATCCTTTTTCGTGATTCAGATTGTGAAGTTTTTTTTTCTGTTATAAAATCGGCACGCTCAATTTCTTTGAAAACATTTTTTGTCTTTTTTGTAACCTGACTAACTATAGGTAACCATAACCAGGCCCAGACTGGGACAAAAAATAGGCCCGGTTAATGATGGGATGTGGGGTTCCAGCACCTTGTACCTCTGGACCCCTTTACATTACACAGCACCCTCCACCTCTGAAACCCTTTACATTACATAGCACCGCACATCTGGACCTTTTTACATTACACAGCACCCTGCACCTCTGGACCTCTTTACATTACATAGCACCGCACCTCTGGACCCTTTTACATTACACAGCACCCTGCATCTCTGGAGCCCTTTACATTACAAAGCACCGCACCTCTGGACCCCTTTACATTACACAGCACCTTGCACCTCTGGACCCTTTTACATTACACAGCACCCTGCACCTCTGGACCCATATACATTACATAGTACCGCACCTCTGGACCCCTTTACATTACACAGCCCCCCACAGATTGTTACACAGACACCCCCTAACAGTTCTGGACCCTGTACATGTTACACAGACCTCCCTACAGTACAGACCCCCTCCCTACAGTGCAGACCCCTTCCCTACAGTACAGACCCCCCCACATTACTGACCCCCCCTACAATACAGACCCCCCTACAATACAGAACCCTCCTACATTACAAAACCCCCCTACATTACAGACCTCCCTACAATACAGACCCCCCCTACAGTACAGAACCCCCTACATTTCAGACCCCCCTAACAATATAGAACCCCCTACACTATAGACCCTCCTACAATACAGAACCCCCCTACCTTACAGAACTACCCCTACAATACAGACCCCCCTACATTACAGACCCCCCCTAAAATAGAGAACCCCCTTCAATACAGAACCCCTACATTTCAGAACTCCCCTACAATACAGAGCCCCCCTACATTACAGACCCCCTACAATACAGAACCCTCCCCTACATTATAGACCCCCTACAATACAGAACCCCCCCTACATTTCAGATCCCCCTACAATACAGAACCTCACTACATTTCAGAACTCTCCCCTACATTTCAGACCCCCCCTGCAATACAGACCCCCTACATTTCAGACCCCCCTACAATACAGAACCCCCTACATTTCAGACCCCCCTACAATACAGAACCCCCCCTACATTACAAAACCCCCTACATTTCAGACCCCCCTACATTACAGACCCCCTACAATACAGAACCCCCCTACATTTCAAACCACCGCTACAATACAGAGCCCCCCTACAATACAGAAACCTCCCTACAATACAGACCCCCCCTTCAGACCCATAATGTACCTCAGATCAGCGCAGGACTGCATGTCGATGCCTCTCCCCCTGTGTAGACATAAAGGAGGAGGGGGGGTGGCTTCACTCTGCTCGGCTGTGTGAGACAGCCGAGCCAAGACTGATCAGATCATCAGAGCCACGGCTACCGTGCCAGAGAGAAGGGGATTGTTGCGGGTCCCCCCTGATGTGCCGAAGGGTGTCACTCAAGTGTGGATCCGACTCGCAGCTGAGAGTGCACTGGGGGGAGATGTGATATGCGGCCTGCCGTGGCCCGGCGCCCCAAAGGGCATATGCCCGGTATGCCCCATGGCTAGTCCGGGCCTGACCATAACTATATATGTATGTAGCACCCTCTACCTTTTTTTGTAATCAAAACTTTTTATTGACAAGGATAGTGGGTAACTGTAGAGTACAGCAATAAGATATACAGGCAAAAGTAGCATCATAAGCTTATACACAAAGCATATATCCCAATACAGAGTATAAAGTTACCCAAAAGCTCATTTACATTTTTTACTGATAAAACATATAATGAACTGAAAGAAAAAGAAAACACCTTCTTCCGAGCTTGTTTGTAGGCAAATGCATCAAATGACGTTTCATCTATGCGTTATGTATAATGTAAGAGAAGCCTCAGGCTCGGGAGAAAACTATAAAGGAACAATAAAAAGGGTCTAGAAAGGGTTTAGAACTGCAGCAATCTATCCATCACTAACTGTGGAGGAGCAAGGTTTGGGTCATCCAACCAGTTTTGCCATATAAGGTTAAGGTTTTTGAACGCGTTGCGATGTCGATATGCCAACTCCCTGAGGAGAAGAGAGTTAACATAAGTGATACATTTGGCCCTAGTAGGCACAGCTGATGCCAGCCATAATCGTGTACACCCTCTACCTTAGGTAGGTGCTAAGTGTTATGCCGCGTACACGCGACCGTTTTTCGTGTTGTAAAAAATTACGTTTTTTTAATGTCATTAAAAACAATCGTGTGTGGGCTCCAGAGCATTTTTCACGATGTAAAAAATAGGCACTAAAAATTTAGAACATGCTCTAATTTTTCACAACATTTTAACCTCTTTATAGTGCCATCGTACGTGTTGTACGTCACGCACTTTGCTACAGCATTTTTTTTTTTTTTTTTAACGATCGTGTGTAGGCAAGGCGTTAACATTTTTTTATTTTTTCTAGACCATTAAAACATTTTTTACAACCCGGAGAACTGTGGCGTTTGAGTCAGATTGATGCAGCCATGCAGGCAGATTTGCAAGTCGGTCTTTCTGGGATCAGTAGTCCATCACCATTTAATCTTCTCAAACGGTTGCTGCCATAAAGGGGTACTGCAGTCCCCAGCCTACAAAGGATCATCAACTAAATTAACTGGGACTTATCCAGAGTGAGGTTCTGATGCCTTGACTGGATTACTAAGACTGTGACAGAAAGAGTTTCTAAGGTAAAAGTCTGTCAAGCAGTGTGCTGGAGGAAGAAGTGTTCTGAGGTAAAATACTGTCAAATTTAGGGTCAGCCATCTTGTCCTTTCTGAGAAGTGTGACGCAGTTACTATAATCTTCAAAATACTAATTTGTTCTATGCAGACATCTCAAATCTCCCGCGAGCCACAGGAATCTCCCCCATTTGGCTGCGGGCTCCCGGACACCCGCGAGTGCAGGAAGATCTCTTGACTGTGCCTGTCACTCAGCCACCAACTGACAAAGCAGCACAAATGGCCGAATAGAAGTACGGCCGCTCTGTCTGTGGCTGAGTGACAGATGGATGTAAGGTGATGCGAGCTGAGGCAGAGGGGGGACAGCCCATACTGCTGTCCCCATTCTGCTTAGGCTGCTGCATGGGTACTTTTGTGTTTTTCAGGTCGGTCGGCCAATTCAGCAGGAAAGGGAAGGAGGGGAGTGGGTGGAGGCAGATAGAAGAGTGTGCGTGCGCCTGTGATCTGCAATTAAAAGACAAACTGCAGTACTCTGGCAAAAGTTCCCCTCACTTTGGCCGGCATTTTTTGCACAGGTCAGTTCTATCATGTAACTATCTTGTGCCCAGCTATCCTAATGTCTCTCTCCCTCCAGGCATCTTCCTGAATGACTTTTCTCTGGAAGTGCTGACCAACTGTCCTCCCAGCTCCTGTTCCAGGACACCTTTCCATGACCGTTTAAGGCGAGGCTCCCTTCCGCCTCCCGAGCTCCCCACCACCTCCCAGAAAGGGGGTTCCCTCAGACACGACAGTTTAACACTCGATCATCCAGTTCACCCAGCCGACAACTCTTCCCCCAGCACGCTGACAAAGGGTATATATAGGAGGCCTGCCCCCTGCCAATCCTAGTGGGGGATTGATCAGGGCTCCCACATACACCCATGTCACTCCAGCTCTATGACATGCACTTTTTCCAGAACCTTCTTCCTGGAAACAAGAGCTGAAGTACATGTTAGTCACTGCTACACTAAACTAAACCACTTCCCTGGCCTCAGATCAAAACAAACAGCCCTAGCACACAGCATAGGCCTGCTTAAATTTACCTGCACTGGCAGCTTTCACAAAAAACCTACACTTGTACCTACCTACCTAAGGTAGAGGATGCTACATGATATTCACTAAAGTATCTTATGTTTGATCATAAATCTGCATTGGTCTCTTCTGGTGCTGCTCAAGCAACTTGATGTGTGCATACTGAGCACAGGGAGTTGCTTGCTTGGCACCTCTACCATTCAGGGGACACCTTTTTTTTTTTTTTTTTAAATAATACAAGATGTTCTCTGATTGGACAAGGCAGAGCTTGTGACATCTTTCAGAGAATGCCCTGCATTCTGTTTAGATTGTGTATCCAAACAAAATTTAGGGATTAGGAAATAAACAGAAAGGAACAAGGATAACGATTTTAACTTGCAAATAAACCTAAGATAAATTAAAAAATAAGTATGAGTCCTTGTGTGTGTGTCCTAATTTATTGTGAGAGTCCAACATTATTGTTTACTCTGAATTATCTAATGTTAAAATATGCTTGTACTGTCTTGTTGTTTTGAAATCTATTCACACAGGCCCAAATAACATTTTCCTCTGTCTGCAGAATAGGAGCATTGTGGACACAGAAAGAGAAAGATTAGTAAGGGCTAGCCTTCCTGTAGTTATATTAGTTATTAACCCTCCACCCTTCACCTAAAGCTTGGCCACTTCTTCTTCGGCAAATGAATTTGCATAAATGGTATAAGGCCTCATGCTTACGGATGAACGAAAAAATGCCCATAAATATGCTGGCAGAAGTTGGCAGAAAAAATGCATGTAATGCCGCATTTTTAGGTACGTGTACACGCTTAAATATGCGCATTTACAAGCATATTGTGCTTAGATGCATAGGAACGTAAACTGATTATTTTGCCTAGAATAATAATTAATTACAGCAACTAGAATAAATTAACACAAGTTTAGGTGCATTATGCGCGTTTGAATGTGTTTATGCGTGTATGGGTGTAAATTAAGTTGGAAAACTCTCTGAATACATGTTTGGGGCATTGTTTTAATGGTCATAAATGCTGCTCTTAACCTCCCTAGCGGTATTCCCAAGTCAGGCTCGGGGTGAATCTTCAGTACCAAAAGCGGTAACCCCCAGCCACACTTAGGATTGCATCACAGGATCCATGTACAGCTTACCTTGTCCCTTGGATCCTGCGATGTCCTCCCCGCTGTGTGTGCGAGCCGTGTCTCCGCTTGATTCACAGTGCCGCGCTCCGTTCCCTGCGAGTGGCGCAACGCACAGGGACGGAGCTCGGCACCATATTCAAAAAGTGAAAAACACACAATACATACAGTAGACTGTAATCTTACAGATTACTGTATCAAATAGTTTCACATCCCTTTTGTCCCTAGTGGTCTGCCCAGTGCCCTGCATGCAGTTTTTTATTATAAATACTGTTCTTTCTGCCTGGAAACTGGAGATTGTCTACAGCAACAAAAAAGTGTCCGTTTACGTCAAAAGTGCTTTTAGACCAGCTAGAAAACAGCAATAATAAATTAGAATCACTTTTAAAATTGAACTATAGTGATTTGTGAAGAAATTTGTCATCAAACACTGAAAGTAACAACAGCGTCAATTCTGCAACTTGAATCATTTTTACTATTATTATATTATTATTTGTTATAATTATTTATAGTTATTTATTATATTATAATTTATGATTTTGTGTTTCAAACTTTATCATACCCAGGATGTCTAATAGACTCTTGTTTGGACAGATTTAAGTGAGTTATTTCTAAGAATTACAGGCCTACAATATGGAACGCCAAATTTCTATATAAACATTGTACGGCTTTCAGCATCAAAAATCTGACATAATCATAGCACCAGGGAGGTAAATTTGCCTGTAAATGACGCAATATGGGAGATTTACTTAAACTGGAGCATACAAAATCTGGTGCAGGTCTGCACAGAAACCAATCAGCTTCCAGGTTTTCTTGCCAATGCTTGGTTGAACAAGCTGAAATTAGCAGCTGATTGGCTACCATGCACAGCTGCGCCAAATTCTGAGTGCTCCCATTTTAGTAAATCCCCCCCAATGTGCATATGAACTTAAAATAACCTAGAGCTGCTTTTTTCTGCCCATGTGCATGAGCATGATGGCCCAATGTGCTAGACTTTTTTGTGAAATAGCTACTGTGTTGCATATCTTTTACCCTTTTTGTGATAAGTTGATGGGGAGAGTGTTTGCCTACCTAACAACATTTTCAGGTTTGCAGGTTTGAGTGGGGTTTGAACGTAAACCAGTGTATCAAATTCAGGCCATGACAGAAAAAGTATTGGAGTTGATTGTATTTCCAGAAGTTGATTGAGAAGCTGCCAAGTTCCTCTTACAAATTGGTTAAGATTTCAACCACTTCCTGGCGGCGGTACGACTATATACGGCCGCAGGGTGGTTCTACTTCTCTGATCTGCCGTCTTTTTACAGCCTCCGCTCCTTCAGGCCACTGGGGGGTTCGATGTCTGCCAGGCACTCGCGATCGGCGGTCACAGAGACAAGGACATGGATCTGTGTGTGTAAACACACAGATCCATGTCCTGTCAGGGAGAGAGGAGACCGATCTGTGTCCCTTGTACATAGGGACATAGATCGGTCACCTTCCCCAGTCACCCCCCTCCCCCCACATTTAACCCCTTCCTCACCCCCTAGTGTTAACCCCTTCAATGCCAGTCACATTTATACAGTAATTAGTGCATATTTATAGCACTGATTGCTGTATAAATGTGAATGGCGCCATAAATGTGTCAAAAGTGTCCGATGTAACCGCCATCGCAGAATGCCGCCATTACTAGTAAAAAAAAATATATATAATAATTCTGCCCCCTATTTTGTAAGCGCTACAACTTTTGCGCAAACCATTTTTTTTTATTTTTTACCAAAAATATGTAGAAGAATATGTATCAGCCTAAACTGAGAAAAAAAAAGTAAAAAAAAAATAAAAAATTGGGCTATTTATTATAGCAACAAGTAAAAAATGTTTTTATTTTTTTCTAAATTGTCGCTCTTTTTTTGTTTATAGCGCAAAAAATAAAAACTGCAGAGGTTATCAAATACCACCAAAAGAAAGCTCTATTTGTGGGGAAAAAAAGAACGTCAATTTTGTTTGGGAGCCACGTTGCATGAGCGTGCAATTGTCAGTTAAAGCGACGCATTCCCGGAAGCTGAAACTTCACCTGGTCAGGAAGGGGGTATACGTGCCCAGTAAGCAAGTGGTTAAAGAAGAAGTATAGCCAAAGCTATTTTGACTATACTTCTATGGATCACAAGAGTGCGGTTCGTTTTGCACTCCTGTGATCCCTTGTCAGCCAGAAGCGGGCTGAAGTCCTTTGTCAGCTGATGTGACAGGGCTAGTTCAGGCTGTGAAAAGATCCCGACCATATATACTGACAGCTGGCTAAGGCCCTCAGCGATCTGCTAAGAGCCTCAGCCAGCCTCTCCCAACCCCTCCACAGCCCAGTGACCCAGTGAGTGCTAAGAACTGAGCTATCAGTGGTTTTTGATCACTCATTTCTCAGTGCAGAGCCGGTGGGGCACAGATGCAGCATCCACGTATAAATGTTTTTGTTTTTTTTTCTAAATCTCATACTTCTATTTTAAATAGGTGCCATGTAGAAATGTGTATGTGAGCATCATAATCTGAAACGCATGCTCCAAAATACTTTTTCAAATTGATGCAGCACCACAAAATTCCGACAATAGGAGGCTGTCTAAATCATTAATGGCAAATTACAGGATATAGTGCTTTACTTATGCTTGTAAGGGATTCCTTTCTGTTGTATCTTAAATAGGGGTCTCGTAAAGATGGGAACCACAAACAAATAAAATGCTGTGGGATTCCCCCGATAATTCATACTAGGCCCATCAGGTCTGACATGAATTTTATAATGAACTCCACAAAAAAATAAAAAAAAGGGGTGTTTCCCCCAAAAGGTGTTAACTGGGAACACCATGCAAAAAAAAGTGTGGGGCTGGGCTACCCTGATAATTAATATTAGGCCCATCAGGTATGTGGGCGTGGGGGATTCTGGGATTTCCCTTTAACCCCCAGGATGTCATTGACCAAATGTCACCTGGGAGACCTCACTACTTTTTTATGCTTAGCTGTCACCAGATGGAGCTGTCATTCATGGGCGAACAGAACTTCATGATTAGATCATGTCGGTGGGATTTTTTCTTTTGGCGGGTCAGTGGGCATTGTCCTTTGTGATTTAAATCTGCATGGCTGGGGGTGATGTGATTGACAGTGGATTTGCATTGTGGGACGTTTGTTTTGTTTTTTAAATGAAAGGTAAAAAAAAATGCTTGTATTTTTTTTTTTTTTGTGACTGAGTAGAAGTACTATTTACATGGGGGGGGAGGGGGGGGTTGTCTGGGTGCTCTCTTATTCTGATAAGTCCTCCAACTACAGATGCCCACATCCACCAGGCCAGGGTTGAGGGACAGAAGCCCTTGTTCTTATCAACTTAAGGTACTTTCCTGACGCCAGACATGGCAGCATACCTATGATATAGCCCCGCCCCTATATCCGCCCACAGGACACGTGACAACTCTCTATAAAACTCTGACTGAGAGCTACCTCCCCCATTCTCCTTTTTTGTCCTTAATATCAGCCTACAGACAGTTTCGTTCAGGATACGCTCTTACCTGCCGACTATTGTCGAAGTTCTGGCTGGGTTCAGCCTCTCCCAGTTCGAGGTCCCACATCTTAGGCACGCTAAATGCACCAACAAGGTGGGGAACCCCTTCTGGTGGTCTTCTGGGGTTGAGGTGTTCTCTAATCAGAGACGACAGTCCTCCTTTGGCATTGCCGGCGATGGAGTCTGATTTGAGCAAGCTGGGACTGCATGATGACTTCTTTCCTATGGAAGCCCTTTTCCAGGTCTGTCAGTTTTCCTTCTTGTTCTCATGTCTTTAAAGGCCCCATACACACTGCAACTTTTGTTGTCTGTTTTCCTTTAGAATTGCCAGGACCATGTGGTGCCTGCCTGATTGCATACAGGTTGAGGCTTTAGGCTTTTGCCTCATGTTGTGTGGTTTTGATAAATCTGAAGGGTAAAATCTGCAGAAGATTGTATGGTGTGTAGCCAGCTTAAGGGTGGAATTTCTAAATAGCTTATGTACTGTTTCTTGGTTTGTTTTTGCTTTAACCTGCTCTGTTAACCTGCTGTTGTTTCCTTATAAGCACCATATGCTTTCTTCCTAATTGTATTATTACTGAGTAGAGGTAAGAGAGGACTGAGTCTCAGGTGATCCAATTGCAGTATTAGGAGCAGTTAAAGAGGTAAGAGAGGACAGCTAGGTGATCCAATTGAAGCAGTTAAACAGCTAATGAATGCTTTGCTTTTAAACATCTCCTTCTGAGGTAAGTCTTATCTATCCTAGTAATAGGGATATATGGGGGAGAGAGGAGTAAGGAGCAATGTTTCACGAGGGGGATGGGGGTTCTGCCAGATTATTTTTACTATTTGTAAAAAAATAAAAATGCAGAGTTATATGTATATTTTTCCCTTTCACTTCCCTTATTTCTGTGGTCATGCAGTCCCCCATGCACCTTTCAGTAACTCCCATCAGCATGAGCATACTGCCACATAACAAAGACCACCCCACTATCAGGTAGAGGGCCAACTTTTGGTAAGTAAGAAGACGCGGGAGAAAAGAGTGCATTGAGCCCTGACAAGCGTGCCTTCTTATCTGTTGCAACCCCGGCCGCTCACACCCGCTCAAGGAGGTCCAGAGACCCTCTCTGGATCATCAGGATTTTCAGGGCGGAAGATGTCTCCTCCAGTCCTGGCAGACCCCAGTACAAAGGGTGCAAATGTACGCTTAAGAGAACGCACACAACTTCTCCTCTGAGGGCTCAGCGCCCGAAAGGCGAGTGTTGGTCATGTGGAGATGACCCTATGCCTGGAATGCTACTTTGCAGCGACTGCTTCAGGCAGCTTGCCAGAGAGGAGTTTGGGAGTCAGCAGGCGTCACCTTGCTCAGCAAAATAGTCCCCAACCCCCTGGCTGAATTTTTCAGTCATCTTAGGCAGCCAGGGACAGAAGTGGATGGACAGTATGGGCACTACACCAGGTCTAAACCAAGCCATTCAACCCTCTCTAACTGGAGGGGTACCAGGCACTTCAGGGGTGACTCCAGCCCAGCAGATTAAGCAGGCTAGTTCCCCAAACCCAGTATTATAGCCAACCTTTCATGCAGAGGGAGATGATATTGCCTCCTCCTCAACAGAAGATCCTGAAGGTTGAGGCTTTGTTTTATGCTAATATCCTCATTTGTTATTGCAGTAAAGCTGCACTGTAATGGGTGGATCCGGTACCTCCTCCAAGGAAGGAGAAAACCAGTTATTACACACCGTACAATCTGATATAAAATTGTGTGACAATCGCTGTACAATATGCATTAGGTACCGTTATTCTTTCAGGGCACCCCAAATGCCATGCGATTCTGCTGTGATAAGTCACATTGGAGAACGCACCTTTCAAAACATTGTGCAAAGTTGGTCGTCCTCAAATAGGAGCAGGGGCTTCTATTTGCGCACATAGGGCAACCAAGTGAATGGGCCGCACCCATGCGATTTGCAACATTGTGTACAAATCGCTCTTTGAATATCGCATTGCATATACATTGGTCTACTCTAAGTGACAAATTCAGATACCTCTGAAAGGTGACCTAAGCACAGATTGCCTTTTAGGGCAATGGCAGATCATGCTGCAAGTGTGTGCAAGCCTTTGGGTTCCATAGGAGGAATCTAAAGAAGCAGGTAAGCTACCTTTTTTCTCTTAGGACAGAAATAGGAAGCCTGTTTTCAGAGAGGACTGAGAAAGGGAGAGAGAAAATCCTCCTCAACCAATAGGTTGCAGAAGTTGTTTCCACTAATGGGGAAGGATACGACTCCTTTATCTACCCTCCAACAGTGGATGCGGCAGTCGCCAGACTGACCAAGAATGTGACACTTCCGATGGAAGGCCCTTCCTACTTTCACAAGATCCTTGTGAGACGCATTGCTTTAACATCCATAGCAAGTGCTATGTGAGTATGTGGGCGCAGAACTTGGAGTATGCGATTAAACCCAGCTGCCAAAGAAAAGAGTCATCAAGGCTCTTGACGAGATAACTTTCAGCGGACTCTACAGGTGAGGCAGCTATAGACATCATTCGATGGTCATCCAGAGCCATCCTTGGCTCAGTCGCAGCCAAAGGTGCACTGGGGCAAAATCCTGGGCGGCTGGCTCATCCTCAAAGCTGAATTGCTGTAAGCTGCCTTCTGATGGGAAGGCGCTGTTTTGTCAAAATACTGGAAACTATCTTCTCCAGGCTTATAGGAGGAAAATCAGATCTTCTGCCCCAGGATCGAAGAGCCAGAGGGGGCAACCATTCAAAGGAACACCAAACAGGTACTGCCATTTTGGAGGCTTTCGCCCATCCAAGGGCGTCAGAAGACCCATGCGGCTCCCCAAGATACTCAGAAGCCCTTTTAACGCCAGGCCTGCCCAGGAGGCAGTTGGAGCCAAGTGGCTCAAAGTGACCCAGTTCCGGTAAGTCCACTACCAAAGAATGGCGGTTTCAGGCCATGTAAGAGAAGAAATGGCTGCGCATCCAGGAATTTCAATATTCCTTTTATTGTCTAAAGTGATGACCCCAAAAACACCAACACAAGGTCACATAGACGCTTTTCACACATTCATTTTGTGCTTAATCATTTCCAATGGCAAGGCCGTTATTGGTTATTTAATCGGCAGCCTCCAGAACTACCTCAAGAGGCTGAATCAATCTATACGGATAGACTCAAGATGGAGTCTCTCCATACCATAAATCCAGGTCATTCAACAAGGTTACTGGAGGATTTCAGTGGACCTGCAGTATACCTATCAGCATGTCCTGGTCCTTCAGTCATACCAACCGTTTTGAGTCGGGGGGCAAGCATTGCCAAAACTAGTTGGCGCCTATGCGGAATATGCTCTACCTAGGGGCCTGGTTTAGTACTCAGGCAGCCTCAGTTTCTTTGCCACCTCAAACTCCCTAAAGTCAGGGAGATGTTCCAACTGCACCAGTGATGTCAGCATCCCAGTGCATGAGTCCTCTCGGGACAATGGCTTTTGTATTCCGAGGATCCTCTGGGCTCACTGGAAACTCAGTTTTCCAACAAGACTTCCTGACGCATTGGAAGCATTTTGTCTAGCCAGAGGCACCAGAGTTCTGGTGATTAAAAAAAAAAAAAAAAAAAGATAAACTGCTAAATGGCTTAGTCTATTAGGGCTGTAGCCATGGATCATTATTGCTACAGATACCAGCACAGCAGGGTGGGACACCACCTGCGAGCATCTCAGGATTCAGGGCAGGTGGGAATTTCCCACTCAGGGCCTAGTTTCCATATTCTGGAACTCCTACCAGCATTGACATTGAACACTTTACTGCCACACACATAGGGTCTGCCAGTCCTACTCTGTCTGGACCACATGGCAGCAGTCCCATATACAGCGACAAGGCGACATGCACAGCCAGTCCCTCCTGGGAGAGATGGAACCAATCCTGGCTTTGGCCCAGCAATATCTCCCAGATTTGAGGGCCATATATCTTCCAGCCTATCAGAATTTGGAAGCGGATTGTCTATCCGGGCAATTCAAGGATCCCAACGAATGGTCCCTTCACCCTGAAGTGTTTCAAGGGATCATCCACGAGTGGAGGTTCGCTCAACTGGATCTGTTTTGCCTCATCGGCCTGCTACAAGGGGAACCGGTTCCTCTCACGCTACCCTCATCCATTAGTGGAGGGGACAGATGCCTTTACCAAGCCTTGGGTTGGGCAACTGACCTATACCTTCCCTCCAGGAATTTTAGAATTAAAGAAATTGTTGAGCCTGACAGTCATCACAGGTTTTCCTTACTGGCCTCACAGACCATGGGTCTCTCTGGCAATGGGTATCAGCGTGTGCACACCGATAATTCTGCCTGTGACTCCTCATCTCCTCTTATCTGAGGGAGATGCTCTACATCGGCAACCATCACGTCTAAATTTAGCAGCCTGGAAATTGTAAGGCAGAGGTTACAAAAGTTTTCCAGATGTTTTCCAGAGGGGATTAGAACTCTGCAGAGTTCTTCGAAGGGATCAATCGATGCTATCTACTCCAGAGTATGGATTAGGTCCACAAGCTTTGCAGCTGAGCATCAGTTTGACTCTTGTGACCCAAATTTATCTCAAATCCTGTCTTTTCTACAATCTGAATTGGATTTGGAGCTCAGTTTGCGTAAGGTGAAAATTTCTGCCATCTTGGCTTTTTCCCCCCAAAAAAAGTGGGCAGCAAACCTGCTGATGGATCACTTCATGAGAGGTACTTGGACTATGCCTTCCCAAGAGAAATAGGTTTCCTTTAATGGAACCTGGCAGTAGTCCTCAATTTTCTAGCAAACCCTCATTGTACTCTTGACAGAAGACTGTTCTTTATGGGAGATCTCCTTTAAAATCGGCCTTTTATCAGCCTTGATTTCGGGGGAGAGTGCGTCGACTCCAAAATTTGGGGCGACAGAGCCTCATTCCATGTTCTTCCGAGACAGGGTTGGGCTGAAGTCTTTTTGTTCCAAAGCATGACATCCATGTTTTGTCTTTTCAGTGAATGGGTGCCTCCAGCCTTCCCAGTGCAATCAGATGCCGATCTGCTCAAGTTAGGCTTTGAGGACCTTGGAATGTCCATCTCAGGCTACTTCTACATTCAGAATGTTTAAGATTTAAAGAGTAAGTGGCTTCGGCCCGAACCATCTCGGCCTGAATCGTGAAAATACTCACTGGGCATGTGGAGGCGGTAAGGATCCTCCAGAGATGGTTAGAGCTCATCGCTCAACCAGGGTGATGTCATCTTCTTGGATAGCACAGGCAGGGTTGTCTCTGTAGACAGTCTGCAAAGAGGCTAGCTGGTCATCACATTATATGTTCTTAATACACCACAGAGTGGATCTAGCAGCTCTTACTACGGTAGAGTTTGGGAGGAAGTTTATCCAAGCTTCTTTGTCTTTTTTAAGTTACAGCATTAAACCCTCCCTCTAGAAAGCTCTTCATGTATCATAGGTATGCTGCCATGTCTGGCGTCAGGAAAATGGAAAATTGTATCAAATACTTACCGTAATTTTCCTTTCCTGATGCCAAGACATGGCAGCATACGAACCCTCCCTCTGATATTTTGTACTTTATACGGAGAATGGGGGAGGTAGCTCTCAGTCAGAGTTTTATAGAGAGTTGTCACGTGTCCTGTGGGCGGATATAGGGGCGGGGCTATTTCATAGGTATGCTGCCATGTCTTGGCATCAGGAAAGGAAAATTACGGTAAGTGATACAATTTTCCATTTTGCCATGTCCCCCCTCACAAGCCATCCCTCTTTGTTGAGGGTATGTAACATGGTATGGGGTGGGCACACATTCTCCGCTTTTCCTGTCCAGTCAGACTGTATGCTTGGATAAGTGACTTATGTGGATTTTTGGGGGGGCCATGCTTTTCCCCTTGACTGTGTGGGATTCCCCTTAAAATCCAAGCCAGAAACAAAGAGTCTAGCATAAAATGGGGGGGGGGGGCACATGTTTTTTTTTAACCTGAAGGGCCTGGTATTAGGTGTTAGTTATTTTTTTATCTTGGCTGCTGTTTACATGGCCTGGGATTCCTGGGCAGTAAATGAATGGGGCCACATGATGTCACTTGTTGCTAAGGACATGGCAGGTAGTGCCACCCAACCCTTCCCTAACAAGAAGGAAGAAGCATATATAATAGTGGGAGAATACCAAGCAATTCGGACCTAGTCATTGAGCCAATAAAAAGAAAGAGGAGGCGGGGCTGAGTCGCGGCTTTGTGTCTGAATGGACACACAGTGCAGTGGCTCTGGAGCATGTCTTGCTCTGGGGGCATTCGACAGAAGGAAGGGGCCAGGAGGCAGGAGTGCCGGCAGTGCAACTGTGAAGCAGAGGATCGGGTCTGTTATGTATGGCGGTGTACCTGGTCGTCAGAGCCTAGTAGCAGGAGGCGGCCTCTCGCACAGCACTGGCTCGGGAGCCGCTGGATTTGGGAACAGCGGACTCGGGAGCGCAGCAGGGTAAGGGTGCCTGGATGATGGTGCAGGTCAGCACGGCGCTGGTCCTTCCGGGTCGCTGGAACAAGAGGAGAGCAGGCACTCTGATGCGGAAGCTAGCAGCTTCGGTAGCAACTCTGATGAGTCTTGGCAAGCGACTTTGGTGCGGACGACAAGCGACTCTGGAACCGGTGCAAGGCGGAGTAAGGCAAGTGGACTAGACGTAGGCTGGGTCAGGCAGGCCGGGTCAGACACGTGAGCAGACAGGGGGTTCAGCAGGCAGGCGTAGTCGGTATTCAGGCAGAAGGTCTGGCAACAGTAGTAGCAGTAAGCAGAAGGCAGGGTCAAGGCGGGCCGAGGTCGGGTTCGGAGAGATGCGGATGGTCAGACGTAGCCGGGTCGGTATAGGAACTGGTTAATCAGGATACAGGTTAGTCAGGTAAGTACGGCAGATCAGACAGCAAGAGGCTGCTGCATCTGTCTGTCTTTTAAAGGCAAATTGGCGCCAAACTCGCGCTAACGTGCACGCGCGCACACGCGCACACCACCAGCACACGCGCACGAGCGGGTGCACGCGCGCGCACACCAGGGGTGCGCCGGGAGTTGGCGGCAGATCCCTGACATTGCCCCCCCCCAAGGGGCAGCCTCCGGATGCCAAGCCGGGCCTGTTTCTCAGGGTGGGCAGAAAAAAATGCACAAATTAGTTCTTGGGCATGAACATTGTCCTCGGGTTCCCACGAGTTGTCCTCCAGCCCGTACCCCTTCCACTTGATCAAAAATTGAGTTTGCCCCTGCCGTTTCCTGCAGTCGAGGATGGCCTCTACCACATATTCCTCGCAGCCATCGACCAAAATAGGTTCAGGTGGGCCAGCCCCTCTGTCAGGAAAGGGATCAGGGGCTGCGGGTTTCAGCAATGATACATGGAGAACCGGATGAACCTTAAGAGACTCTGGTAAAGACAGTTCATAAGAAACCTCATTGATTCTTCTTCTTACTGGGAAGGGTCCCTTAAACCTAGGTGCCAGCTTCTTGGAAGGACAAGTCAATCTGAGATTATTAGTAGAAAGCCATACCTGGTCTCCCGGTTGCAGGTCCAGCTCACCTCTCCTTTTTTTATCGAAGGCTTTCTTGCTGTCGGCTTGGGCTTTCGTTACTGCTTCCTGTAGCACCCGGTTGTTGCGACTGAGGAAGTCCACCGTGCTCTGCACCGCCGGAACTGGGGATTCTGGAAGAAAATCAGGTAAGAAGGTTAGGTTAAAGCCATAATTGGCGAAGAAGTGGGACTGTCCGGTTGCCGAATGGCTGGCATTATTGTAGGCAAATTCTGCCAAAGGTAGCAGGGAGACCCAATCATCCTGGGAAAAGGAAGTAAAACATCTAATATATTGCTCAAGGGTCTGGTTTGTGCGTTCAGTCAGTCCGTTGGTTTGGGGGTGGTAGGCCGAGGAAAAAGCAAGTTCAATATTCAGGATTTCACAAAGGGCTCTCCAGAAACGTGATGTAAACTGGACCCCCCTATCCGACACGATGTTTGAAGGAACCCCGTGGAGTCTGACAATTTCCCTGATGAAGACACGGGCAGTCTCAGCAGCAGGGTACTCTTCAATGGGAGGAAATGGGCCATTTTAGATAGGCGGTCCACGACTACGAAAATTGCTGTGCACCCCTCGGAACATGGAAGCTCTACTATAAAGTCCATGGCGATCATCCGCCATGGTCTATCAGGTACAGGCAGAGGTTTTAATAAGCCCCAGGCTCGATTCCTTGTGGTCTTGTTTTGATTGCAAATTGGACAGGTATTGACGTAAGATTTACAGAATTCCTCCAAACCTGGCCACCAGAAGGTACGCCGTACCAGTTCAAGGGTTTTACGGACTCCAAAATGTCCTGCCAATGGATGGTCATGAAGTAGCTTTAGGACTTCTACCCGAATATCTGCCGGAACAAAAATTTGGCTCCCTCTCCAAAAGAGTCCGTCTCTGGGTGTCGAGGTGACACCAGGGGGCTTGGAAGAGTCCGTGGATGCCTTCCTGAGTCGAGGAAGCAGATCGTGTTGCAGAAGTAAAAAGTTCCCGGCCGGGAGAATGGTGTCAGGAACAGGTGAGTCTTTGGGATTGTCGTGCATCCGTGACAATGCATCTGGCTTGATGTTTTTTGAACCGGGGCGGTACGTGATGTGAAAGGAAAAGCGTGAAAAGAATAGTGCCCATCGGGCCTGACGGGGTTTCAATCGTTTTGCGGATCTTAAGTACTCTAAGTTCTTGTGGTCAGTATAGATCAAGACCGGATGTGCAGCGCCCTCCAGAAGGTACCTCCATTCCTCCAGTGCGGCCTTGATGGCGAGTAGTTCCCGGTCGCCCACATCATAATTCCTCTCCGCTGGGGAGAGTTTTCGGGAGAAGAAGCCCACGGGATGCATCAGATCTTTGTTCCCCTGGCGTTGGGAGATGATAGCCCCCACTGCTACTTCGGATGCGTCCACTTCAAGGAGGTAGGGTAGTGCCGGGTCAGGATGGCTGAGAATCGGGGCTGATGTAAACAGTCCTTTAAGCGTATCAAAGGCCCCTTCGGCTTCTGGGTTCCACTGGAAACGTTGGTTCTGCTTGGTTAGTTGTGTGATTGGCGAGAAAATTCCTGATGAATCTTCTGTAGAAATTTGCGAATCCCACAAATCGTTGCACCCCCTTCTTGTCCAGGGGCACTGGCCAGTCTAGTATGGCGGATACCTTGTTGGGATCCATCTTAATTCCTGTAGGGGATATGATCAGGCCAAGGAACTGAATGGTTCGTTGTTCAAATTCACATTTCTCGGCCTTGGCATACAGTCTGTGTAGACGGAGGCGACTTAGGACCCTACGGACGTGTTCCCGGTGTTTGTCCAGCGATCCGGAGAAGACCAATATGTCGTCTAGGTAGACGATGATGAAAATGTCAAGGAAGTCTCTAAACACGTCGTTGATAAAGTGTTGGAAGGTCGCGGGTGCATTGCACAGACCAAAGGGCATGACCAGATATTCGTAGTGTCCAAAACGGGTGCGAAAGGCCGTCTTCCATTCGTCCCCGTCCCGAATGCGAATTAAGTTGTAAGCTCCCCTCAGGTCCAGCTTAGTGAAGATGGTGGCAGATCTTAGTTTATGAAAAAGCTCAGGTATCAAGGGCAATGGGTAACGGTTCTTTATTGTAATATTATTTAATTCCCGATAGTCCACGCATGGGCAGAGAGATTGATCCTTTTTAGTGACGAAGAATATTCCTGCACCTGCTGGGGAGGTAGACGGGCGGATGAACCCCTTACTCAAATTTTCGTCAATATACTCCTTCAGGGCTTCCTGTTCCTTCTCAGACAGCGGGAAAATGCGTCCAAAGGGGATCTCGGCCCCTGGGAGGAGCTCGATTGGACAATCTTATGGACAATGAGGCGGAAGGGAGTCGGCTCCTTTCTTACTGAAAACATCAGCAAACTCATGGTAGGGTTCTGGGATAGACTGGAGCAGGTTGGGGTCAGTGTCCATACAGAGTAGAGCAGTGGGTGAGCGAGGAGGAGCCGGTATGCAGTATTGTTGGCAGTAGGAAGAAGCAAATGACACCTCTCCGGACCTCCAGTTGATTAG
Organism: Rana kukunoris; assembly: GCA_029574335.1. Lineage (NCBI taxonomy): Eukaryota > Metazoa > Chordata > Amphibia > Anura > Ranidae > Rana > Rana kukunoris. The sequence goes on from CM056054.1 coordinate 116,120,637, forward strand.
GGGATCGTGGGCCTGGAGCCAGGGTAGGCCCAAGATCACAGGGAACAGAGGTGAAGAGATGACATCTAGGGTAAGTAGTTCCTTATGTAGGGGAGGAATCGTGGTAAGCAAGGGAAGAGTCTCTTGAGTAACTTGTCCTGAGCTTATGCGGGAGCCATCGGCCAGGAAAACGGTAAGTCCATGAGTCTTTTTACGTAACGGAATGTGGTGGAGGTTAGCGAAGGCAGAGTCGATGAAGCAGCTACAAGCCCCCGAATCAATGATGGCGTTGACTGGCACTGTCTTTTCCTGGAGCTGAAATGAAAGAAGAGCAAGATGGGAGGCATGGGTAGGCAGGGTTGACAGGTTAACAGGATTCGGAGGAGGGCACTTACGCATCTTGGTGGGACAGTTGCTCATGTAGTGACCGGCCCCGCCGCAGTAGAGGCACAGATTTAGTTGGCGGCGACGTGCCTGTTCTTCAGGTGGCAGCGTTGGTCACATGAGGCCGAGTTGCATGGGTTCGGAGGTATCTGGAGGGGCGCTGGGAGAACTCATGCTGGTGAGAGGTAGGTAGCGGGAAGCGGGCATCGGTGCCCTAGCGGTCATCCACACAGGCCGGTTTGGCTGAGAAGAGCGCTTGGCTCGACGTTCACGAAGTCTACGGTCAATCTGGATGGCCTTGGTGATTAGATCTTCAAGAGTCTCTGGTACCCCAACCCGGGCAAGTTCATCCTTGAGACCCTCGGAAAGGCCCTGGTGTCTGAGGGCCGCGTCATTCCAGAGCGTATCCGCGCTCCAGCGTCTAAAGTCCGAAACATAGTCCTCGACTGCCCTACGACCTTGCTGGAGCGTGAGTAGAGCAGACTCAGCGGTAGCGGCCCGTTGAGGGTCATCGTAAAGCTGGGCCATGGCTTCAAAGAAGGCTTGCAGGGACTGGGTCTGAACATTGTTCTCTTGCAACAGTCGGTGGGCCCAGGTCTGAGGCTCGTTTTGGAGGAGGGAGATCACAAACCCCACCTTGGTGGCTTCCAAGGAGAAAGTCCGAGGTTGCAAAACAAAATACAGCTCGCAGGCGTTGCGGAAGGCCCGAAACTTCGCCCGATCGCCTGAGAACCGTTCTGGTATAGGAACTCTGGGTTCGGGTGGAAGCATCATCACTGAGGGGGCGGAGGCCGTCGAAGAGGATCTAGCAGAGGTTGAGGGGGTTGCATCGCTGGAGCCGGACAGGTTTTGGACTTGTCCCTCTAACCTCATATACCCTTCTTGTAGGTTCTTGACAGCTTGTGTGAGGGCTGCCAGGTGTTTGCAAATCTCATCCACAGCGGGGGCGACTCCTGCAGGATCTGACATGATGGCTGTCTGATACTGTTATGTATGGCAGTGTACCTGGTCGTCAGAGCCTAGTCGCAGGAGGCGGCCTCTCATACAGCACTGGCTCGGGAGCTGCTGGATTTGGGAACAGCGGACTCGGGAGCGCAGCGGGGTAAGGGTGCCTGGATGATGGTGCAGGTCAGCACGGAGCTGGTCCTTCCGGGTCGCTGGAACAAGAGGAGAGCAGGCACTCTGATGCGGAAGCTAGCAGCTTCGATAGCAACTCTGATGCGTCTTGGCAAGCGACTTTGGTGCGGACGACAAGCGACTCTGGAACCGGTGCAAGGCGGAGTAAGGCAAGTGGACTAGACGTAGGCTGGGTCAGGCAGGCCGGGTCAGACACGTGAGCAGACAGGGGGTTCAGCAGGCAGGCGTAGTCGGTATTCAGGCAGAAGGTCTGGCAACAGTAGTAGCAGTAAGCAGAAGGCAGGGTCAAGGCGGGCCGAGGTCGGGTTCGGAGAGATGCGGATGGTCAGACGTAGCCGGGTCGGTATAGGAACTGGTTAATCAGGATACAGGTTAGTCAGGTAGGTACGGCAGATCAGACAGCAAGAGGCTGCTGCATCTGTCTGTCTTTTAAAGGCAAATTGGCGCCAAACTCGCGCTAACGTGCACGCACGCAGTCGCGCACCACCGGCGCACGCGCACGATCGCGTGCACGCGCGCGCACACTAGGGGCGCGCCGGGAGCCGGCGGCAGATCCCTGACAGGGTCTGCTTTATACAGAGCAGGTAAGTATGACATTTATTTATTTTAAAAACATTTTGCCTTTAATGCCACTTTAAACTACACACTAGGCAAGCGTGGCTTAGTAACAATCTGTATTAAGACTAGCATTAGTGTGGTTGTAAGCCTAGTTACACCACCTTTATCTACAGGTAAGCCTATAATGAGGTTTACCTGTAGGTACTGGAAATATCTCCTAAACCTGCACGGTTTAGAAGATATTTACCATATACCCTTGCGCCGACATTGCGCAGAGGGCACGATTGTGCCAATTCTGAAGGGCCCGTGCCGTGACCGGCAGCTCCTGTGTGCATGCGTGGGAGTGATGTCACGCAACTCTGGCCAGTCACAGAGTCTGAGTTCACGGCCCCGGAAGGAAGAGGGGTGAAGATAGATGTGGCCACCAGCGGGGACATTGTGGACTTAGTTTGCAGGGAAGTGCATACTAGCCCATTATGCTTTTACTTTGCAGGGGAAAAAAGAGGAAATAAAACCTATCAGGGTTTACTTCCTCTTTAACACAGGAAAGTCCCTACTGTAACATGATTTTATTACCTGCTGATCCTTCAACTTCTGTAAACCCTGTAAACTGGTTTATAAACCAGAGGATTACAAATTACATGAGTAATTTTTAACACCAGTAGTAAAAGGAAAATTGGAAAGTTAGGGCAGGTTTAGTATGTCTCTACTCCTATTGTACAGCATGAAACCTGCTCCAAAGTTGGGGTGTGTTAAAGTATATTTGAACCCTTACCCTGTAAAACCACCCTTTCAGTTTGAAATAGAAATAAAAGGCAAAACATTTGTCCATGTATGTAAAAAATAAAAAAATAAATAAACATTATAAATACCTTTTTTCTTCTTTTTTTTTATAAGTGATTACATAACCTCTGTTCTCAGCTGCATAAGGAACTTGGAGAGGTGGGGGAGGAGAAACAGTTGCACACTGATCTTCCCAGTGAATTGCTGTGCTGGGGGACGTGTCAACATAAATTTGATCATTGGAGGACAGGCAGGCTGTGCTCCTAGCACAGCCAGAAAACTGACCATACTGGGATGGACGTGCTCTGCTGCCTAGCGGGGTCAGTTACATATAGGAAAGCAGGGGAACTGGCAGGAACACCAGGTATTTCATACAAAGGATGCTATATAAAGAGAGCAGGATGTTTTAAAATGCAAGTACATTGTACAACATACACTTATCAGGAATATGAAATGTTGGGATAACATATTCATAAAGTAATAATGCTTAATGTTTAAAGTGAGTATGATAGAATATGTTGCATCCTCTTTTGCATCTCTCAGGTGTTCTCTTAAAGTTAATCTTGAGCTCTTCACTCTACTTAGCATCAGAAACAGGAAGTTTCTTTGCAAAGCCACTTCCTGATTAAATGAAAGCTAAGCTTGGCTGGTTTCCTGCCACTCGGATTATGTAAGTGAATAGGTTAACAACTTAACATCAAAGTCACCTTTGAACAAGTTCTAATACCACCTGAAGCAGCCCTGAGTGATACTTTTTCTAGGCAAATATAAGTAGCATGGAACCCTGGGATTTATTTAGCCCCCGTTCATACCAGGTCCGGAGTGACTTGTCATGCAATTTGACAGGTCAAATCAAGTCGCACACCAAATTGTCAGCAATGGCACTGTTCAGATTGGTGCGATGCCGACTTTGCTGTGCGGCATCAATTTGAAAAAGTCGTTCCTGCACTACTTTTGGAAGTCTCAGAAGCGACTTGCATAGACATCTGAGCATGAATTCACACAGATGTCTTTCAAGTTGCACCTAAAGTCACACTGACATGTGGCTTTGAAATTGTGCGATTTTAGATGAAGCTGCGCAAATTCAAAGCCACATTCAATGAGAATGAGGGCTTAATCTGGGATTTACCCATGCAGATCTTGGGATCTTGCGGCCTGAGGCAGCCAGCTCACCTGCCCATATGGCAGGTGTGCAGCTGAATATAGAAGAAGCCCATCAAATAATATATTTAATTAATTATGACTCTTGAGCTTGTTCTAGGCCATATACTAATATATACATCCAGGATGCGGTTGAGAATGCCATATAATACACTGGGGGTAATTTACTAAAATTGGAGCAGACAGAATTTGGAGTAGCTGTACATTGTAACCAATCTGCTTCTAACTTCAGCTTGTTCAGGTAAACTTATAAAATAAAAAAAGCTAGAAGCTGATTGGCTGCCATGTGCAATGGCCCCAGATTCTGACTGCTGTACTCTTAGTAAATTCACCTCATTGCTGTTGTGTTTGCTGCAATGTTACTTTAAGGCTGGGTTCCAATTTGCAGAACATTTTAAAATCTATTAGTTTAAATCAGTCTGGTTCACATATGTGCATTGCATTCAAATTCCGCATTGCCCAAAAAGCGTGTGCGTTTTCTAGGCATTTCGGTGCGAATTACACCCACATATTCTTCTTTGGGAACGCATCGGATTCGCAAATGAGTTCTGTTCTCCCTCTCCCTCTTCACTGCTCAGCCGATACGCAGCTACAATGGAGAGAAATCGCTTGCTAAGTCACTTATAGTAGCGCAGAAGTCAGAACACTAAAAGCCACTGCTGAGAGTCAAACACAGGATTCCCTGTTTACTAGATAGGTTATTTTACCAAAGGATTACCTCCTCTGCTTGCCTTGCTTGCTGCTGTGTGGTCACAGAGAAGGCTTCTGGGGATAAATCACCAAGGAAACATGACGAAAGATGCCCCAAATCATTTCCATGTAGAACATCTGCGGGTAAATTTCTCATAACTCAGGCGCATCGATGCAAACATGTTTTGTGAATTATGCGCCTTGTATAAGAAACAAACAATAAACAATAATAACTCCAACTTCCACAACCCATGAATCCTGAGCCCCAATCCATATGCACTTAGGCAGTAGGAATGCGTAAAACTTTGCCTCCAGCCTCTCACATGGCTATGGACCTCCCTGCTTTCCCAGTCAATGTAACCATCCTGGGCTGCACCAAGGTAATAGTAGCTCTGCTTTCCCTGAGTCCTTGGCAGGTTGTTCATTCACTCTTACAGCCTGTCAGTGATGCCTGTGGTTGTCATTGGCAGCAGCTTGGATCTGGTTCACCTCATGGAGTAGCCCAAATTCCTCTTCACCCCAGCCGGTTTAGGTAGATGGTGAGGTGGCCCCCAGGCAATGAGCGGCCGCTAGGGCTGGGCCAGGGGCAGAACAGTTCCAAGTAGTGTTGACATTCCATGGATAGTTGGCTCTTTGGTGTCCCATTTGATTACACCAATAGCAGCGAGGCCCAGTCTTCTTGATGGGTATAGCCGGGCGGGCCATTGCAGGGAGGGTGACTGACTGCCCTGGGCAGAAGGCTGGATATGGGCAGGTACTAGCGGTGGTCTGGAGAGGCTCCAGTTGGTGGGATCTCCGGGTAGCCATATACTGGTCGGCGATTCCGCTGCTTTGTCTACCGCCAAGGGTTTTTGGTCTTGGACCCACTGGCGCACTTCAATAAGGGATTGTTTGTAAAACTGTTCCAACAGGATCAGTTGGGCAACATCGGCTAAGGTAGTCGCTTGACAGCCAAAAAACCTTGCATCTACCTATTGGGACATCTGATGAGCCCATTCCTTGTAGGGCTGGCCCTCTTTCCACCGTAGACTGCGAAACTCAGACTGATGCGCTTCGGGGGTGATTGCGTATCTTGCCAGCAGCTGTTCCTTGACTCGTTCATAGTCTTTTTTGTCTTCAGCAGGTATGGCTTCAAAAGCATCCAGTGCTCGACCAGACAGCTTGCTGACGAGGATGGTGATACAGGCAGCTTTGTCAATTCCCTGGAGACCGCACTGGGTCTCGAAGACATGTAGGTACCGGTCAATACATATACATAGCTCATGTCAGATCCCTGCACTCTGCACATAGCTCATGCCAGAACCCTGCACTCTGTACATATAGCTCATACCAGAACCCTGCACTCTGTACATATAAACCTAAACAAAAACAAAAAAAAAAGGCTGACGCTGCGCTAGTGTAGAAAATATTGAGTACAGTGCCTGCCGCCGAGAATGTGTTTTCAGCACGCCAGCATCGCGCTGAATCTCGGCGACAGGCTGCCGATATCTCGCACTCGCTGGAATAGTAAAAGCACATTCCAGCGAGCGCGTCATAGAAGCGACGGGGATCCGACGCGGATTCCCGCCAATTCTACACGTGGGCGGAGTTTGTTATGAATCCTGAAGGAGAAATCCGGCATGGGTTCCCCCCTCAGGAGCATAACGGGCCCTTAGGTCGGTTATGGGTTGTAAGGAGACCCCCTACGCCGAAAAAACGGCGTGGGGGTCCCCCCACAATCCATAACAGACCCGTATCCAAAGCACGCCGGCCGGTCAGGAAGGGAGTGGGGGCGAGCGAGCGCCCCCCCCTTCCTGAGCCGTACCGGGCAGCATGCCCTCAACATGGGGGGGTCAGGTGCTCTGGGGCAGGGGGCGCACTGCGGCCCCCCACCCCAGAGCACCCTGTCCCCATGTTGATGAGGACAGGGCCCCTTCCCGACAACCCTGGCCGTTGGTTGTCGGGGTATGCGGGCGGGAGGCTTATCGGAATCTGGAAGCCCCCTTTAATAAGGGGGCCCCCAGATACCGGCCCCCCACCCTAAGTGAATGAGTATGGGGTACATTGTACCCCTACCCATTCACCTGCAAATACAAAGTGTAAACACAAATAAAACACACAGGGTATTGAAATATTTTATTAGTTGGCCGCCGGGGGGGGGGGTGTTTGATCGCTTTTATAAAAGCGCCCCCCTCCGGCGGGCTTCTGTGGGGGGTGGGTGCCGCCGTCTGGTTCTCTTCCGCCGCCGGGGGGGGCGCTTTGATAAAAGCGCCCACCACCCGGCGGGCTTCTTTCGACGTCTTCGGCGGCGGGGGGGTCTTCTCCCACTCTCCGGGGTCTTCTCCCGCTCTCCGGGGGTCTTCTCCCACTCTCCGGGGGTCTTCTCCCACTCTCCGGGGGTCTTCTCCCACTCTCCGGGGGTCTTCTCCCACTCTCTGGGGTCTTCTCCCACTCTCCGGGGTCTTCTCCCGCTCTCCGGGGGTCTTCTCCGCTCTCCGGGGGTCTTCTTCTTCTTCAGGACTCGCCGCCGCTATCTTCGTGTGTTAGCTCAATTACTAGCGGCGGCGGCCCCCTCTTCTGCGACGTCGGCGTCTTCTTCTTCTTCTTCTGCTGTCCAGATGTTGACGCGACGCTTCCTTCCGCTGTTATGCCGGGCGCGCGGCTCGCAGCGAAATATATAGGCCTGTCTTGTGACGTCGCAGTCCCATCATGCTCCGGTAGGTATCACGTGGGTAGGTAGCACGTGGTACCTACCGGAGCATGATGGGACTGCGACGTCACAAGACAGGCCTATATATTTCGCTGCGAGCCGCGCGCCCGGCATAACAGCGGAAGGAAGCGTCGCGTCAACATCTGGACAGCAGAAGAAGAAGAAGAAGACGCCGACGTCGCAGAAGAGGGGGCCGCCGCCGCTAGTAATTGAGCTAACACACGAAGATAGCGGCGGCGAGTCCTGAAGAAGAAGAAGACCCCCGGAGAGCGGGAGAAGACCCCGGAGAGTGGGAGAAGACCCCCGGAGAGCGGGAGAAGACCCCGGAGAGTGGGAGAAGACCCCCCCGCCGCCGAAGACGTCGAAAGAAGCCCGCCGGGTGGTGGGCGCTTTTATCAAAGCGCCCCCCCCGGCGGCGGAAGAGAACCAGACGGCGGCACCCACCCCCCACAGAAGCCCGCCGGAGGGGGGCGCTTTTATAAAAGCGATCATACACACCCCCCCCGGCGGCCAACTAATAAAATATTTCAATACCCTGTGTTTTATTTGTGTTTACACTTTGTATTTGCAGGTGAATGGGTAGGGGTACAATGTACCCCATACTCATTCACTTAGGGTGGGGGGCCGGTATCTGGGGGCCCCCTTATTAAAGGGGGCTTCCAGATTCCGATAAGCCTCCCGCCCGCATACCCCGACAACCAACGGCCAGGGTTGTCGGGAAGGGGCCCTGTCCTCATCAACATGGGGACAGGGTGCTCTGGGGTGGGGGGCCGCAGTGCGCCCCCTGCCCCAGAGCACCTGACCCCCCCATGTTGAGGGCATGCTGCCCGGTACGGCTCAGGAAGGGGGGGGGCGCTCGCTCGCCCCCACTCCCTTCCTGACCGGCCGGCCGGCGTGCTTTGGATACGGGTCTGTTATGGATTGTGGGGGGACCCCCACGCCGTTTTTTCGGCGTAGGGGGTCTCCTTACAACCCATAACCGACCTAAGGGCCCGTTATGCTCCTGAGGGGGGAACCCATGCCGGATTTTTCTTTAAAAATCCGGCGGGGATTTCTCCTTCAGGATTCATAACAAACTCCGCCCACGTGTAGAATTGGCGGGAATCCGCGTCGGATTCCCGTCGCTTCTATGACGGCTTTGTCTCCATCGCGGCAAGCCAGCTCGGCGCTGGCTCCCGCGATGGGGCTCGTAGGTGGTCAATCTCGCCGAGAAAGGGAGCGAGATTGACACAATATCCCAGTCACCTACTGTATATAACAATGAATGGTGAACAGTAAGCTGCTGGCACTAAAAAATTGTGTTCAACAATTCAATAAAACATAAAAAGCAAAACGGAAGTGCAGCGCTGAAAAATGACAGATGAAGGACAGGTATACATCCCGAACCAATTGCTGAGCTCCATTCTGATCATACACGGATTGGTCCCAAGGAGACCGGACTTCCCTATGCTATATGAGACTGATGAGAAGCAGTCTTTCTTTCTGGTAAGCAGGCAGTCCTACTACACGAGTGCACTGTGGAGATCCCTTTTTCATCTGATAGCACATTGGATTTCACTTGATCACCTTTCTTGTCAGCTTTTTCATCACAAGATTTATACGATATTAAGATGCTAGACTTTTCACTGGATCTATCTTATCTCCAAACAGTTTTGGAGACTCTTTTTTCTCACACTGTATTTTCTTGCTCTCTTCAAATATTTATGAGCTTGTATTTATATACTGTATGTATTTATGAATTTTATTATTTATCAATTTTTCAGCGCTGCACTTCCGTTTTGCTTTTTACATCCTACAACCCTGCACTCTGTAGATAGCTCATCCCAGAACCCTGCACTCTGTACATAGCTCATGCCAGAACCCTGCACTCTGTATATAGCTCATTCCATAACTGCTGCGCTCTGCATGCAGCTCACCCCAGAACCCTGCACTCTGTACATAGCTCACCCCAGAACCCTGCACTCTGCATGCAGATCATCCCAGGACCCTGCACCCTGCATGCAGCTCACCCCAGAACCATGCACTCTGCATGCAGCTTATGCCAGAACCCTGCACTCTGTACACAGCTCATGCCAGAACCCTGCACTCTGTATATAGCTCATTCCATAACTGCTGCGCTCTGCATGCAGCTCACCCCAGAACCCTGCACTCTGTACATAGCTCACCCCAGAACCCTGCACTCTGCATGCAGATCATCCCAGGACCCTGCACCCTGCATGCAGCTCACCCCAGAACCATGCACTCTGCATGCAGCTTATGCCAGAACCCTGCACTCTGTACACAGCTCATGCCAGAACCCTACACTCTGTACATAGTTCATGCCAGAACCCTGCACTCTGTTCATAGCTCATGCCAGAACCCTGCACCCTGTATATAGCTCATCCTACAACTCTGCACTCTGTACATAGCTCATCCCAGAACCCTGCACTCTGTACATAGCTCATGCCAGAACCCTGCACTCTGTATATAGCTCATCCTACAACCCTGCACTCTGTACGTAATGCACTCCAAACTAGGGTTGTCCTGGAACCATTTTTTTTAGGACCGAATAAAAGTACCGCTACTTTTTTTCATGTACTCGCCGATACCGAATACCGATACTTTTTTTAATGTCATGTGACAGTTTTCAAACCACAATACAGATTAATGATATGAAGATTGCTCCTTACATTGGTAGTCAGTGAGAAGAATGCTCCTTACAATGGTGGTCATTGGGAAAAATGTTTCTTACATTTGTGGTCAGTGGGAAGAATGTTTCTTACATTGGTGGTCAGTGGGAAGGATGTCCCTTACATTGGTGGTCAGTGGGAAGAATGCTCCTTACATTGGTGGTCAGTGGGAAGAATGCCCCCTTCATTGGTTGTCACTTGTCAGTAGGAAGAATGTCCTCTTTATTGGTGCTCAGTAAGAAGAATGTCCCCTTTATTGGTGCTCAGTGGGAAGAATGTCCCCTTCATTGGAGATCAATGGGAAGAATGTCCCCTTCATTGGTGATCAGTGGGAAGAATGTTCCCTTTGTTGGTGATCACTGGGAAGAATGCTCCTTACAGATCTGTGTGCATGTCACAATTCTACTTACCTGCCTGAGGACTCGCTCTGCTCTCCGCCCCGCCCCTTTCTCAGCCCGCTATCTGCTCTCGCCCCTCTCTCTGCCCCCGCCCCTCCCTCCACCCGCTTTCCGCCCCTCTCTCCGCTCAGTCACCAACCCGCTCTCTGCCTGCTCTCTGCCCGGTCTCCCATAAAAAGTATCAGATTGGGCATTGGGAGCATTTGCGTAAGTACAAGTACTTGCGCAAATGCTCGGTATCGGTCCAATACCGATATAAGTATCGGTATCGGGACAACCCTACTCCAAACACTGCATGCTTTTATCCTTTTTTTTTAATGAATGTCCTGGGGTTTGTATGTATCCATGACTCTCTTGCTTGTGGAACAACAATAAAAGCATATTTTATAGGTACAAGCAGAGCTTTTTTTCTCAGAAAATAGGTGCAGGAACTCAACCACGACCCTGTTCAGATTTCACAAACAGTAGAAGGGTCTTAAAGGGGCATTAAATACCAGGATTGCATTACATACAGAGTGCAGAGTTTAGGGGGTTACACACAGAGTGCAGAGCTGTCACTTGTAAACACAGAAACCAGACTTCTGTGTTTACAAGTGATTGTGGTGAGCAGCCACCAAAGGGTCCGAGCCAAAGGTGGTGGAACTGAGTTCCCCCAAGTTCCCCCTGAAAAAAAGCCCTGGGTACAAGAAAGCCCAAATTTTGTTTAACGATGCCCATTAAGCTCCTCCCACTGTCAGAAGTTTGACCACACCCACATTTGCCACAGAACGCTATACAGGATTATTTCCTTCCTCAAGTGTCCCTCATTCTAAAGTTCAAATGTTGGAAGGTTTGGGGTCGTGTCTGCAATTCTCTGGGTGATCACCTCTTGGGGGAGTGGTGCTGTAGAGTAACAGCTGCCACCGGATCTCTCACTGGAGCTCCGTCCTCTCGGTTCCCTCCATAGCTGGCTCTCTGCTTTGGTTGCTGGCCTTGTCACTCTCCATAAACTCTGCAATTAGGCCTTTGACTTGTTGCTGGCGCTCTGTCCCCTTGATTCCAGCATTACTTTTGGTGGTTTGGATGTTCCAGGCACAAGGAAGCATCCCACCGCTGCTAACCAAATGTGATGCACTCCAAACACCCTGACTGGGTATCTCTGCCAAGAAGCAGTTTCCCAAGCTCTGGAACATGAGACCAGTGGCTATGGTTACCCCAAGAACTAGGCAATTCCAGTTTTGGAAAAAAACAGAATAAAGCCTTGTACACACGGGTCAGAATCTCGTCAGGAAAAAAACGTTGTTTTTCCTGACTAGATTCTTGGCAAGAATCTCTTGCCGCTCCAGTGTACAGACTCTCCTTTCAAAACAACCGCGGTTCTCTTAAAGGCAAGAATGCGGTGACGTCTTTCGATGCCATCACCGCCATCTTTCTGCACCCTACCTATGCCTAGGAAGCTACCGCGCATGCGTCAAGGTCATTTCGAGCATGCGCGGGTTTCCACCGCGACCAGGTAAGTATACACACTCTCAGGCCCCGTACACACGGCCGAGGTTCTCGCTGAAAATCAGCGAGAACCTCGCTGGAATGCACATTCCAGCGAGGACCTCGGCCGTGTGTACGGTCTCAGCGAGCTTCCCGTCGGGAAGCCCGTCGAGCCGAAATAGAGAGCACGCTCTCTATTTCCTCGACGGCCCGCCTGGAAGAATGGCTGGTTGCCATTCCCGACGGGCGGGTCGCCGAATCCGACGGCCGGGAGAGAACCTCGACGGGCGGAACGATGTGTTCTGCCCGTCGAGGTTCTCTGCCGTGTGTACGGCACCTCAGGTTTCTCAGCAGGAAAACTGCTGAGAATCTCACGACAAGAAAATAGAGAACATGTTCTCTATTTTTCTCGTATAGGTTCTGGGCAGTTTTCTTGTTGAGAATCCTGAAAGCCTCGAACACACGCTCGGTATACTGGATCTTGCCGAGTAAACCGAGCGTGTGATCACATTATGTAAATTGTTAACCGTGGAGACATCACACCCCAATGATCACTCTGTCTGCTAGTACTTAGATTGTTTTACTGTGAGCTGGACATTTTTTTGTGCAGGTAAAATTGGTTCTAAAGCTACATTTCTTTTTATTTCTTTTTTTACCTTATTGCATTCCCTGAATTAAGGTAAAAAATAACATTATGTTTTTCCAATGGCTCTGCCTCCCCCCTCTCCCCAAATAGTCCTGAGTCCTGAGACCTGTATCGATCCATTTTTCTCTTCTCACAGGAAGATCAGGCAGCAGCAGGAGACATTGACTGTCAGTCAAATCCAGCGAACAGAGAGCTGGAGGAAGGGCCAAGCCATGCTGCGTATGTCTATGGGCACACACAGCCCATCTTGGATGCAAGCCTTCACATCTAAACCCGTAGCAAACAGTTTGCAATGGGGGCAGACACAGAAGAGGAGGAGCCAAAATCACCTGTGGGTGACCCCAGCAGAGGAGGTTAGGGGCCGCTCTGAGCAATACTATGGCACAGAGCATGTGAGTATTACATGTTTATTAATTATTTTTTTTAATTGCCTTTAGAAACACTTTAAAGTAAAACTTTTTTTTCTAGTTTTGCATAGAGGGGAAATGGACTAGAATACCTGTCAGGTTTAGTATGCTAACCAGCAGACATGTCTTCTCGCACACGCGCCGAATGATTTTGACGCATGCGCGGAAGTGTTTTACTTCCTGGTGCGGTGACGTGGCGGCGTCAACGTCACCGCCACGTCACCGACACGTCAGCGCGCTGTCTGCTGGGGGGGATTTTGGTTTGCTCGTGTGTACGGACAGACCGTTTTGAACAAATCGATTGCCTCGTGTGTACGAGGCCTAACACTGAGAACCGAGTGATCAAACACTGAGGATCACTTGATTCTCAGGGCTTTGTGAGCAGAGAGCTGCTGACTGTCAGTCAGAGCTCTCTTCTCTGCACCCCTCCTCACTCACTGATGTGCTGAGCTGTGGAGGGGGCGAGGGCGGCCGGCTCAGGCTCTCATCTGCTTGCTGAGAGGCTGAGCCGGGTGTCAGCCCAGGGATCTGGCGGATACTGACTCCATGCTGGTGATGGCGCAGAGCCTGGACCGACTTCAGTGACTCACCAGAGAGCAGACTTTAGCCTGCTCTCTGCTGAAAATGGGTCACAGGAGTGCAAGACGATCTGCACTCCTGTGGTCTACAGGAGAAGTACAGCCAGATGAGTTTTGGCTTTACTTCTCCTTTAAGCCTGACATTGCCATCATCACATATTGATGCCTACATTGGGATCTAAGACTTTTCTTCATCACATCATCTATACTTCTGGGGATCAACCCAACATTAGTTGGCATCACATTTATGATTGTTATTAAGAACCTGTATAGTCCCAACAAATATCAGAAAATTCAAACTTCCTTCTCTCTGGCTTGCTTCAGAGGATACCCAGATGTCTGTGGTCTACATATAGAGGGCTAAAAGGGCAGGGACTGATGTGAATGTACAATAAATAAGAACGCCAGTATGGTGGCCTGAGTTTATGGGAGGAGCCCAGAGGGTATTTAAGCAGCCCACTCACACATGCTCTTTGTCGGTTCAGTGTGCGGTACTACACGTCACTGGGCCGACTCTTCCCAACTCACCTCAAATTCATGGCCACTCGTGGTGTCATCCGTACCATATGTTCGGTTCCCGTAGTGGAGCTTACAAAGCATTCGTACGCACTTCTCACGTTCCATTTTCTACACCAAACATCGTTGTTTTGCCCCATGCACGGCATCACGCTACACCTTCCTGACATTTTTCACTCCAGCCACAGTCCGCCGCAAACTCACTCGCATGGCCCACTGTCGCAAGTAAGATTTGTTATTACATTCTTTATGTCCTATCAATTTGCTACCATTCGTTGTCTCCCATATTGTTCATTAGTGGCCCCTACGGAACCTACGATTCAAACAGGCGTTGTCCTTCTACATTATACTGCTTGCTTAAAGGTACAAACAAACCAGGTGTTTTTATCCTTTCTCAGTAACCCAATTCTTATTGATTGAGACCTTGCAACCATGCAAATCATCTCAGCAGTCTGATACCCTTGTTAAGACCCTTGCAACACATGACCCTTACAAAATGGCAAAAAAAAACGCAAAAAGTAAAAATATATAAAAACGCCAAAAAAAATAATTGCCACCACGTAATCTCAGCCCAACAACCTGACACCTGTTAAGACCATTGCAACCACGCAAAATCGTCTCCACGATTTTATATATATAAAAAAAAAAAAAAAGCAAAAAGAAAAAAAAACAAATATAAAAACACAGGAAAAAAAAACTTTGCCACCACGCAATCTCGGACCAGCAACTTGACACCTGCTGAGACCATTGCAACCACGCAAAACCGTCTCAGCAGCCTGACATCCTTGTGGAGACCCTTCCAAATGCAATACCGTCTCAGCAGCCCCACACTCATCAAGACGCTTGCAACCACGCAATACCGTCTCAGCAGCCTCACACCATAGTTCAGACCCTTGCAAACGCAATACCGTCTTAGCAGCCCCACACTCATCAAGGCCCTTGCAACCACACAATACCATCTCAGCAGCCTCACACCATTGTTGAGTCCCTTGCAAACACAATACCGTCTCAGCAGCTCCACACTCATTGAGACCCTTGCAACAACGCTATACCGTCTTGAGCAACCTCCCACTCGTCAAAGACCTTTGTGACCATGCAGTCTCGCCCCATCAACCTGGCATTCATTGAGACCCTTGCAGCCAGACAAATCATCTTTGGCCTCATGTACACTGCTGTTGGTAAACAGACGTTTAGGAACAGTTGGGTGTTTTTCAGACGCCCCTGATTTCTCCTCTATGTTATCTCATCAGTACATGTACACAGGATCATTTATAGTCATTTCTAGGCAGTTGAGTTTAGAATCCTTCCCGAAAAAAATGGGTTCAGATGGATGTTCAGAGGCATTTGAAACGCCAATGCCTGTAACAGCTTGTAAACACTGCCAGATGCGGTAACTCATGTTTACCAGCATTTCATTCACAGTCGTTTTCATAAAAAATAAAAATAAAGGGGAATATTGTCTCAGCAACTTGACACTCATTTGAGACCCTTGCTAAATGTAATATCATCTCAGCTACCTCACACCCGTCTAGACCTTTGCAACCACACAATCTCATCTCAGCAACCTGACACCCATTCAGACCTTTGCAGCCATACAAAGTCGTCTTAGCAACCTGACACTCATTTGAGACCATTGCAAATGCAATATCGTCTCAGCAACCTGACACCCATTCAGACCCTTGCAGCCATACAAAGTTGTCTCAGCGGCCGACACTCATTTGAGACCATTGCAAAACGTAACATCGTCTCAGCAACCCCTCACTTGTTGAGACCCGTGCAACCACACGATGCCATCTCAAAACAAACCTCATAATCATCGAGACCTTTGCAACCACGCAATATCCTCTCAACAAACCAGACTGAGACCCTTGCAACCACGCAATACCGTGTCAGCAAACCAGACTGAGACCATTGCAACCACGCAATGATGTCTCAAAACAAACCTTCATACTCATCGAGGCCCCTGCAACCACACAATATCGTCCCAGCAACCTGACACTCACTGACACCCTTGCAACCACACAATATCGTCTGCAGTAGTATAAAACACTTTGCAGCACGCACCTATGTGCAAACCCGAATACAAACTAAACTTGCAAACATACTTCAGTGACAAACAATCAGCCACACAAACACACAGTGGCACCCAGTTGGCCATTCATCTTCAGTGGCACACGGGCCACTCATCTTTTCTCTGTCTTTTAGGTTTAGTTTAGGTTTCCATCCAGCACCAGTGAGTGCACGTTGGCCTGCGGGTGCACGTTGGCCTGTGGACGCTCATTGGTCTGCGAGTGCAAGTTGGTCAGAGGGTGCGTGTTAGTCAGTGAGCGCACGTTGGTCTGCAGGTGCACATTGGTCAGCGAGTGCACGTATATCATCTTGATGAGCACCTGTGTATTGTCTTGATTTTCTCACACCAATGCAAGATCCAGTCCAAGTTCTCAAACTAGACCAAGCATCAGTAGTAGACTTAGTTATGTGGGACAACTTCCCCACCTGATAGAACAGCATTTCAATCTTCATCCCGGCAGTGTCAGCCGAGCCACCACAGGCTTTTGCAGCCATTTTTAGGCCACCACTGGTTCTCCAAACCTTGGCCCCCAGAAATTATCTTAATTTCCTGCTTCACCCAGTCTTCATCATGCCTCGTGCTGCACATCGTGGCAGCTGCCCAGGTCTGGGACCACACTTGAACAGGACAGACAGTGTTCTTCACCACAGACGATCAGGCCACAGCCGACATCATCAATTAAGGTAGATCTAAGTCGCTCCCCATCACGTCCTTCCTGCGCAGGCTCGCACAGCTGTCACTCCGTCACCAATTAATATCTTATGTAGACATATTCCAGGCAAATGCAAAAAGCAGCTGATGCGCTTTCCCATTCCAAGTTTGGAATGATTGTTTTTTCCAGCAAGAGCCTGGAGTCGACCCAACAACAATCCCTGTCCCACCATGGACATTGCTGATGATGGACTGAAGTCGCATTTCACCAACGCAACCCAGCTTAATAACCACTCCTTGGCACGCAACACACTGAAGGCCTATCACACTGCTTGAAACACTAACCGCTAATTTTTGGCCCCTTGCTCCGGAGCAGCAATATGCAACGTTAGACAGGTCCTAGCCTTCATATCGTATTGCCACACGCAGCTGACCCTTTCTCACAATACTATCACATCATATCTAGATGGCATCCAGCATTTCCTGTCCCTGCAGGACCCCAGTAAACCGTCAGTATTCTCGAGCCCATGCAGTCAAGTCCCTCCTACAGGGCACAAAAATAAGAGAATATATTCAGCGCTGGAAAAAATAAATAAAGTACCAATATATGCAAGCCAGCACTAAGAACAATTCATAAAAAGTCCCAAGTGTAAGTGAAATAAAAAGAGTGCTGCGCAAAATAAAAACAATAATAATAATTATAATGGTGACAATAAATATACTTATAAAAATATAGATTATTTGAAAATAGTGTCCATGTGCAAGGAAGTCCATAAAGCAATGAATCCACAGCCTTAAACGATTTCCAGAGTGGAAAGTGAAAAGGAACACCAAAGAATATCCTCCACTAGTGTAAGATGGACTCTCACCTCTCTGCTTTGACCCAGATGGATCTCAAAGCATAATCTGTGTAATCAGAACCATATGTCAGCATAGCAGCATGTAACAGCGTACGCTGTTACATGCCGCTATGCTGACACTCGGCTCTTAGAGTGTCTCTACATGTGAGTGAAGTCTCCATTGTTTTAAATAAATAGTTATTTCATCAGAGAGCACTAGATTTCTTTCCTTTCTTCCCTACATGGTGGTATAAATGTTGAGAAATCATTGAATCCGGATCTATGGTTTTTATCCTATCCATCCGTCTGCCTATGGAGGCTTTCAGCTGATTTCTGATTACACAGATTATGCTTTGAGATCCATCTGGGTCAAAGCAGAGAGGTGAGAGTCCATCTTACACTGGTGGAGGATATTCTTTGGTGTTCCTTTTCACTTTCCACTCTGGAAATCGTTTAAGGCTGTGGATTCATTGCTTTATGGACTTCCTTGCACATGGACACTATTTTCAAATAATTTATATTTTTATAAGTATATTTATTATCACCATTATTATTATTATTATTGTTTTTATTTTGCGCCGCACTCTTTTTATTTCCCTCCTACAGGGCATACAGAAGCACCAACCTGTAGTCAGTGGCAAGCGCCTACCTTTAGGGACATGCCCTCTTAAGGGACATGTCTAAAATCCTTACTCGTTCCCTGTTTAGGGCTTTGCCCAGACTAGTCACCCAAACAGCCATCTGCCAGGCCTTCTACGGTTCCCAACAACCAAGTGAATTTACAGTCAGTGGCTCTGGCAGTCAGACACTGCTCCGATGCCACCCGACTCGCTTTCGAACCACTACACTCTTACAGTCTGCAAACGCAACAAACCAGCCCCGGGGTTGACATCAACCTGTTTCAGACTAACAACGCCTGATGCCCAGTGACGGTGCTCGACCAACTACGGCTCCATCTACCCAGCCAATCTGATGGTGGCTCGTTGCTACCCTTTCTTAACCAGCTCTCTGAGTGGCAGCCAGTGTGTCAAGCATGTCAGAATCCTCCTAAGTAACTTGGGCTTCAAACCCCAGTCAGTTCTCTGGACATTCTTTCCAAATTAGAGCAGCCTCAGCTGCCTCCCAACAGGGAGTACCAGACCACGTAATCAAGATACCAGGCTGATGGAAGTCTCCTTGTTTTGCCACATACATCCTAAATCCTCAGGAAGGAATGGCACAAGCCTTTACCAAGCTGGCTCAATAGATACAAGAAATCAATAAAAGCTACTTCCCTATCTGAGTCTTTTGCCCCCTTTTCTTGGCATACTGACCAGACCACCAAGGCACACTTCAGGTCTATTTATGTTGTAAGTCTTGTCGCGTGTTTATGTGATTCACATCACTCTCTGTCAGAGGGTAACGACCATAAATAAGAAGACCAGTATGGTGGCCTGAGTTTATGGGAGGAGCCCGGAGGGTATTTAAGCAGCCCACTCACACATGCTCTTTGTCGGTTCAGTGTGCGGTACTACATGTCACTGGGCGACTCTTCCCAGCTCACCTCATGTCCGTGAGTCTGCGCATTCAATCGCATTCGACACCCTCCCACCCTTCCCTTTTTCAGGGCACTTCTCAGCATATCCTTCTTCAATTAACTATCCATTACTTACCTTGGGTATGCCCCCTTTTCTTGGCATACTGACCAGACCACCAAGGCACACTTCAGGTCTATTTATGTTGTATGTCTTGTCATGTGTTTATGTGATTCACATCACTCTCGGTCAGAGGGTAACGACCACAAATATGTAAATCGCTACGTAAATTGGCCGCTCTATATAAGTAGCTGTAAAAAAAAAAAAAAAAAAATAATATGCTGCCTCCTAGCACCACCCTCTAGTGGCATTTAGGAGCAGCTTCCCATAGCTTAAGAATTTCAGGCAGATGGACCACTAGCTTCAACACAGGTTGAGTTTTCCTTAGAGGCTGCATGGACAACAGCAAAGGATTTATTCTAAGTTCACAGTTATTCTCTAAATGTCGGGAAAACTGCCAGACAAAAAAAGAGAGCAGGATCTCTTGTTTCCCGCCAGGAAAAAATCCTGGCGGGAAAACTGTTCGTTCGTATGCTTTTCCGACAGGGAAAAAACGTACACGCTCAGAAACAATTCAACTCATGCTTGGAAGCATAGAACTTAATTTTTTCGGCTCGTCGTAGTCTTTTACGTCACCGCCTTCTTGGCAGTCAAAAGTTCACCGGACTATTGTGTGACCGTGTGTATGCAAGGCAGGCTTAAGAGGAATTCCGTCCTTTTTTCTATCCAACGGAAAAAATGGTTTTGTGTACGATGCATTCGTTTGGTTAAAAAAAAAAAAAAAAACAGCCCTAATGCATAGAATTAATAGAGCTAGATCAATACTAAAGAGCTGAGATGTAAATGATCATTCTAAGTGCTTCATTCTAAATAAAGAAAAGTTTAATTTTGTTTAAAGCAAAAATTTAATATATCGACAGCTTAACAATCACTAGATGTGGTGGCTGAATTAGTTTTCTTTTCTTCAGGCTTTCCTCCCCCTTTTTACATGGTGATCTGGCCAGTAACAAATTTAAGCCAAACACCAGCTAATACTTTAACCACTTGAGGACCCCTTCACGCTGATATACGTCGGCAGAAGGGCACGGCTGGGCACAGGCACGTACCTGTACGTCGCCTTTAAGCGGCGCACTCTCGACCTGGTCCTGTTCCCTGTGACCACGCCCCCTGAAGAACGGGGAGAGGTAAGTGTAAACAAACCTTTCCCAGTTTTTCCTAGTGTGACTGCCACTGATCGTCTGTTTTAGGGATGAGCTTCGAGTTCGAGTCAAACTCATGTTCAATTCGAACATTGCCTTTTCGCCTGTTCGGTGAACAGCGAACAATTTGGGGTGTTCGTGGCTAATTCGAAAAGCCGCGGAACACCCTGTTAAAGTCTATGGGAGAAAACTAAAGTACTAATTTTAACCACTTAAGACCTGGACCATTAGGCAGCCAAAGGACCCCGCCAGGTTTTGCGATTCGGCACTGCGTCGCTTAAACAGACAATTGCGCGGTCGTGCGATGTGGCTCACAAAATTGGCGTCCTTCATTTCTCACAAATAGAGCTTTCTTTTGATGGTATTTGATCACCTCTGCGGTTTTTATTTTTTGCGCTATAAACAAAAATAGAGCGACAATTTTGAAAAAAATGCAATATTTTTTACTTTTTGCTATAATAAATATCCCTCAAAAATATATAAAAAAAATGTTTCCTCAGTTTAGGCCAATACGTATTCTTCTATCTATTTTTGGTAAAAAAATCGCAATAAGCGTTTATCGGTTGGTTTTCGCTAAATTTAAAGCATTTACAAAATAGGGGATAGTTTTATTGCATTTTTATAAAATGTTTTACTACTAATGGCGGCGATCAGCGTTTTTTTTTCGTGACTGCGATATTATGGCGGACACTTCGGACAACTTTGACACATTTTTGGGACCATTGTCATTTTCACAGCAAAAAATGCATTTAAAATGCATTGTTTACTGTGAAAATGACAATTGCAGTTTGGGAGTTAATCAGCTGAAGGGGTTATGTATGACCTAATATGTGTTTCTAACTGTAGGGGGGTGTAGCTGTAGGTCATCGATTGTGTATCCCTATAAAAGGGATCACACGATCGATCACGGCGCCACAGTGAAGAACGGGGAAGCTGTGTTTACACACAGCTCTAGCCATTCTTCAGCTCCAGGGACCGATCGCGGGACTCCAGCGGCGATCAGGTCTGCGGGTCCCGCGGTCCCGGAGCTTCGGACTGGGTCTCGGGCGTGCGCGACCCACGGCTGGGCACTAGCAGAGGACGTGCCTGTACGTGCATGTGCCCAGCCGTGCCATTCTGCCGACGTAAATGTGCAAGAGGTGGTCCTTAAGCGGTTAAAGGCTATATGCAAGTTATTGTCCCAAAAAGTGTCTGGCAATTCAGAGAAAATTCATTCATAAAAAAAAGCATAGGGGTCCCCCCAAAGTCAATTACCAGGCCCTTCAGGTCTGGTATGGATATTAAAGCATTAGTAAAGGACATAAAAAAAAAAAACATGTCATACTTACCTCAACTGTGCAGTTCGTTTTGCACAGAGTGCCCCGGATCCACATCTTCTGGGTCCCTCGGCGGCTGTCTCTGGTCCTCCCTGCAATTAGTCACCACAGTCATACGAGAGCTCGCATGATGGTCACTAATTGCGGGCACACTCCCGTGATACAGCGAGCGGCCATAGCCAGCCAATGGCTGCTCTGCTCTCAATCCATCCGCTCCAGCCAATCAGCGGCCAGGCTGAGCGGCGAAGAGGATCGCGGGACCGCGCGCGGGACTTTTGAGGGGTCAGGTAAGTATAAGGGGGGCTCAGGGGGGCCGGCAGTATCAGATGTTTTTTCACCCTAATGCATAGATTCTATTAAGGTGAAAAAACATTTTCCCTTACAACTCCTTTAAGGGGGAACCCCGCCGTCAATTAAAGATATCCATTCCAGACACTTCAGATCTGGTGTAGATTTTAAGGAGAACTCCACCCCAAATTTAAAAAAAAAATGGCATGGAGTTCCCCCAAAAATCCACACCAGACCCCTTATCCGAGCACGTAACCTGACAATGGTCCCAAAAATGTGTCAAAAGTGTCCGATGTGTTCGCCATAATGTCGCAGTCATGAAAAAAATCACTGATCGCCGACATTAGTAGTAAAAAAAACTATCCCCTATTTTGTAAACGCTCTACTTTTTGCGCAAACCAATCAATAAACGCTTTATTCAATTTTTTATCAAAAATATGTAGAAGAATACGTATCGGCCTAAATTGAGAAAAAATATTTTTTTTTTTTTTCTTTTTTGGGGATATTTATTATATAAAAAAAAGTAAAAGATATTGCATTTTTTTTTTCAAAATATTTGTTTATAGTGCAAAAAATAAAAACCGCAGAGGTGATCAAATGGCACCAAAAGAAAGCTCTATATGTAGGAAAAAAAGGACGTCAATTTTGTTTGGGAGCCACATCGCAGAACCGCGCAATTATCAGTTAAAGCAACGCAGTGCCAAATCGCAAAAAGGGGCTTGGTTCTTTAGCTGCATATTGGTCCGGGGCTTAAGTGGTTAAAGTCAGTTACAACAAACATTTTATTTTTTTTCCTTTTGGGATAAAGGTTTTCCATAAATAAATAAGTAAAAGTTGATCATTGTAAGCACCCCTGCCAGTGGTAAATGGTTTGTCTCATCTCTGTAGGAGAGAAAGCCTAAAAAAGAAAACAAATGCAGCCACTACATTTAAGCACTGGTAAGCTGCAATATAATGTTTGCTTTTGGGTTTATTACCACTTTAAAGGTCCAGCGTATATATTTTTAAATGCAAATATTTCCCATTAGCTACTAAACCATTTATTTTACCGGCGTAAAAAAAAAAAATTGTTACGTCCTGTATCTATCGCGTAGTGGAAATGCAGGTTCCCGCTAGTAAATTTAAAAGAACAATTCACAGAACTTGCACAAAAGGCAGAATATTTACTTGAATAAACTGCCCTATGCACGATTGTCGTGCCCAAGTTTCGGCCCTGATCCAGGTGTGTTTTTTCACGTGCATTTTGTTGCACAAGAAAATCACAAGTGCCATTTAGGAGGACACGTTTTGCTTCAATTTGGAATTGTGCTGATTCTGCTTGCGATTCCTAATCTCCCAAAAGTGAATGGGGCTTGATTGCCTGCCCTATGCACGGTTGTCTCTCCAAAGAAGCTCAGGACCCACATTTTGGCCCTGTGTTTTTTATGGCAATCATGGACAAACTGCACGCCATTTGTTGTGTCATTCAGGGTGAATGGCACCCAAATGTGCATAAGGCGTTTTTCCAGGATTTGAAATCACAGACAGAATTGGTATGATTATGCCTGCAATACCTAATTGCACAAATGTGATGGGGGCGTTGTTTCGGTCTAAGTATAAAAAAATCCAGAGTTTGTTTATAAGGAATTAGCTGGAACATTTGTCCAACATTCACAGGCATCATTTACTCTATTAATAAAGCATTTTTCTCAACATTTCCTGGATAGAAAAGACATTTCCTTGACGCTTGGTCACATCATTCTTGTAAGGGAAAAGGTTCTTACTGTAACAATTGTCCCATTTATAAAGGGTTAATTTACCTGCACTGTACATTTGGCTAACATCAATTTAATACAATTGAAAACAAATTTGACCATAATTAAAGGGGAGGTTCACGTAAAAAAAAAAATGTTTAACCTTGCATTTAGGCTATTAATTTTAATGAGAATCGGCAGTTTTAAAAAAAAAATACTTGCGGTACATACCATTTTCCATGCGTATGTTCACCGCGGCTTCCGGGTATGATGGTCAGGGTTGGGCGTTCCTAATTGATTGACAGCATCCTGACCGACGCATACAGCGCGTCATGAGTAGCCGAAAGAAGAATACGTGAACATACGTATGGAAAATGGTATGTACCGCAAGTATTTTTTTTAAAAAACTGCCGATTCTCATTAAAATTAATAGCCTAAATGCAAGGTTAAAACATTTTTTTTACGTGAACCTCCCCTTTAAGATGTCAATTTATTGCATTTTACAATGAAACTGCAACAGTCGCCTATAGAGGGAGCCAGAACTGTGCTTTTAAAACAGGTTCAGCACTTTCCCAGCTATTGTTTTACAGTACTACTAATTAGGATTAAAAAGCATGTTCTCGGCCTGGAAGGCTAAGTCTGTTGCTTTCCAGGGGGTGAGATCCAGAATGATGGCTATGATGATTGATGAGCAGATGTCCAGTATATTGAAGCATTCGCATGCAAAATTTTTGAAAGTCTGGAAACCATAGTTAAGTTATTCTTTTCCATCCCTACCCCCAACCAGTTATGGTCAGCTTAAGAAACCTTGCTTGGGCGGGTCCCGTGTCTGTGATACCTCTCCTCTTTTTCTTTCTCTCTTTTTTTTCTTTTTTTCCTCTGTTTGCTTTCCCTGTCATTTACTTTCGATATGAAAGCCAATAGTGCAAGCTGCTGTGCTTCTGGGTACAGAAGGACATTTGTGCCTATGACACAGGCCTAATTTGCAACCTGGTCCTCTGTGGCCTGGGTTATAATTTGTTTTGGTTTTTATTATGTGCTCATGTGCTATTTCTTGTTTTTTTTTGTTCTATATTGCCCCTGCGTGGGCAAACCATGGCTTGTTATAATCTTTAAAAATTTAATAAAATATTGGAAAAAAAAAAAAATGCATGTTCTCCAACCTTCAGGAAAATGCCAGTTGTTACCTCCATGGCAATTGGACAACTAGCAGTCCCTGCGATATTGGCCCGGATTCACATACATCGGCGCATATATATGTCGCCGTATCGTATATCTTTTACGATACGCCGGTGCAGCGCGGAGAGGGAAGCATAGAATTCACAAAGCAAATGCTCCTAACGTTGCACCGGCGTGACGTAAATTCGTCGGCGTAAGCCGGCCTAAGTCAAAATAGGTGGAAGTGGGCTGGAAGTGGGCGTGATACATTTAAATGAAGCGTGACCCCATGCAAATGATGGGCCGAGCTTCAGACAAGTACTTAAAACTAACTGCGCATGCGTCGTGCCTTGGACGCATCCCAGTGCGCATGCTCACAATCACGTCGAAACAACTGCCTAAGATACGTCGAATCACTGCCTACGATGTGAACGTAACCTACACCCAGCCCTATTCACGTACAACGTAAACTACGTAAAATTTGACGGCATTCGTTCCCTGGTCCATACCTTTGCATGAGTTGCGCCTCCAATATGGGGTATAACTTTACGCCGGACGTACGACTTACGCAAACCGCGTATATTATGCGCCGGGCGCAAGTACGTTTGTGAATCGCCGTATTTGACTCATTTGCATATTTCCATCGGAAATCAATGGGAGCGCCACATGCGTCCAGCGTAAATATGCGCCCACTATACGCCAACGTAGGAAAGTTACGTCGGGCGGCTGAAGCCTATTTTTCAACTTATCTGCTTTGTGGGTCGGTGCATAGATACGCCGGCGCACATTTGTACTTACGTTGGCGTATCTGGAGATACTGGCTTTGTGAATCCGGGCCATTGCTACTAGCTTGCATGCTCTTCAGCATTAGGAGTGATTTAATAGCGGTTCCCCAAAAGTGATTCTGATGGGTGCCAGGCTATTTGGAATTCCCCAATCATGACTCCCAACTGTCCCTCATTTAGAGGCACTGTCCGTCTTTTGAAACAAAATCTCTCTTTCCCTCATGCCTCAATTTGTCCCTATTTTTTGTCTGTGTACATCTCTATACAAAATGTACTTTTTTACTACCAAATGTGTTAAGCTGCATTAAACTTTTTATCCAACGAGGGTTGTGATGGGGAGAATACTGGCAAAGGGCTCTGTACCATTTATCTGCTTCCCTAAATGAGTCCTGTGAACTCCCTAACCAGTTCACTATACATGTAGGTTGCATCACACACAAAACTCTGGTTGAAAAAGGAAGGGTATCTCAGTACTGGTATTGGTTTTATGGATCAGTACAGGCATTGACTAGCATGGCAAGGGGTGTATGCATGGTGCTTCCTGTCTGGAATGTCCTCACAGCAAGGCAGGGCCGTCTTAATAGTATCATTGGCCCCTGGGCAAATTAATGCTCTGGGGCCCCTACAATGGAGGCAGCGCAGGTAAACAGACATCAAGTAGGTAGGAGGCAGGCAAGTGGAGATTCCTCTTTTGGGTGGAACTCCACATTAACTACATGAACAATCATTCTGTACAGCAAAGAAACAGTGGGAAAATACTACATAAAGTAACAAAGCTATCCTGTGAATATATCTGCAAGATCGATGCCTCCCCAGCACTCTGACCCCTCTACACCTGAAATATCCCCCCAGCACTCAGACCCCTCTACCCCCCAGATATCCCCTCAGGATTCAGACCCCTCTACATCCCAGATATCCTCCCAGCACTGTGACTTCTCTACATCCCATATACAGTATATCCCCAGCACTCTGACCCGTATACATCCCAAAGATCCCCCCAGTACTCTGACTCCTCTACACCCCAGATATCCCTCAGACCCCTCTACACCCCAGATATCCCCCCAGCATTCAGATCCCTCTGTTGCAAAGTATGATTGATAGGTGCAGTGGAGTCAGTTGAGATCAGACGTTGTGTAGTAACAGGAACTGGCTTCTTTATTGGAACATCATCACACAGACAAAGATGTCTCTCTCCACATGGTAAGTAGAACACACACAGCTCACAGGCAGTAAAAAGAAAAAAAAATCAACAAGTAGATCACTGTGGGCAGGAAAATACAACATATCATAGAGCATACATTGCATAGCATATCATTGAGCATTAGCGACATCTTGTGTCCTTTTTGTAAACTTCATTCCATACAATAGGCTAAGCCAGCCCTCAAAATTTAACTCGCCTGCTCGCATTTTGCGAGTAAATTTTAAGGGTCTGGCGAGTGTGGGCTGCTTGGGAGGGGGGTGGCGAGCAAGGAGAGGAGAGCAGAGCCTAGCCACGGCGTTCAAACCGCGGGGAACATTACAGCTTTCAATTCAATAGCTGTGTTCCCCGCAGCGCGTGTCTTATACAGCCCCTCCCCTTTTGTCTGGGAAACATTGATAGACGGATCACCCATGGGTGATCTGTCTATCAATGTTTCCCGGACAAGAGGGGAGGGGCTGTATAAGACGCGCGCTGCGGGGAAGTGAACACAGCTATTGAATTGAAAGCTTCCCCGCGGTTTGAACCATTCGGCGGCGGGTCCTCCTCTCCTACCCAGCACAGGTAGGATGGGGTGAGGGGACCTCTGGCTGCAGTGTGTGGGGGGAGGAACTCTGGCTGCAGTGGGGGGTGAGGGGACCTCTGGCTGCAATGTGTGGTGTGGGGGGTGAGGGGACCTCTGGCTGCAATGTGGGGGGTGAGGGGACCTCTGGCTGCAATGTGTGGTGTGGGGGGTGATTCGTTTTCCAGTCCTTTTGATTTGGTATTGAAACCTTTCTACATAGGATTCCAACTGTTGCTGCAATGTCTGACCTTGTAGAAGTGGTAAGGTACAGCAATTTCCCTATTGCTTTCCTGTATTGAGTACTAGTAGGTAATGGGTTATCTTCTTTTTTTTTTTTGTGTATTTTGTGCGTGAACTCGAGCGAAAGGAGCCAGACTCTAGCCCCGTAGGTCCTTCGCCTCTCTTTTTTTTAGGAGACCGCATGGCCAAAGTGCGTGCGTGTTAAACCAATTTCGCATTTCACATGTAGCCGAGACCGGGATCCGAACCCTTGGCTGCAGAGATGAACAGCTTGTCAGAGCAGTGCCAATCACGTTAAGCCACCACAGCTCCCTGTAATGGGTTATCTTGACAATTCATCTCCTTTAGATAGTTGGTTTCCATGGGAGATTTCACTGGTTTGGCGTCTTCCATTCCAAAAGTTTCCATTATTTCTTGTATTTTGTGTCTTTGATTCAGAAGAAAGCTGCCATCTTCCTCTCTCTCTCTCGATCTGGATGCCAAGGTTATTCTTTATGTTGCCGAAGTCTTTGGTGTCAAAGTGCTGATTTAATCTTTCCAATATTTCTGCTTTATCCCCTTCTTGCTCAAAACAAATCAGGATATCATCCACATAAATAAGCATATAGACCCATCTGTTTGCCAATCTCTTTGTGTATAAGCAGGTGTCTCCCTTGCTCCTTTGAAAGTTTTGATGTGTAAGCACTTCATTTATTTTTATATTCCACGCTCTGGCTGCTTGCTTAAAGCCATATACTAGGTCTGCATACTAGGTCTGACCTTTGTTCATCTTTGATTCCTGGTGGCTGTTCCATGTATAGTTGATTTGATTACGGTTGCCCTGGGGTGGTAATCATTCACCCATTAATGAGAATGTGCCACATCCTTAATAATATGGATTTTTGAAAGAGGCATGAAGACACGCCTCCAACTGGGAAAAATTTGGACTTTATAGGCACAGAATTTAAAAAAATATATATGTATTTAATAGAAAAAGACACAGCAATTACAACACGACATTTACACTGTACTATACATTAGAAAAAAAGAAAAAAACATAAATAATAAGAACCGCATAGGTCACTCTAAGAAACATTCACTTATTAGCCACAGGGCTATATGTAATTCAAAACAGTATATGCGCTGGGTAGAGAATTGCTTTCAGATGAGGACCCTTGGTTGGTTCTTAGACGATATAGGAGCTGCTCTACATGTTTCGCGACTATGTTGGCGTCGCTTCTTCAGGAGCTTCTAAATATCAAAGAACATATACATAAAATTAAACACAAATAATATTTTATTTACATATTGGCCTAGGTAATAGGCAAAACAGTGGTTTAAAAAAATGCATGTATCTGCGATGTAGTCACCGAAAATCTCGGTGTTTTTTATTTGTATATTTTAGAACAGGAAAAAATGCTGGCTATACTGTGTCCCACAATCAGAGCCCGACTATCAGACCGCACCCAATACTGTCGGGACGGGAGCTGATGATGCAGCCCAAATCCCTCACCGTGCGTCACGGCAGCAACCAGTAGAGTCAAAAAGGAAAAATTCTGATGAATAATGAAAAGATGATAAGCCAAAAAAATAATTGACATTGAACCATAAATGTTTCTCTAGGTGTAGATAAAAAATTAAAGAAAACTACCTTAGAAGATAAGGTTGTTAAATAAACGCTATTAAATCACACCATCAGGGCCTCGGAATACATTTTCTAGAGTGCGCTAGAATTGCTTGTTGGTGGTCTTCTAAAAGATAGAATTTTGATAAGGCGCAAAGTTTGGTAAAGGGCTTAATGATTATAGCAGGAAAAACTAAATAAAATAACACAGAAAACAGGAAAAAGATTTTCCCTTAAATTAGCAGAAGTTATTGTACTAATTACCTTTTGTTTATAATATTATTTTACCGGTGACCTATGGTTTGAGTGATGTTGTTGAGGAAGAATGCCTTCTCAAAAACGGGCTGTAGATGGCGATAGACGAGCGCCCAACGTATAAGCTGAGCACTGGTCTGAAAAACACCAATATAATAAGGTCAGAAAAATAGAGAAATTATGTCCAATGCTTTCACAGCATTGGAGCTATAAATGGTTGATAAGATGCTTGCAGGTACTACATAGGATAAAGAAAAAGGGGACTTATCATACCTTGAAAGAAGAGAAGGATCCCAGATCAACAAGCAATCATGCTGTCCATAGCGTTGGGTGTGTTCACCTTCCCCACACCTAAGGACTGGGGGAACTGAACTAGCCTAATATACACTCCTCGGATATGACGGCAAGCGTGATTGCGTCATTCCGGCCGACCTAAACGTCCCATAGTGCGCATGCGCGGATCGCGCATGCGCAGCAGAGCCGCAGGAGCGGCTCGTGAGCTTGAGTGTTGGCTCACTTTGTGGGAGGATCCCCTAGATTGAAAAAAAGGGGAGGGGATCAGGTTATTGCCATCAGCAGGTCCAAATGTCATTGCTTACTGCTAAGCAATAGACTGGACCCATTGATGGCTTACGTGGCCGTGCTGGTATTGAGGTCAATGGCGCAGGGTGATGTGGTGGAATTAAAGTACTGCAGTCAGGCTATCAATAAATGTGGGACACATATAGCACAGCATAAGAATAAATGACTAAGGCCATTTACATACAATCGCATGCTAATGCATGCATACAATGGTAAGTGACCTTTTAATGGAAAATCATTATAATATATTACAACTAAACAATACTTGATTGACAATAATTATACAATTTTTTTTACAATTTTTGCGCCCAATGGGTTAAATCAGGCAACAAATAGGATTTGTTGGTTGATTAGTCAATTAACCGACAAAGAGAGAGTATAGAGCCCTAATCAATTTTGAAACTTGCAGGAACGGGAAAACTTTGCGCCTTATCAAAATTCTATCTTTTAGAAGACCACCAACAAGCAATTCTAGCGCACTCTAGAAAATGTATTCCGAGGCCCTGATGGTGTGATTTAATAGCGTTTATTTAACAACCTTATCTTCTAAGGTAGTTTTCTTTAATTTTTTATCTACACCTAGAGAAACATTTATGGTTCAATGTCAATTATTTTTTTGGCTTATCATCTTTTCATTATTCATCAGAATTTTTCCTTTTTGACTCTACTGGTTGCTGCCGTGACGCACGGTGAGGGATTTGGGCTGCATCATCAGCTCCCGTCCCGACAGTATTGGGTGCGGTCTGATAGTCGGGCTCTGATTGTGGGACACAGTATAGCCAGCGTTTTTTCCTGTTCTAAAATATACAAATAAAAAACACCGAGATTTTCGGTGAGTACATCGCAGATACATGCATTTTTTTAAACCACTGTTTTGCCTATTACCTAGGCCAATATGTAAATAAAATATTATTTGTGTTTAATTTTATGTATATGTTCTTTGATATTTAGAAGCTCCTGAAGAAGCGACGCCAACATAGTCGCGAAACATGTAGAGCAGCTCCTATATCGTCTAAGAACCAACCAAGGGTCCTCATCTGAAAGCAATTCTCTACCCAGCGCATATACTGTTTTGAATTACATATAGCCCTGTGGCTAATAAGTGAATGTTTCTTAGAGTGACCTATGCGGTTCTTATTATTTATGTTTTTTTCTTTTTTTCTAATGTATAGTACAGTGTAAATGTCGTGTTGTAATTGCTGTGTCTTTTTCTATTAAATACATATATATTTTTTTAAATTCTGTGCCTATAAAGTCCAAATTTTTCCCAGTTGGAGGCGTGTCTTCATGCCTCTTTCAAAAATCCATATTATTAAGGATGTGGCACATTCTCATTAATGGGTGAATGATTACCACCCCAGGGCAACCGTAATCAAATCAACTATACATTAACTGGTGGAAGCACCTCGGAGGTTTACCTGAATCGGTGAACCTGCCCTATGTAACAAGTATTTTTATCTTTGCTTATTCTTATCAAATCTTATTATTTTTTGAATCATTCAATTTTGCCCATTCATTTATCTGCAGGGAGAGTAGCCCAATCATAGAGGGTGCCTCAATCCTTTCTGCGTGTCTTAATTTTCTGAACCTATTGGTGAAGTATATAATTTGATTTAGGAGATCATGGACTTTGTAGGCACAGCCTGGTCAGGCCTTATGAATGAGTTTCAGACATCTTACAATGGATCCAATAAGGAACTAGATGATCTGAAATTATATTTTAGTAAACTCAAACATCTTCTGAAAAAGAAATCAAATTTATATTGGCATATGGAATTCTTTAAAGAATATATTAAAGAAAACATTAGTCCATTGGGACTAAGAATTCAAATGTTCCCCACTATTAGAAATACATCACAGGATTTGAAAAACTCCTGGGAAGGAGTATTAAATAAATGCAGTAAGGAATGCATGCAATTATTGTTGATACAGTACCAAGCAGACACAAATGGCTTGGATCGAGATCTAGCAACTTTGAATTCTCAATATGAACATGTTAAAACCCATTCCCAATATGCCGATAGATGTCAAGAACTGAAAACGTTTCTTGACAAACTAAATAAGAGTATTATATCTAAAAAACAGGCCAAGATGGCCAAAGACCGTATGGCATTTGTTGAGGGTTATGCCTATAGATGGGATTTCCCAAACCGCGGACGTGGTGGCGGGTTGCGTAACCACCCCCCCTCCGGTTTGAGAAACCCAGGTTTTTCTGAAGATGATTTTGAATCAGATTCATCCATGTCTTCTTCTTCTCTCTCACAGAGAGCAAAGAATGACAGCATCACAAGCGGCTCCACGGTCACGTAAGAGGGGTTACCAAGGTGGTGGGCACTCTACTACACCCAATACAAAAAAGAAACCCACTAATACATCCGGGTTCACTCCTATGCCAGGTCCATCACAAGGTGCCCCAAATAGAGGTGATGGGAAAACACAAAATTTAGATTTATCCCAGTATGCTTATATGGGACCGATAGCCGCTAAGGCGGTCCAACAACTTAAATCTCAACATGCACCCCCAATAGCCCAACCCGACGAAAGCTCAATCTTAGAGCCTAATATGGCCGAGATGGAAATATCAGGAGCTTCACGCACGCCAAACCGCCAATCGCGATCACTGCCTCTTGGGAGAAATGATACACAGAGAACAACCATTGCTCATTCAGCCCAACAGGCTGTCCCTTTAGGGGAATTGCCCCCATTAATACAGAATACGAGGAACTAAGTGTCATAAACCTGACCCCCTACCCTCTATCTAACGAGGAATCAACAGTTTTGAAACTGGGTCTGAGTTTCTGTCCCAGTAATGACATGGATAAATATGAAGTAATTAAGGATCTTTACCTCTTTGTTAGGAAACTAACGTACAAACATATGTATGACCCAGAAAAACAACGAGCTAAGGCAGAAAGGGAACTATCTGACCAAATAAAAAAGTTTACTATGAGGGAGTTTCGGGCCCTCAAAGACCTTATGCTCCTCCTCGAAGAAAATCAAGGACCAGAGGTTAATCCACCTGAGGTATCTAGTCAGCCATCAAAACCACGCAGCAAAGATCTTAGCGCCTTTAAAAGAAAATCCAACCAATTTCCCGATCTACATACTAACCCACAAGTCTCAGCTTTTCTCGTTGCAATGGTAAATGAGATTAAGCAAATGTCCATATCGCCAACACCATCAAATCTTAATATTGAACTTCAAAAGGCATTGAAATCTCTACAGGCCCGCAAGGATACAATAATAAAGGCCTCTGACAAGGGCGGGAATATAGTATTGCTAACTCGCGATCAGTATGAGCAAATGTGTTTCGACATTCTTAGGAATGACGAGTGGTATAAACCTATCACGAAGGATCTCATAACCCAATTTAATTTAGAATTTAAATTATTGTTGTATACTGCATTTAATGATGCATTGATTGATCAACAAACTTACGATTATTTGAATATACCATTCCCACGTGATGCCATTTTCTATGCTATCCCAAAGATTCATAAGAACAAAACCAAACCACCTGGCAGACCCATAATCTCAGGGATTGGGTCAATCACCGAGAATGCCAGCAGATTGGTGGATTTTTTTCTAATGCCATATGTCACAAGCCTTCCCTCATACGTTAAAGATACCTCTGATTTATTGCGACATCTAGAAGGTGTGGCTATCCCGACCAATGCTCTCTTTGTCAGTATTGACGTCGAGGCATTGTACTCAAGTATACCGCATCAACTGGGCCTTGAGGTTATCAGATCCTTCCTGATGGTAGAAGACCACCGCACGTGGAAACTTCAAATGTTCATATTGAAATTATTGTCCTTTATCCTCCATCATAACAGTTTTTCCTTCCTAGACTCCCACTACCTCCAGGTACAGGGCGTTGCCATGGGCACTTGTTGTGCCCCGGCATACGCAAACCTGTACCTGGGGGGGGTGGGAGAGGGAAATTAATGCCAATACGATGTATGATCAATATCTGACCCAAGTTCTTTGCTGGTATCGGTATATTGATGACATTATCCTAATTTGGACAGGCACAGTACAGTCACTACGAGACTTTATTGGATGCCTTAACATTAATAACTTTAATCTCAAATTCACATTTGAATTTAACAAAGATTCAATATCCTTTTTAGACCTTCGCATATATAGGGATGCATCAAACTATGTAGCCACCAAGCTGTTTCGCAAACAAACAGCAGGAAACACTGTGCCTACGCATCTTGTTCACAGCATCCCCTATGCCCAATACATCCGACTCAGACGGAACTGTACCCATGAAACAGACTTTGTAGCCCAGGCAAACGAACTACGGCTCTACGTCTTCTACAAAGAGGATATAGCAAAACTCTATTGAGAAAGGCATTTAATAAGGCTCTAAATAGAGACAGAACTTCCTTGATTCATTCACGGAAAAATGAAAACAAGGATCAACAAATTACGAGGTTTATTACCAAATACTCGAGTCAACACCAACAATTACGAACCTGCCTTCAAAAACACTGGTACTTGCTAAGTGGGGATGCCACAGTAGGCAAATACGTTAAACAATACCCTGAAATAGTATTTAGGAAAAGCTCGTCCTTAGGGAACAAATTGACAAGTAGTCATTATAAAATAGATCCCTGTCCCACCACAAAATCAATTACAGGCATCTCTAGATGTGGCCACTGTGCATACTGTCCCTGGGTGCACACTGGTACCAAATTTGGTTTACCAAACGGTGAAATCTTTAGACCACGATTTCAAGCCTCCTGTGAGACCAAGGGGGTGGTCTATTTAATGACCTGCCAATGCGGGGCGTTTTATGTGGATAAGACGATCCGCCAGTTCAAACAAAGGATATATGACCAAATTTTTTATTCTCAATATGCTAAAATGCTTACTCCCATTAGTCGTCACTTGGGGCTTTTCCATAAATTTGATACCTCAGTGATACGTTTCATAGTATTGGAAATCATACCACAAGATCCCCGTGGGGGTAATTGGGATCAACATATTCTCCAAAGAGAAACACGATGGATAGAGCGATTAAACGCCACAAAGCCTCCTGGGATTAATGAAGTTCTCTCATACAGGCCTTTCTTGTGAAGGACCTGTATGGGATTGCAGAAGATCCCAGGAGGGAGTTTATCTTCTTTTACTTTACGTCCCTCTCTGTGTGGGTTTTTTGTGAGTAAGCTTCAAATATGACAAGGACGGTTGTTTGGAGATAGGCTTTTGTACAGTTCCAAAAATACCAACAAAATTACATCTGAGACAAATTTCCCCGTTCCTGCAAGTTTCAAAATTGATTAGGGCTCTATACTCTCTCTTTGTCGGTTAATTGACTAATCAACCAACAAATCCTATTTGTTGCCTGATTTAACCCATTGGGCGCAAAAATTGTAAAAAAAATTGTATAATTATTGTCAATCAAGTATTGTTTAGCTGTAATATATTATAATGATTTTCCATTAAAAGGTCACTTACCATTGTATGCATGAATTAGCATGCGATTGTATGTAAATGCCTTTAGTCATTTATTCTTATACTGTGCTATATGTGTCCCACATTTATTGATAGCCTGACTGCAGTACTTTAATTCCACCACATCACCCTGCGCCATTGAGCTCAATACCAGCACGGCCACGTAAGCCATCAATGGGTCCAGTCTATTGCTTAGCAGTAAGCAATGACATTTGGACCTGCTGATGGCAATAACCTGATCCCCTCCCCTTTTTTTCAATCTAGGGGATCCTCCCACAAAGTGAGCCAACACTCAAGCTCACGAGCCGCTCCTGCGGCTCTGCTGCGCATGCGCGATCCGCGCATGCGCACTATGGGACGTTTAGGCCGGCCGGAATGACGCAATCACGCTTGCCGTCATATCCGAGGAGTGTATATTAGGCTAGTTCAGTTCCCCCAGTCCTTAGGTGTGGGGAAGGTGAACACACCCAACGCTATGGACAGCATGATTGCTTGTTGATCTGGGATCCTTCTCTTCTTTCAAGGTATGATAAGTCCCCTTTTTCTTTATCCTATGTAGTACCTGCAAGCATCTTATCAACCATTTATAGCTCCAATGCTGTGAAAGCATTGGACATAATTTCTCTATTTTTCTGACCTTATTATATTGGTGTTTTTCAGACCAGTGCTCAGCTTATACGTTGGGCGCTCGTCTATCGCCATCTACAGCCCGTTTTTGAGAAGGCATTCTTCCTCAACAACATCACTCAACCCATAGGTCACCGGTAAAATAATATTATAAACAAAAGGTAATTAGTACAATAACTTCTGCTAATTTAAGGGAAAATCTTTTTCCTGTTTTCTGTGTTATTTTATTTAGTTTTTTCTGCTATAATCATTAAGCCCTTTACCAAACTTTGCGCCTTATCAAAATTCTATCTTTTAGAAGACCACCAACAAGCAATTCTAGCGCACTCTAGAAAATGTATTCCGAGGCCCTGATGGTGTGATTTAATAGCGTTTATTTAACAACCTTATCTTCTAAGGTAGTTTTCTTTAATTTTTTATCTACACCTAGAGAAACATTTATGGTTCAATGTCAATTATTTTTTTGGCTTATCATCTTTTCATTATTCATCAGAATTTTTCCTTTTTGACTCTACTGGTTGCTGCCGTGACGCACGGTGAGGGATTTGGGCTGCATCATCAGCTCCCGTCCCGACAGTATTGGGTG
The DNA here is from genome assembly GCA_029574335.1 of Rana kukunoris. Taxonomy (NCBI): domain Eukaryota; kingdom Metazoa; phylum Chordata; class Amphibia; order Anura; family Ranidae; genus Rana; species Rana kukunoris. The sequence goes on from CM056054.1 coordinate 116,157,432, forward strand.
CGGTCTGATAGTCGGGCTCTGATTGTGGGACACAGTATAGCCAGCGTTTTTTCCTGTTCTAAAATATACAAATAAAAAACACCGAGATTTTCGGTAAGTACATAGCATATACATGCATTTTTTTAAACCACTGTTTTGCCTATTACCTAGGCCAATATGTAAATAAAATATTATTTGTGTTTAATTTTATGTATATGTTCTTTGATATTTAGAAGCTCTTGAAGAAGCGACGCCAACATAGTCGCGAAACATGTAGAGCAGCTCCTATATCGTCTAAGAACCAACCAAGGGTCCTCATCTGAAAGCAATTCTCTACCCAGCGCATATACTGTTTTGAATTACATATAGCCCTGTGGCTAATAAGTGAATGTTTCTTAGAGTGACCTATGCGGTTCTTATTATTTATGTTTTTTTCTTTTTTTCTAATGTATAGTACAGTGTAAATGTCGTGTTGTAATTGCTGTGTCTTTTTCTATTAAATACATATATATTTTTTTAAATTCTGTGCCTATAAAGTCCAAATTTTTCCCAGTTGGAGGCGTGTCTTCATGCCTCTTTCAAAAATCCCGGCTGTTCCATGTAGACTTCTTCTGTTAAATCGCCATGTAGAAACGCGGGGCCAGATTCAGATACAATTACATTGGCGCAGAGTATCAGAGATACACTACGCCGCCATATTTTACCAGGCTATACGCCGAATTCTGGTAGATTTTGTCCCTTACGGTATGGCGGCGTAGTGTATTTCTCGCTGCGTAATCGAAATACGCGATTAGGGAGCGTGAAGCATTTAAATTAGGTGCGTCCCCGCGGCGATCGAACTGCGGATGCTCCGTTCAGAAATTTCCCGCCGTGTATTGCGCGAAATAACGTTGTTACGTCATTTGTTGTTTGAGTAGCGTCGTTTACGGACATTCCTATTCCCAGGCTAATTACGTAAAAAATAAAAAAAGATGCTGACATTCGACGCGGGAACGACAGCCATACTTAACATGGGCTGTCTAATATTAGACCAGCAAAAAGCTGGTATAGTTTTACGCAGCAAAAAGATGACTAAAGATGCCGTAAGAGATTGCGATTGACGTTCGTAATTTCGTGGATCGTCGGCAAAAGCTTATTTGCATACCCCGACGCGGAAAACGACGGGAACTCCACCCAATTTATTGCAGCGTAGATCCGAAGGCGTACAAACACGTAAGCCAGTCGGATTAAAGCCTGCAGCCTTATTTTCATGGTTTGAGGTTTCAGAGTAGTGAAAAAACGCGCGTAATTTGAAAGTACTCCAGTCTAACGCGAGTTAGACAGGAGTAAGGGCTCTGTGAATCTGGCCCGCGGTTTTCACATCAAAATGTTTCACTTGCATTTTCCTTCTGACGGCTACTGTCAGTAAAGTCTGTATTGTAGTGTGCTTGACTACTGGTGCAAATGTCTCATCATATCCCCTCCGTATTTTTGAGAATAGCCTTTGGTTACTAGTCTTGCTTTGTATCGTTAACCACTTAAGGACCGGACCAATATGCTGCTAAATGCCCAGAGGCGTTTTTACAATTCGGCACTGCGTCGCTTTAACAGACAATTGCGCGGCCGTGCGATGTGGCTCCCAAAATAGAGCTTTCTTTTGATGGTATTTGATCACCTCTGCGATTTTTTATTTTTTTTGCGCTATATACAAAAATAGAGCGACATTTTAAAAAAAAAAATCTATATTTTTTACTTTTTGTTATAAGAAAAATCGAATAAACTAAATTTTAGTCAAACATTTAGGCCAAAATGTATTCAGCCACATGTCTTTAGTAAAAAAAATCGCAAGAAAAAAAAATAGCTACCTAGCGGCAACAGTGACACTAATACAGCGATCAGAAAAATGATCGCTTAGTGACACTGGCAATAGGGGGTGAAAGGGTTACTAGAGCGGTGATCAAGGGGTTAAAACTTTATTAGGGGGGGTACGGGGGCTACCCTGGACCTAACACTAACTGCCTGTCACACTAACTGTCACACTGACACTAAATGCAGTGATCAGTACATATATGATCACTGCATTCAGTGACACTGTGACAGGGGGGTGGGTGGGGGGGTTATGTGCCTGTGTGTTACTGGGGCTGATTTACTATTGGCACTGCGCTGTGCCGGTACATGCCTTAATTAGTGCGCTGGGTGAAGCCTTAATTAGGCGCATGAACCGGCGTAGCACAGCAGCGCAATGTAATTGATAAGTAAAGCCGCCGCCGAACTCCCTGTTAAAGTCTATGGGGGAAAACTTAAGTGTTAATTTTAAAGGCTAATCTGCAAGTTTTGTCCTAAAAAGTGTTTGGGGACCTCAGTCCTGCCCCAGGGGACATGCATCAATGCTTTTTTTATTTTTTAAAACGGCCGTTTTTTCAGGAGCAGTGATTTTAATAATGCTAAAAGTGCAACAATAAAAGTGTAATATTCCTTTAAATTTCGTACCATGGGGGGCTGTAATGTCAGCATGTGAAAAAGCGCACTTGTCCCTGCACAAAATTACATTCTCCAAAGAAAAAAAGCCGTTTAAGACTAACTCCCCCCAAATTCAATAACCAGAGCCTTTAGGTCTGGTATGGGTATTAAGCACTTAATACCCGCCCACCGTGAAATGACGGCGGGCGGGATACTCAATTATCCTGACATCACGTCATATGACGTGAATGACAATTCAGGCCGCTAGGTGGCGCGCACGCGCGCACCCCGTCGGGTTACTAACAACACCATGCGCGTGCCCGGCGGCCGCGATGGCCGCCGGGCACCCACGATTTCTGTGTAACTGAGCTGGGAAGTGCAGCTCTGTGTGTAAACACAGAGCTGCACGTCCCTGTCAGGGAGAGAGGAGATCGATTGTGTCCCTTGTACATAGGGACACAATCGGTCACCTCCCCCAGTCACCCCCCCTCCCCCTACAGTAAGAACACACCTAGGATACACATTTAACCCCTTCCCCGCCCCCTAGTGGTTAACCCCTTCCCTGCCAGTTACATTTATACAGTTATCAATGCATATTTATAGCATTGTTCACTGTATAAATGTGAATGGTCCCAAAAATGTGTCAAAAGTGTCCGATGTGTCGGCTATAATGTCGCAATCCCGAAAAAAAAACGCAGATCGTCGCCATTCCTAGTAGAAAAAAAAAAAAAAAAATTCATAATTATGTCCCCTATTTTGTAGGCATTATGGGGCAGATTCACGTAGATCGGCGCATTATCATTCCGGCGTAGCGCACCACTTTTCCGTTAGACTTGCGCAATCTAGCCGCGTAATCCGGCGATTCACGTAGCTTTTACGCAAGAGCTTGCGCAAACGTAAGGTTTTTTCCGTAGGCGTAAGGAGGAGTAATACAAATTGGGAGGGACGTGGGCGTGTTACATTGAAATGAGCCGTGACCCCATGCAAATGAAGGGCCGGCCGACTCGCGCATGCGCGCGTGAAGGAAACCATGTCAGCTCCGTTGTGCGCATGCTCACAACTCGGGAGCGGCGCAATCAGTGAAATTGGAAATGGACTAGGGCAACTTTATGAACTACGCAGACAGCATAAATAGACAGACACAAATGCACTTCCTTTGCAAAAGTACATCCCTTTGTATCCCTCCCTATACAGCAAGGTGCTTTTGTTTGTTTGTGACGTGTCTTTGAGATATTTGGGGACTGTTTTGCAGAGTGATTTTTGTCTTTTATGTCTTTGTTGTTATTTTGTTTAAATTATATTTTTGCTGGGCATTTTTTATTTTTGCTCGTCATTTATTTAATTTTTTTGGTTCTGTTTGTGTATGATTTTGGAATGTGGGGGTGATATTCCTGCGGGAAAAGGGGTGTCACCCTCATTTGTGGTGGAGAAGTGATCGCCAGGTCTGTGTGAATGGTGTATGAATGTACAGTGACATAATTGGAGCCGTGGCATGGCGTTGCAGCTCACAAGTCCAATGTGATGAGGATGTGGGGTGTGTGTGCTAGGGACCACAGTGGTGTGCATGCATGCATTCTCATTGTGCCATGATTAATGTGTGTGTTTAACGTGCAAAGATGCATAATGTGAGCTGGCATGAGATGGGGTCATGAGATGGGGTACCAGTGCATATGCAGAGTCACCTTGAAGGGAAAAGACAGGAGGATGTTAGTCATGCATGTGCCACTTGTGAGGTGTGCATCACGGGAGGGGATAGTCATGCCTGCCACCCATGTCACTCACCAACCAGCCAGCTGTCCCCATACATGTTCTGTTGGAAATCTGTGGGGATGGGGCTAGGATTGTATATGTAGCTGTCATGGGTGTCATGGGTAGTGCCATGTGTTGGGCTGGTGATGTCCTCCTGCAGGGTTGTGGTAATTCCATGATGGCATGAGGGGTGAATCTGAAGATGCGAGACACCTCAGAATCACTCATGCCATAGATGTCTATGCGTGTGTGATATATCAAGTGAAGAGTGAGGGGCTTGTATCAGATAAGAATATTGTATTAGATTAATTTAAATTGTAAATTTTATATAAGCAAATAAAAAAATAAAAAAAAACATCTCCCGTGCCCTCCTTAGTGCCATCCTCCGTGCCCTCCTCCTTCTTTGTTCATCTAAAGTCAGTAGTATAGCTATGCGCGACGATGCCCCTGGCATGTTGGCATACAGATTGTTGGGCAACACGTGTGACTGCTGAACTCCTCACTAACAGTGTTGCTTTATCTGACAATTAGACTTTTTTTCAAAATTTAGACCAGCTTTTAGGTCCTCTAACTTTAGACAGAACATTTTGCTGTTGCGCACATCGCGTAGCCTGCGCAGCAACTGCGTTTTTTTGTGGATCCCCGTAACTCCCTCATTAGCATATTTGACTAGCAAATCAATGGTGTGTCTAGCGCAGTTTTGCGCGAAGGGAAGCGAATGTCTAACTCAATTACGCCGGACCAAAAAACGTAGATTTTTGGCGTATATTGTTTTGTGAATCGCGTCCAACTATACGCACGCGCACATTTAGACTTACGCACGCGCAACAGCAGTTGCGCACGCGTAATCGCTCTGTGAATCTGGCCCTATATCTTTTGGGCAAACCAGTCACTATACGGTTATTGCGATTTTATTTTTAATTTTTTTTTACCAAAAATATGTAGAAGAATACATATCGGCCTAAACTGAGATCAATTTTTTTTTTTTTTTATGGGATATTTATAATAGCAAAAAGCAAAAAATGTTGGGCCAGATTCAGAGAGCGATTACGCCTGTCTAACTGGTGTTAGACAGGAGTAATTTCAAATTTTGCGCGCCGTATCACTAGTTTGAATCCTCAAACCATGATACGGCGGCGTTGGGCTTCGATCTGACAGGCTTACGTCTTCGTGCGCCTTCGAAGCGACGCTGCAATCTTTTTGCGGCCGCTGGGTGGAGTTCGCGTCGTTTTCAGCGTCGGGGTATGCAAATGAGCTTTTTACGACGATCCACGAAGTTACGAGCATCGTTCGCAATCGCGTACGTCATTTTTTCGCTACGTAAAGTTAAACCAGCTATTAGCTGGTCTAACGTTACGCGGCCCATGTTAAGTATGGCTGTCGTTCCCGCGTCGACTTTCCATTTTTTTTTTTTTTTTTGCATAAGTCGTCCGGGAATAGGAATGTCCGTAAACGACGCTACTCAAAAAAAAAATTACGTAACGACGTGATTTCGCGCAATGCACGGCGGGAAATTTTTGAACGGAGCATGCGCAGTTCGATCGCCGCGGGGACGCACTTAATTTAAATGCCTCACGCCCCCTATTCGCGTAGTTTGATTCCGCCGGGAGAAATACACTACGCCGCCGTACCTTGCGGGCCAAAATCTCTCTGAATTCCTCCTAGAGCCAGGTAAAGTACGGCGGCGTAGAGTATCTCTGATACTCTGCGGGAATCTAATTCTTTCTGAATCTGGCCCGTTGTGTCTTTTTTCAAAATTGTCGCTCTTTTTTTGTTTATAGCGCAAAAAATAAAAACCGCACGGGCGATCAAATAGCACCAATAGAAAGCTCTATTTGTGGGGAAAAACGGACGCCAATTTTGTTTGGGAACCACATCGCACGACCGCGCAATTGTCCGTTAAAGCGACGCAGTGCCGGAAGCTAAAATTTGGTCTGGGCAGGAAGGGGGTGTAGGAGCAAAGTAGGCAAGTGGTTAAGGGGAACCCCGCCGTCAATTTAAAAAAAAAATGACGTGGGGTTCCCCCCAAATATCCATAACCAGACCCCTTATCCGAGCACGTTGACCTGGCCGGCCGCAGAAAAGAGGGGGGGACAGAGCGCGGCCCCCCCCCCCTCTCCTGAACCGCACCAGGCCACATGCCCTCAACATTGGGAGGGTGCTTTGGGGTGCTCCCCAAAGCACCTTGTCCCCATGTTGATGAGGACAAGGGTCTCTTCCCCACAACCCTTGCACGGTGTTGTGGGGGTCTGCGGGCAGGAGGCTTATCGAAATCTGAAAGACCCCTTTAACAAAGGGGCCCCCCAGATCCCGGCCCCCCCCCCCTGTGTGAAATGGTAATGGGGTACATTGTACCTCTACCATTTCACGAAAAAAAAAAGTGTCAAGGGTTAAAAAAGACAAGAGCCTTTTTGACAAGTCTTTTATTATCTTCTTTCTTCTTCTTTTCTTCGGGTTTCTTCTTCTTCCTCTGCTTCTTTCTTGGGTCTTCTAGTCCCGCATCTTGACCGGCATGTTCTTCCATCTTCTTCTCCTTCCGCTGGCCTTCTCGTCCGCATCTTCTTCTGGTTCTTTTTTGCCGGAGGCGCCGCTTCCAATTGAAATCCCCGCCGTATGCCGGACCACGCCCCCTCTGACGCCACGGGCAAACTCTTAGGAAAGTCCCCGTGTGGTGCATGTGCGTCAGAGGGGGGCGTGGTCACATGAGCGTCAGCCGGCGGGCAATTCAATTGGAAGCTTGTGCGTGGCTTCTTCTTTGCCAGAGGCTCGGCTTCCAATTGAATTGCCCGCCGTCTGACGCTTATGTGACCACGCCCCCCTCTGACGCACATGCACCACACGGAGACTTTCCTAGGAGATTACCCGTGGCGTTAGAGGGGGGCGTGGTCCGGCATACGGCGGGGATTTCAATTGGAAGCGGCGCCTCCGGCGAAGAAGGAGGAGATGCGGACGAGAAGGCCAGCGGAAGGAGAAGAAGATGGAAGAACACGCCGGTCAAGATGCGGCACTACAAGACCCAAAAAAGAAGCAGAGGAAGAAGAAGAAGATGGAGGAAGAAACCCAAAGGAAAGAAGAAAAGAAGGAGAAGAAAGAAGATAATAAAGGACTTGTCAAAAACCGTCTCTTGTTTTTTTTTACACTTGACACTTTTTTTTTCGTGAAATGGTAGAGGTACAATGTACCCCATTAACATTTCACACAGAAGGGGGCGGGATCTGGGGGGCCCCTTTGTTAAAGGGGTCTTCCAGATTTCGATAAGCCTCCTGCCCGCAGACCCCCACAACCACCGGGCAAGGGTTGTGGGGATGAGGCCCTTGTCCTCATCAACATGGGGACAAGGTGCTTTGGGGGGCACCCCATAGCACCCTCCCAATGTTGAGGGCATGTGGCCTGGTGCGGTTCAGGAGAGGGGGGGCGCACTCTGTCCCCCCCCCTCTTTTCTGTGGCCGGCCAGGTCAACATGCTCGAAAAAGGGTCTGGTGTGGATTTTGGGGATGACTCCACGCCATTTTTAAAAAAAATATTGGGGTGGAGTTCCCCTTAAAATCCACACCAGAACTAAAGGGCCTGGTATGGATATTTGGGGGGGACCCCACGTCATTTTTTTTTTTGAAATGACGGCGGGGTTCCCCTTAATATCCATATCAGACCTGAAGGGCCTGTAATGGAATTTGGGGGGACCCCCACGCTTTTTTTGTTTTGTTTATGAATGAATCTTCTCACAATTGCCGGGAGCCGACAATTCATTATAGCCGCGAGTTTTAAACGGCTTTTTTCCTTCAGAATGTCACTTTTCACATGCTGACATTACACCCAGGGCCGCCATCAGGGGGGTACAGGCAGTATTCATAAAAAACACCAAAAAAAGCGTGGGGGTCCCCCCAAATTCAATAACCAGACCCTTTAGGTCTGGTATGGATATTAAGGGGAACCCCGCCGTCAATTAAAAAAAAAATGACGTGGGGTTCCCCCCAAATATCCATAACCAGACCCTTCAGGTCTGGTGTGGAATTTAAGGGGAACTCCACCTCAAATTTAAAAAAAAATGGCGTGGAGTCCCCCCTAAAATCCACACCAGACCCCTTATCCGAGCACGTTGACCTGGCTGGCCCCCCGTCTCCTGAACCGCACCAGGCCACATGCCCTCAACATTGGGAGGGTGCTTTGGGGTGCCCCCCAAAGCACCTTGTCCCCATATTCATGAGGACAAGGGTCTCTTCCCCACAGCCCTTGCACGGTGTTTTGGGGGTCTGCGGACAGGAGGCTTATCGAAATCTGGAAGACCCCTTTAACAAAGGGGCCCCCCAGATCCCGGCCCCCCCTGTGTGAAATGGTAATGTGGTACATTGTACCTCTACCATTTCACGAAAAAAAAGTGTCAAGGGTTAAAAAAGACAAGAGCCGTTTTTGACAAGTCTTTTATTATCTTCTTTCTTCTTCTTTTCTTCTTTCCTTTGGGTTTCTTCTTCTTCTTCCTCTGCTTTTTTCTTGGGTCTTCTAGTCCCGCATCTTGACCGGCGTGTTCTTCCATCTTCTTCTCCTTCCGCTGTCCTTCTCGTTCGCATCTTCTTCTGGTTCTTCTTCGCCGGAGGCGCCGCTTCCAATTGAAATCCCTGCTGTATGCCGGACCACGCCCCCTCTGACGCCACGGGCAAACTTTTAGGAAAGTCCCCGTGTGGTGAATGTGCGTCAGAGGGGGGCGTGGTCACATATCAGACGGTGGGCAATTCAATTGGAAGCTTGTGCGCTGCTTCTTTTCACACGCCATCAGGGGGGTACAGGCAGTACACCTGTAAGGGGCCCGGGGGCCCGGAGGTGCCCAGGTGCCCGGAGGCACCCAGGGCCTCAGATGGTAACCCTACTCTTTTTTTTTTTTTTTTTATATTTTTTTTATATTTTATTTATTTTATTCTTTATTAAAGGGCCAACTTTTTGTATTAATTTTTTTAGCAGTCCGGAGGTCCCCAGGGGCCCAGAGGCCCCCAGGGCCCCGGGTGGCAACCCCCCATTTTTTCATTTATTTTTTTGAAAGATAGTTTTTTTTATTAAAGGGCCAATGTTTTTTTTTAGGGGTCTGGAGGTCCCCAGGGGCCCGGAGATCCCCAGGGCTCCAGATGACAACCCCCCTTTTTTTTAAAAAAAATACAAAAAATTATATATTTTTATATATTTTTTTTGACATATATATATATATATATATATATATATATATATATATATATATATAGATGTATATATATATATTTATTATTAAAGGGCCCCATATGACAACCTTTTTGCTTATAAAAATGTTTTAAACGTTTTATATTTTGTTTAATTTTTTTTTATATTTTCTTTAATTTTTTTTTATATATAGATATATTTTTAGTAAAAGGCTCAGAGGTCCCCAGGCAACCCTCTTGTTTTTTTTATAATTTTTTTTTATATATATATATTTTTCTTTATTTTTTTTGTAAAGGAACCCCCCGCTTATCAAATCACGGCAGCCCCCCCGCTTATCAAATCGCGGCAGCACCCCCCCCCCCCCGGTTCTCTGCTCCATGCCTGAATCTGTGTAAGGGGCCCCATAATTCCTGATGGCGGCCCTGATTACACCCCCCCCATGGTACGAATGTAAACATCCCTCCAGGCTGGAAAGCATGGAATTGGAAAAAAAAAACTCTGATCTCATGCTTTCAGCTGCGATCATGTTCGTTCAGCACAGTGGTGTAGTGTATAGCACGTTCACCTAGCAGCAAAAGGGTCGCTGGTTCGAGTCCCGCCCGTGACACCATCTGCCTGGAGTTTGCATGTTCTCCCTGTGCCTGCATGGGCTTCCTCCCACAATCTAAAAACATGCTGTAAATCGGATCCTGTCTAAATAAGCCCTAATATGCAGTAGGATATTTAGGTTTTGTGCTGCCCTAGGCCTGACCAAATTTCTGCACCCCCTAATATAGGGTGACCAGACATCCCCAGTTTCAGGGGACAGTCCCCTGATTGAGGACACTGTCCCTGGACCAAGTCTGTCCCTGGTTTTGTCCCCAGATTGGATTTAGCAGGGGGCAGGGGCAATTTCAAAGACAGTCAGTGCAGAATTAAAATAAAAAAATTAGAATTACACCCCCCTGCTCCGCTGTGCCTACTAGCATAGGGGGGTTGTATTTTTCCCATTATCTGTGCCCCTTTCTGATGATCATGTGCTGGTCGGAGTGGAGGGAATATTTCTTCAGTTTCGGGCGCATGCCCATTTAGCTTCGCTCACATGTTCTTCTGCCTTGGCACAAATCTTGGCCAGCCACCTGCTTATCTTCTTGCCTTCCCTGGGGGAGTGATCTTCCTCCGCTCCACACCCAGTAGTAGCCGGGGCACGAAGAGTAAGACTTGAGAGGCTGTGAGGCGGGCGGCAATGGGCAGAGAGTCGCTGATTGTTGCTAGTGCTAGTAAACAAAAAATATGTCCCCGGATTTCATTTAAAAAATCTGGTCACCTTACCCTAATAGAAAAATGACCCACCCTTCCTGTCAAGGCCACACCCTGTTTTTTTATGACCTGCCCAGGAATTTTCAGTGGACACACACAAGTTCTGTGGGGGGGGGGCACAGGAGTCCCTTAATTTGCCTAGTTTTTCTATCACTTCCTGTTTGGCTATGGGGCAGGAAGTGAAGGCCAATCTCCCCAAACGGACAGGGATAATACAAAATAAACTGACAGGGCTTATAATCCTTCCTCCCCAACTCTATCCAAAATGAAAGAAAACAAAAAAAAAGAATTGTTGATTATAGTTCCAGTTTAACCCCAAATTTCAGATAATTTTATTTAGAGGCCTAAGAAAATATAACCATGCCAATAGGCCAGGATCCAGCGTTGCTAATGTGTATGAATGTGTGTTAGGGACCCCCACAAACACCACCCAATGTTAAATAAACAATTTTCTTGTTTGTTTTGGGGATGTCTGCACCCCTGATAGGGTAAAGACACCTCACAAATGTTGTCACTTTCTACTTAATTCAGTCACTTCCTGCCACATAGCCAAACAGGAAGTGAGGGAAAAACCTGATTAATGTCTTGTTGGGGACACACAGATCAATCTAAACAGTTTCTCATTATGGAAATTGCATTTTGCTGTGTACACCCCAAATTAGTAGGGATCCTGGACTTTGGGGTCCATTTACTAAAAGCAAATCCACTTAGCACTACAAGTGGACAAGCAAGGAAGAAAAAAAAAATTGGCGGGATTGGATGGTAAAAACATCAGTGCTTCCCTTCTGATTTTCATTGACTACGCTTCTACTGCAGAGCGGCTTTGCCTTTACTAAACCCCAAAGTAACTAATCATTTGGGGTGTACACAGCAGTGCAATTTGCTTAATGGGGACACTTGTTAGATTGACCTGTGTCCCGAAGAAAAGACCATTGGTAGGGTTTTAACCTCACTTCCTGTTCAGCTGTGTGACAGGAAGTGAAGCCAATTTTAAGAAAAGGGACACAAAGCCCAACCTAAAAACACAAGCAGGGGTTCTAACACTCACTTGGCTTCCCTCAAACACCCACAATTAGAATAGGATTGTCTTGTGCTAGATTCAAGCACAGTGCTGTAAATCAGCATTTCAAGCCTGCCCATCAATACACCACCCCCCCCCCCCCCAACAGGCCTTGTTTGCAGGTTTTCCTTTATCGTGCACATGTGCTTTAAAAATTGGTCATCAATTCTAGGAAACAATACTTACCGCTTTGTCTTTCCTTTTCTGGTGACTAAACATGGCATCAAACATTTCATGCATACACACCAGCAAAGACGTTTAGAGACAAATCACACTTGATGGTTACGCCCAAACTATTTCAGCTGCAGCTGTTAAAATCCGTAGCATGAAAAAATATCACAAAACAAACTTCAAAATTTGAAAGTAATTTTATTGGTCCACAAAACAAGGAAAGAAAAACAAACAAACAATTAAAAATAAACACACAAACAAAAAAACCCATAAAAAATAAAAATATACCTAGATTTATTTCAGGCAGTAATTAGAATATGGTTTTGAAATAACAGGATAGACCCGCAGGATTAAAACATTAGTCATTAACGTCTTGAGAAACATTTTGCTAAATTATGCAGCAGACCAAAACATCAAAGTGAACATCATTAAGTCAAATAATTGCCCCCCCCCCAAAAAAAATAACTTGTTCAAAAACATCTCTGTTTCGCCCGCCCGCCCACCCACCCAGCCAGCCAGCCAGCCCGCCCGCCCGCCCGCCCGCCAGCCCGCCAGCCAGCCAGCCAGCCAGCCAGCCAGCCAGCCCCCTCTCAGGGCAGCTGACATGTGCTCTATCCACGCTTTTTATAACATGTGTGCTAATGAACCAATTAGAAACACATGAAGAAATGTCAGCCTCTAGTTTGTGTGCACTTGTAACTGCTTACACCTGTTAAGGATGTCCTTAAATTACTAATCAAAAAAACAAGCTTTCTGAGCATGCTCAGAAACATGCAAGTAATTTTGTGGCACCAAAACCCAGCTTAATTTTTCTAAGTGTGTGAGCATGCCCAGTTCACTCGAGATGCATTAGATAGAGAATCAAAGCTGCAATGGCGGATGAAAGCATGAGAGCTTTTTTTTTTTTTTCCCTGAACTGATGAACTGATGCTTCCCAACCTGAAGGGGAGGTCTTATTGAATTTTTACGTAACAAACATGAATAATAATAATTAAAACGCCCCTGTCCCTAGTAGCTCGCAGTCAGAAGCGAACACGCACCATTTTTTTTTCAAGTTACCAGTTTAGATTTACAGAGGAGGTCTAGTGCTAAAAGTATTGCTGTCACTCTTACGCATGCTATGATACCTCACATGTGTGGTTTGAACGGTGTTTACATATGTGGGTGGGCCTTAAATGTGTAAGTCCCGCCCACATATGTAAACACTGTTCAAACCCCACATGTGAGGTATCATAGCGTGCGTTAGAGCGAGAGAAATACTTTTAGCACTAGACATCCTCTGTAACTCGAAACTGGTAACCTGCAAAATAAAAAAAAGTGTTGCCTATGGAGATTTTCAAGTACTGAAGTTTGGCGCCATTCCATGAGTGTGTGCAATATTAAAGCGTGAAATGTTGGGTATCTATTTACTCGGTGTAACATCATCTTTCACATTATGGCCATAAATTGGGCTAACTTCAGTGTTTTCCTAATTTTTAACCACTTGAGCCCCAGACCATATTACTGGTCACTGACTGGGCCAGTTTTTGCGTTTCGGCACTGCGTCATTTTAACTGACAATTGTGCGGTTTTGCGACGTGGCTCCCAAACAAAATTGGTGTCCTCTTTTTTCCCCTACAAAATTTTATTTTTTGTTTTGGTGGTATTCGATCACCTCTGCGTTTTTTCTTATTTTTGCTCGAACCAAAAATATAGCGACAATTTTGTAACTAAAAAGACAACTTTTTTACTGTTTGCTATAATAAATCTCCCCAAAAATATATATAAATAAACTTTTTTGCCCTCAGTTTAGGCCGATACGTATTCTTCGACATATTTTTGCTTCCAAAAAATCGCAATAAGCGTTTGATTGGTTTGGACAAAAGTTATAAATAGGGGTTCGTTTTATGGGTTTTTTAGGAATATATTTTTGTTTTACTAGTAATGGTGGCGATCAGTGATTTTTATGGCTACTGCGACATTATGGCGGACACATTGCTTACTATAAAAATGTCACTGGCAGGGAAGGGGTTAACACTAGGGGCGAGGAAGGGGTTGATTATGTTACCTGGGTGTGTTCTAACTGTAAAGGGGGTGGGACTGACTAGGGGAAATGACAGATCGCTGTTCATACATTGTATGAACAGACGAGCAGGCATTCCCCCCCCTGACAGGACTGGGATAAAGGGGAACTCCACACCAAAAAAAAAACGGCGTGGGGGTCCCCCTCCAGGTGCACAACAGGCTCTTAGATTTGGTCTGGAACGTAAGGGGTTAAACTCACGCCAAAGAAACGGCGTGGGGTTCCCCCTCAGATCCAGACCAAACCCTTATCCCAGGCACGCAGTCTGGCCGGACAGGAATGGGGGTGGGGACGAGCGAGCGCCCCCCCTCCTGAGCCGTACCAGACCGCATGCCTTTTGACATGGGGGAGTGTGTGCTTTGGGGGAGGGGGGCACTGCCCCCCCACTCCAAAGCACTCTTGTCCCCATGGCGATAGGGACAAGAGCCTCTTCCTGACAACCCTGGCCGTTGGTTGTCAGGGTATGCGGGCGGGGGGCTTATCAGAATCTGAGTGCCCCCTCTAATAAGGGGGCCCCCAGATTCTGGCCCCCCACCCTATGTGAATGAGTATGGGGTACATCGTACTTGTCACGTACCTGGTGCTGAGCAGAGCCTGACGTGCGGGAGTGGCCACTCTTGCTCCTCTGACCCCGGAACCCCTGGTAGTGCAGACAGGAGGTACTGGAGTCTAGAGTCACACTAGCGCCTGGCGGGGATGTCGTGCAGACACGGTATCAGTCTTACTGGAGGTATGCTGTAGCACTGACGCCGACAGGTAATTGAAGCTAGTGCGGGTGTCTGGCAGATAGCAGGAGGAAGGTGTTCTGTAGTACGGGTGCTGACAGGCAACTGGAGCTGGTGCAGATGACTGGCAGACAGCGGGAGGAAGGTGTCTTGTAGTACGGATGCTGGCAGGTAACTGGAGCTGGTGCAGATGGCTGGCAGACAGCAGGAGGAAGGTGTTCTGTAGTACGGATGCTGACAGGCAACTGGAGCTGGTACAGATGACTGGCAGACAGCGGGAGGAAGGTGTCTTGTAGTACGGATACTGTCAGGTAACTGGAGCTGGTGCAGATGGCTGGCAGACAGCAGGAGGAAGGTGTCCTGTAGTACGGATGCAGACGGATCAGGTTCAGGGATAAGGCAGCAGCAGAGTCGTGATTCAAGCCAGGTCGGCAACAGGCAGGCGGTCACTGGTACAGGGCAAGGCAGAGGCAGCGTCAGACAGTCCGAGGTCAGGGCGGGCAGCAATCAGAAGGGTCAAGACAAGCCGGGATCACGGAACAGGGGTCAATCAGGTAACGGGTCTTCAGGCAGGTATCAGGAACGCTGATGATCGAGCAGCAAGAGGCCATGGGAAGAGCTCCCTTAAATAGCCTGAACTGGCGCCAAAATGGCGTCCTCACGTGCCCGCGCGCCGCTGCCGCGAATGCGCGCTCCCGTGCGCGCCGACGTGCCGCGCGTGCGCGTGCCCGTGCGTGTGCACGTCGAAGTGCCGCGAATGCGCGCTCCCGGCGCCCCTGTGCGCGCCGTTGCAACGCTAGCGCCACCTGGTGGTCGGCCACGACCATGACATTGCCCCCTCCCAATGGGCAGCCTCCGGATGCCCAACTGGGCCATCTTTAGTGGATGAGCGTCCTTGAAAGACCGGACCAGTCTCTTAGCGTGGATATTACGCTCAGGTTCCCACGAATTTTCTTCAGGGCCATAACCCTTCCATTTTACCAAGAACTGGACCTGGTTGTGCCTTCTCCTGCAGTCTACAATAGACTCCACCTCGAATTCTTCCTCTCCATTCACTAAGACCGGCTCGGGCGGGTCGGTGCTTCGTCCCGGGAAGGGATTAGCAACATCAGGTTTGAGGAGGGAGACATGGAAGACTGGATGAACGCGGAGTGAGTCTGGCAGTTCTAGCTCGTAGGCCACACTATTAATCCTCCTCTTGATCGGGAAAGGCCCCATAAATTTAGGTCCTAGTTTCTTAGATGGGCAGGAAAGTTTCAAATTAGTGGTGGACAACCACACCAGGTCTCCGGGTTCCAGATTGAGTTCACCCCTCCGCTTCTTATCAAAGATCTCTTTATTGTGCTCCTGCGTCCTTGCCATGGTTCCTTGCAGTAGCTTGTTGTTAGTGCTAAAGAAGTTTAATGTCTCTTGTACGGCAGGCACCGCACACTCTGGAGCACAGTTAGGCAGAAATGATGGGTGGTAACCATAATTCGCATAGAAGGGAGATTGCTTAGTAGCAGAGTGGACTGAATTATTATATGCAAATTCGGCCAGCGGTAATAGAGAGGCCCAATCTTCCTGAGAAAACGAAGAGAAACAACGTAAATATTGCTCTAGTGTCTGGTTTGTCCTCTCGGTCTGGCCGTTCGACTGAGGGTGATAGGCGGATGAGAAGGACAGCCCAATCTTGAGGGATTTGCAGAGTGCCCTCCAGAACCTGGAGGTGAATTGCACCCCCCGGTCAGAAACGATATCTGCAGGAATACCGTGGAGCCGCACAACTTCTTTAATAAAGATCTTGGCAGTTTCTGGGGCAGAGGGTGTACCCTTCATGGGCAGAAAATGTGCCATCTTGGATAGTCTATCTACTGTTACGAAGATAGTCGTGAACCCTTCGGAGGGTGGCAGTTCAACAATAAAATCCATGGAGATCATTTGCCATGGTCTCTCTGGTACGGGTAAAGGCCTTAACAATCCCCAAGCTCTGGATTTGCTCCCTTTATTGCGGATGCACGTGGTGCACGATTCCACATAGCTTCTGCAGTCCTTCACAAGTTGGGGCCACCAGAACGTGCGCTGTAGAAGTTCCGAAGTCTTTTGTGCCCCAAAGTGACCAGCCAGTACATGATCATGGCAGAGGCTCAGGACAGTGACCCGCAAGTCCTCGGGTACAAAGATCTTGTTGCCATGCCATAACAGACCGTCCCGAATCTGCAGATCTGTGTCCGAGGGAGAGGGAATTCCTGCAGAGGCTTGCTTGATTCGAGCCACTAGGTCGTCTTGCAACAACAGAAAATTCCCAGAGGATAGGATAGTGTCTGGAGGGGCGGAAGTTTCAGGATCGCAATACATCCGCGAAAGGGCGTCGGGTTTGGTGTTCTTAGATCCAGGCCTATAGGTTATGTGGAAGGTAAACCTGGTAAAGAAAAGTGCCCATCTGGCCTGTCGTGGCCTTAGCCTTTTAGCTACCTTCAGGTATTCCAGGTTTTTATGGTCCGTATAGACCAGGATCGGATGAGCTGCACCTTCCAACAGGTACCGCCACTCTTCCAGTGCGGCTTTAATCGCTAAGAGTTCTCGGTCCCCCACATCGTAGTTCTTTTCCGCGTCGGACAATTTTCGAGAGAAAAAGGCGACCGGGTGCAGAAGAGCCTTTGGCCCTGTCTCTGGGAAAGAACAGCTCCCACTGCCGTTTCCGAAGCATCCACCTCCAGGATGTAGGGCAGACTAGCGTCAGGGTGTTTAAGGACAGGTGCCGATGTAAACAACTTCTTCAGGGTCTCGAAGGCTACCTGGGCCTCTGGAGACCATCGGAAGCGGACAGTTTGTTTGGTCAGGCTGGTTATAGGAGATATAATGCCGGAAAATCCCTTGATAAACTTCCTGTAAAAGTTCGCAAATCCGATGAACCGTTGTATACCTTTCTTGTCTGAGGGCGCGGGCCAATCAAGAATTGCTGCGACCTTTTGTGGGTCCATCTCGATACCTTTTACGGAAATGATCAGACCTAGAAATTGTATGCTCACACGTTCGAATTCGCACTTTTCAGGCTTGGCATAAAGTCCGTGAGTTCGAAGTCGCCTGAGGACTTTCTTAACGTGTTCCCGATGCCTGTCAATAGAGGGGGAAAAGATAAGGATGTCGTCGAGATATACCACAACAAACAGATCCAGATAGTCTCTAAAGATGTCATTCACGAAGTGCTGAAATGTAGCGGGGGCGTTACAGAGTCCGAATGGCATCACCAGGTATTCGAAATGGCCAAAGCGGGTGCGGAAGGCAGTTTTCCACTCATCGCCGTCCCGAATTCGTACCAAGTTATAGGCCCCCCGCAGATCGAGTTTCGTGAAGATGACTGCGGCTCCAAGTCTCTGAAATAATTCCGGTACCAAGGGAAGGGGGTACCGATTTTTGATCGTCACCTTGTTAAGCTCACGGTAATCCACACAAGGGCGGAGTGTATGATCTTTTTTTTCGACAAAAAAAATTCCTGCTCCTGCTGGTGAGGTGGAGGGGCGGATAAACCCCTTCTTGAGATTGTCATCAATCAGCATCCATGATGTCAGCAGCATCCATGTTGGACGGGTCGAACCTGTGGTACGTTCAGTCCTGCGCTCCCTTAGGCGCCGATCAATCTGGATGGCTAGATTAATGAGAGCTTCCAGAGTTCCAGGGACCCCCACTCGAGCAAGCTCGTCCTTAAGTGTCTCAGAGAGGCCAAGACGAAACTGGTAGCAGAGGGCCGCGTCGTTCCAGTTAGTGTCCGCACTCCACCTTCTGAACTCGGATACATAGTCCTCTGCAGGTCTGCGACCCTGCTGGAGGGCGTGCAAAGCGGCCTCTGCTGTAGCGGCCTGGTGAGGGTCCTCGTACAGCAAGGACATGGCCTGAAAAAACGTATCTAGACGGTCAAGACATAAGTCCTTTTGCTCCAAGAGCCGGTGGGCCCAGGCCTGCGGTTCGCTGGTTAGCAGAGAAATGACAAACCCGACCTTGGTGGCCTCTAATGAGAAGGTTCGAGGCTGGAGTGCAAAATATAGTTCACATGCATTCCGAAAGGCCCTATACTTGCTTCTTTCCCCGGAAAATCTCTCTGGCATGGGTACTTTGGGCTCAGGTGGTAGCATGATGACAGAGGGAGAAGAAGAAGTACCCGAAGCGGAAGTAGAGGAGGTTGCGGACAAGGCCTGGACGCGGTCTTCAAGTCGGGTGTAGCCTTCTTGCAGGGCCCTGACTGCTTGCGTTAAGCCATCCAAATGGTGACAGAGTTCAGACATAGGGTCCACTCCCTGTGCAGGCTCAGACATGGCTGCTCGATACTGTCACGTACCTGGTGCTGAGCAGAGCCTGACGTGCGGGAGTGGCCACTCTTGCTCCTCTGACCCCGGAACCCCTGGTAGTGCAGACAGGAGGTACTGGAGTCTAGAGTCACACTAGCGCCTGGCGGGGATGTCGTGCAGACACGGTATCAGTCTTACTGGAGGTATGCTGTAGCACTGACGCCGACAGGTAATTGAAGCTAGTGCGGGTGTCTGGCAGATAGCAGGAGGAAGGTGTTCTGTAGTACGGGTGCTGACAGGCAACTGGAGCTGGTGCAGATGACTGGCAGACAGCGGGAGGAAGGTGTCTTGTAGTACGGATGCTGGCAGGTAACTGGAGCTGGTGCAGATGGCTGGCAGACAGCAGGAGGAAGGTGTTCTGTAGTACGGATGCTGACAGGCAACTGGAGCTGGTACAGATGACTGGCAGACAGCGGGAGGAAGGTGTCTTGTAGTACGGATACTGTCAGGTAACTGGAGCTGGTGCAGATGGCTGGCAGACAGCAGGAGGAAGGTGTCCTGTAGTACGGATGCAGACGGATCAGGTTCAGGGATAAGGCAGCAGCAGAGTCGTGATTCAAGCCGGGTCGGCAACAGGCAGGCGGTCACTGGTACAGGGCAAGGCAGAGGCAGCGTCAGACAGTCCGAGGTCAGGGCGGGCAGCAATCAGAAGGGTCAAGACAAGCCGGGATCACGGAACAGGGGTCAATCAGGTAACGGGTCTTCAGGCAGGTATCAGGAACGCTGATGATCGAGCAGCAAGAGGCCATGGGAAGAGCTCCCTTAAATAGCCTGAACTGGCGCCAAAATGGCGTCCTCACGTGCCCGCGCGCCGCTGCCGCGAATGCGCGCTCCCGTGCGCGCCTACGTGCCGCGCGTGCGCGTGCCCGTGCGTGTGCACGTCGAAGTGCCGCGAATGCGCGCTCCCGGCGCCCCTGTGCGCGCCGTTGCAACGCTAGCGCCACCTGGTGGTCGGCCACGACCATGACAGTACTCCTACCCATTCACCGGGTGGAAAAGTGTAAAAATAAGACACCACACAGAATAAAATAATTTATTAGTCAGCTCCGGGGGTCTTCTGCCGGGGCCCCCCACCACCACCCCATTGGGCCCCCGGGCTACGCCGTTTTCTGCCGGGGGGGCGACACCCACCGATGCTGTCCACCATGTTCGGCCGGGCCCCCACCCCAAATTAATCTCTTTTACATCCGGGGGGGGGGGGGGGCGGCCTGAAAATGGCGGAGAACAACGGGGGGTGTTGCCCCTCCTCGGTCTTCTAGCCGTCTTCTGCGGGGGGGCTCCTGGCTGTCTTCCGCCGGGGGTGCACCTACCCCCCCGGGCTTCTAGCTGTTTTCTGCCGGGGGGGCGACACCCACTGATGCTCTCCGCCATGTTCGGCCGGGCCCCCACCCCAAATTAAGCTCTTTTACATCCGGGGGGGACCGAAAACGGCGGAAAACAACGGGGGCGTCACCCCTCCTCAGTCTAGCCATCTTCTGCGGGGGGCTCCTGGCTGTCTTCCGCCGGGGGGTGCACCAACCCCCCCGGGCTTCTAGCCGTTTTCCGCCGGGGGGGGCGACACCCGCCGATGCTCTCCGCCATGTTCGGCCGGGCCCCCACCCCAAATTAAACTCTTTGTGCATCCGGGGGGGGGGGGGGCGGCCGAAAATGGCGGAGAACACCGGGGGTGTCGCCCCTCCTCTGCCTTCTAGCCGTCTTCTGCCGGGGGGCTCCAGCCCCGCACCAGGCTTCGTCGTTTTCTGCCTGGGAGGGGCGACAACCCAGCCTGGTCTTCGCCGCCGCCTTCGTCGGCTTCTGCCTGGCTCCTCCGCTGGGGCCAGGGCTTCTCTCCGCTGTCTTCCGCCGCGGGGTGACACTCGCAGGCTTCTCCGGTGCCCTCTGCTTCTGCCTGGCTCCTCCGCTGGGGCCAGGGCTTCTCTCCGCTGTATTCTTCCATTCGATGTTAACACGACGAGGTCCGGCGCTGAAATGCCGACAGAGCGGTGGGCAACGACTTAGATTGACATAGGGCGTGGGCGTGGTGATGCCACCATGTGACCTCAACCCATGTGACATCACTGGGCATGAAGGGAATGTGATGTCACATGGGTTAAGGTCACATGGTGGCATCACCACGCCCACACCCTATGCCAAAATATGGGGGCCGCCTTATTAAAGGGGACTCCCAGATTCCGATTGGCTCCCGCCCGCATACCCCGACAACCAATGGCAAGGGTTGTCGGAAAGAGGCTCTTGTCCCTATCGACATGGGGACAAGAGTGCTTTGGGGTGGGGGAGCAGTGCCCCCTCCCTCAAAGCACACACTCCCCCATGTCGAGGGCATGCGGTCTGGTACGGCTCAGGAGGGGGGGGGGCGCTCGCTCATCCCCACCTCCATTCCTGTCCGGCCAGACTGCGTGCCTGGGATGAGGGCTTGGTCTGGATCTGGGGGGGAACCCCACGCTGTTTTTGGCGTGGGTTTAACCCCTCGTGTTCCAGACCAAGCCGAAGAGCCTACTGTACCCCTGGAGGGGGACCCGGTTTCAAGTTTTCCACTTCATGGTCAGCGCAGGCTGAAAACCGTTCGGAGATTCCCGTGCGCCGTGTCATGCACAGAATTCTCAGCTACGCCGCAAGGAATTTACTAAAAATTTCTCGGCGTACTGATGTGGCGCACGGGAAGCCCCGAAATTTCCCTCTGCGCATGCCCAGTATGCAAATGAACCTCGCTTTGCAAGCGCACAGGGATCGGTTCTCAAAAGTCACTTTCACTTTCAATTCGGCCCGCCACACACATTCAAACACATGTCACTTCACTTCCCCTGCATCACCCCCTTCCCTCCCCTAATTAACTCCCGCCCGGATCCCCGATATTTACATTACTAAATGCCGTACGCCAGGTCTGTACTGGTGTGCCATGCGCCCTCTTCTGGGTGCATTAGGCATTTTAGTAAATGGAGAAATACACTGCACTGGCAGCGTATCTCTTTTGTAAATGTCAAAAACACTTTTACTCCTGCTTGTGCACCATGAGTCATGGCACACAGGCTTGGTAAATCAGCCCCATTGTAATCAACTTCGATCAAACTTTTGTGTGTAAATGCACAAATTTAACCACTTAAAGTCCAACACTTGTTAAAAAGCAATATTTTTTGCTAGAAAATTACTTGGAACCACCAAACATTATGGGCCAGATTCATGAAGAGTTAGGCTGGCGTATCCAGTGATCCGCCAGCCTAACTGCCACTTTAAGCCGGCATTTTTGTTTTCTATAACCAGAAAACAAGAAACGCCGGGTTGGAGTTCCGATGCGATCGGCGTAATTGAATTTCGCCATTGCATCGTTACTTCAACTTAAAAATGGCGCCGGGGGCGTTCCCGCTGATTAACGCTGAAAAAATATGTTAATCAGCGGGAGTCGGAAATTCACGATCGTTTTCGGGCGTGACGCAGTGACTTTACGACGTTTCCGGAAGCGATACGCGACGTAAAGATAAAGCAGCCCCCTAGTGGAGTATCCTATGTTAAGTATAGCCGTCGTCATCGCGTCGGAAAAAAAAAAATCGAGTCGTTTGCGTAAAACATTCATGAATGGGGACGTGACGTCATTGACGTTCACTGACAGAACTTGGAGCATGCGCACTGGGATGCATTGACACTCGACGCATGCGCAGTACGTTCGCCGCGGGATCGCGCTTAGTTTGAATACTACACGCCCTGTACCCGCCCAATTTGAATTCCGCTGGCTCATTTGCGATGCGCTGCCGCAACTTTAGGAGCAAGTGCTTCATGAATAACAGCACTTGCTCCTAAAATTTCGGCAGAGTAACGTAAATGAGAAGCGTTACTCCAGAGCAAAGATGCTCTCATCTACCTGAATCTGGCCCTATATATATTTTAGCAGAGACAAAAATGGCAATTGCTGCAATATTTTATGTCACACTGCATTTGCCCACTTCAATGAATAATAAAAACCATAAAAACAAAACAGTAAAGTTAGCCCATTTTTTTATTTTTTATTTTAATGTGAAAGATGATGTTATGCCGCACGAATCGTGAGAGAATCGTGATCTACTAAGCAAAAAAATTGCCATTCTCATTTTAGCCAGAATCGTGCAGCTCTATACCGTGCAACATAAAAAGTTACAAAGACCTCCATAGAGTAATTTCTAGAAAAAAACAAATGATGATTTTTTTTTCTCAGTCTGCTTGTAGTGTGTCAGCTTGTATTTATAATGACCGCTCTGTACTGTATGTAGCTTCTGACAGGCTGTGCAAGCAGGCCTGTATCTCCGGAACCATAAATGATAGCCATCCCATATTTTAAAAGGTTGTGGGGTAGGTCTTCACCTACCTACCCCCCAAATGTGGGGTTTCTGTAACCTCTGGTCGTCGAGCTACAACCCCCGAAGTCGATCTTTTTATTATTTTTTTCATATTTTTTTTTTTTGGGGCAAATGGGCCTATCTTGAGAAAGGGGCCTGGAGCTGCAGCTCCAACAGCCCCTATGTTAATCCGGCCCTGTTGATAAGTAACATTTAGGCTGGGTTCATACTATAGAACGCAGAAGCTCACAACAGGAGTCTGGTGCATCTCCAGTCACTGTTTCATTTCAGGTCCGATTTCAGACCAAATTTTGGGTTGAATTCAGACCAACAAACATACAGGGCTTCTGTGCAATTTGCACTGGAGCCGCTGCAGAGATGTGTGAACTGGCTCCATAGAGAGACATTCAGAATCTCCTGCTATGCGAATTGGATGCAGCGAAACCCACATCCAATTCACAATAGTGTGAACCATGGGCGTCTGCTCCATAGGGCAGGGGGGGGGGGGGCAATTGACCCCCTCTGGAAAATCAAGAAGGTGTTGAAGAGTGAAGAGCGCCACGGTGACAGGCAGGTTAGAACAGGGAGAGAGAGGTGAGCTGCTGGCCGTGGCATTGAAGGGGGGGGTGGTCTGGTAAGGGGTGACACCACTGCACCTGACAAACCAACCCCTTCTCTTGCGGCCACGGGCTGTCTGAGCGGTCCTGGGCCGGATGTCACACAGGCACAGCGAGCAGAGTAAAGCCGCCTCCCCTTCCAGTGTTTATGTGTACACAGGGGGAGGGAACCTACTGTGCCTCGCTGATGGCTGTTCTGAGGTACTGAATGGGATGGGGGAGGGGGGTCCATCTGTGCTGAATGGGAGGTCTGTGCCTAAAGGGGGTCCATCTGTGCTGAAGGGGGAGGTCCATCTGTGCTGAAGGGAGGGGTCTGTGCAGAATAGGGGGATCTGTGCTGAATGGGGGGGCCATCTGTGCTGAAGGGGGGTCTGTACATTCTCTAGGCAATATTTATATGGGCATCGAGTGAAGCTTAATTATCTCAAGAGCTATTTTACACTGCCAGCTGGCTGCGTTATTGGTAAAGCGCTTTACCATTGTTCTAGCTGCGCTATTCGGTCGCTAGTGAGCCGCTAGCATTTGAAGAAAGGGTTAAATGCGACTGTGTATCGCCGCTGCCGAATCGCCCCCTCCTGAAAAATGGTGTGAACCCACCCTGACTGCACATTTTAGACTGAGGCAACTCTAGAATTTAGATACTTCTAAAGGCTGCGGCTGCAAAAAGACTGAGGAACGCTGCTCTGTGCAATAAATGAGGAGATCCTGAACTTCTCCGGAAGACATTTTTCACAGCTGGAATTCTCCAGGAAGAATGTCATACCCTTCTCTGGCCCTGCTCTAACATCTGTCGGGGGTCTTGTAAAAAAAAACAAAAAAAAATGTTCCCTTGTGCGGCAGTTGGGTGCAGACCCCTGTCCAGGAACACAGCCCCCCACATCCCAGGTGTGGGGTACCAGTGAGCAGAAGACATATTAGTCAAATGGCTGTGTCATCCTCCAGAGAAGTCCATTCCCTTGTTCATTGAATGGAGCCTTGTGCTCCTCTCTCCCATTGTACTGAAGCCCCCTCCTCCCCATCCTCCCCTCCTCTCCTCCCCCCCTCCTCATCCTCATCCATTCCTTCTTTTCCCCACATTTTCGGAGCCCGCCTCTATCAGTGAGGTAATCAAGGCTTTATAGGCGGCAAGGCTCGTCTGGGCGCAGCAATCCCTCCACCACCAGCAGTGCTTTATAACGGTCCTCCTTTTCTCCTCATCCATCACCATGAGCGCCTCCGGTCCTCTGCAGCTCGGCCTCATCAACTGTAACAATAAGTACCTGACCGCCGAGAGCTTCGGCTTCAAAATCAATGCGTCCGCTTCCAGCCTAAAGAAGAAGCAGGTATGGACCCTGGAGCCGGTGGGCGAGGAGGCGGTGCTGCTCCGGAGCCACTTAGGCCGGTATCTGTCTGCGGACAAGGATGGCCGGGTGTTCGGGGAAGCGGAGAGCCAAGACTCGGAGTGCCGCTTCTTGGTCAGCGCTCAGGGGGACGGACGCTGGGTGCTCCAATCTGAGGCGTACGGCCGCTACCTGGGGGGAAGTGAGGACCGGATCAGCTGCTTCTCCCCCTCCGTGTCCCCGGCTGAGAAGTGGGGCGTCCACCTGGCCATGCACCCCCAGGTCACCATCTTCTCGGTGACTCGGAAGAGGTACGCCCGTCTGGGGGCTAACGGAGAGGAGCTGTCCGTGGAGCGGGATGTGCCCTGGGGGCTGGACTCTCTCATTACCCTGATCTTCCAGGACAACCGCTACAGCATCCAGACCCCTGACCACCGACTGCTGGCATTGGACGGCACCCTCAGAACCGAGCCTGACCCGGACACCAGGTTCACCCTGGACATCTCTGCCGGGAAGGTGGCCTTCAGGGTCAACGATGGCCGCTACCTCACCCCCTCCGGGCCCAGCGGAACCCTCAAAGCTGGCAAGAACAGCAAGGTGGGCCGAGACGAGCTCTTCGTGCTGGAGAGGAGCTGTCCTCAGGTGGTGCTTACTGCCGGCAATGGACGGAACGTATCCACCAGACAAGGTGAGAGACTATCCTCCGAGGTCCACACCCTCACATTGTCCTCAGGAGCACACAATACCCCGACCCTCGCTGTACACTGTTAGATCTCCCCGAACACCGTTATTGAATGATCAATGGTTTTGATCACTTAGCTCGGGATTATTGACCACGGTGATCAGGATCATTGATTGTTGTTCTGAAACGCAGTGATCGATCAATGATCCCGATCACTGTGTTCCAGAAGCATGATCAATGATCCCGATCATTGCGCTCCAGAACTATCAATGATTATGCTGTGATCAGGATCATTGATCATGTTCCAGAATAACAATCAATGATTCCAATCACTGCGTTCCAGAATGACGCTCAATGGTACCGATAACTGTGTTCCAGAACTATTGCATATTATGCAGTGATCAGGATCATTATTGATCCTGTTCCAGATCATCGTGCTCCAGAACTGTCAATGATTATGCTGTGATCAGCATCATTGATCATGTTTTAGGACACTCAATGATTGCGATCAGAGTTCCAGAACTATCAATGATTATGATCACTATGTTTGGGATTATCGAACACCGTAATTGGGATCGTTATTGATCACTGCGTTCCAGAGCGATGGTCAGTGATCCCAATTGCTGCGTTCCACATTGTCTTCAGAGACCTGACTGATGCCCTTCCAAATAACATTATTTCCTTTAAGATTTTGTAATGAATGGAATTTTCATAACCAAAACCACATTGACTGTTAAGCTAGCCATAGATGAGTAGAAAACTAAAAACGGACTCAGTAGATCACTCATTCAATATTCATATGGTTAGTGTGCTTTCTGCAACAGTCGATTTCCCTTTCATGATCAAAAAATGAACATGTTGGCGAATTTTTTTATTTTCCCCTCTTCATTCTTCAATCAGAACAAAATGGTTAGAGTTGAAAATGATTGGAAGGATGTTGACGTTGGCTTTAAAATTTCAGATACGATTGGGCCACTGAAAGTTAGATCAACACTACTTTTGACTTCTGTTTGAGGTAAATATTTTTCAAGCATATCCTTTTGGGTCTTTTCTTCATCACCATGGCCAAAAATAGTCATTTGAACCCATAAACTATTAGGAAATGGAATGAAATATCCCCCCCCCCCAAAAAAAAGGAAATCTGTATCAATTTATCCCAAAAGTTCCAGCAACAATCAAAGAATTGGGTGCTGGACTTGTCAAGAGGTGTGTGTGTGTGTTACACACATACACCTCATTGGGCACTCCTTTTTATTAAAGACCAGACCTATCGGTAAAACAAGGTAGCAGACTGAGTGCACTGCTCAGATCAGAGCCTAGGAAAATAACGCATCCTATTTATATTGTCAGGAAACATTAACACACCTTCACTAAAAATTATCATCAGTATTTTTAAAACTAGCTGCAGTACAGTTCTTGATAACATGCATCACAACAGTTTACTTATATAAACATCTTGGTGCCAATCTCCAAACACCATCACATGTAACACTGTGCTATGAATGAGTCCTGAACATGGCTGTTTTTTTTACACTCGGTTTGTCAGTCTTTAACCAAAAATGAATGCTCAGCTTTTTGGTAAACATTGATGTTGGCTGCTGAGCAGAATTCTGGTTGTTGTGCCTAATCTACAATAATTGTATTAGTGTGTCTGATTCCAGCCTTTCTTAAAAAAAAAAAAAAAAAAAAAAAATGGGTTTCATCTTATGAGGCTTACATTGTTCATCATGTGTTGTGAATTAGCTGTGACAAAGTCGGTGGCATGCTCTACTTTTCTTCGGGATACGAGTCAGTCGCTAGTATTGCACTACACAGAGAATGGAGTCTTTGTCTGATGTTCCACATAGTTGCTCCCCCACCCACAGCCCGTGAAAGAGGGCTGGTCAAAAGAAGAGGTACTCGGCCTCCTAGCCAATGTGAACATTTTTGTGGCTTCTGTCTCTTAGCAAGAATAGCCAAAGAAGCCTGTGCGTTTAAATCCCTCAGACTGTTACTGTGTAACAGATGTTCTACTCAGATTTCATTGAGTGTTTGCATAGAAACCTAAAGAGAACTAGTTGTGAACAGGCATGTGCAAACAACACCAATATTTTAGTCTTGGTCAGCCAATATCTGGTTTTGGGTGGGGGCAACAGAGGTTTGCATGAGATCTGGTGATCACTGCCTGTTGGTTTTCCCATCTCCTGCTTTGTAAAAAATCCTGAGTTCATTACCGCCTCACTAATTTAACAGCAGTTTTATCACACACTATAATCACTGCTGCTTCCTGCCTATTCTATTCATAGAAGTCAAATTTGGTAACTATGTCTCATGTGAAGAGTCAGACCCTTTCTTCCTGTGGCAGCTTGCCTCCTGAAAGCTTGGCTTTTTTAGATGCAGTGCACATACGTGGCCCCTTCTATTGAGATTAGCAGACATCTCCTCTCCATGCAGCAAGACCAATTGTGTCTGGTTCTCATGGATCTTGTAATATGTAAGGCAGCATTTGGCAGGCCTGATTTATGAATTGGGGAATAAATCTTCAGATCTGTAGTTGACTCCATGCCTTTGCACTTTATTTTTTTATTTGTATTGCAATAATGACCAACATATTTGCAGAGTAAACATTGACTTGAGCCATTCTGGGCGGTTGTTTTAATAGTGTGTGTGTGTCTATCGTAATTAGAAGGGGGCTGGGTGTTGAGGATTATCCTATGTTCTGGACTGATAGGATAACACATGGCTGTGTCACAATATGCCATGAAAGTTGTCATGCAGATCATCCCATTTTAGATCTAGTCACAGATCCACCATTTTTATGTGAATAGCAGCATGCTTGTTCACATATTAGACAATATAGAGCACTTTCAGCAAATGGCTTCAACAAATATAAATGTTGGTTGTATTTAAAATGGGCTTATAAAGAACATATAAAAAAATGGAGATATGATTAAAGCGGAGTTCCACCCTTAAAATCACTTTTTTTCATTACATCCAGCATACTGGCGTTAGCGCCAGTATGCTGTTTTTTTTTAATGCGCGTACTTACTGTATATCACAACATTGAATTCCAGGCGCACTGCGGAGTGTCGCCGCTGTAAGGCGTCACGCCTTCCGGAAACAGCCAATTAGCATTCGGCGCCTGCGCACAGACCCAGGAGCTGACTGCGCAGGCGCCGAAAATAGCCGGTCCTAGTTCGGGTTTTTTCGGAGGGCGTGACGCGCTATATACGGCGCCTGCGCAGTCAGCTCCTGGGTCTGTGCGCAGGCGCTGAGTAAAAGCCGAATGCTAATCGGCTGTTTCCGGAAGGCGTGACGCCTTATAGCGGCGACACTCTGTGGTGCGCCTGGAATTCAATGTTGTGATATACAGTAAGTACGCGCATTAAAAAAAAAAACAGCATGCTGACGCCAGTATGCTGGATGTAATGAAAAAAAGTGATTTTAAGGGTGGAACTCCGCTTTAAGTACTTAAAACTGGTATTAATGCAACATCCTTTCTAGGGGAATGATATGACCAGAGGTGTGCCTTGAATGCAGCATACTCTGCACATATGCTAGTAGGTCAGGTGTACATGAAAACTCTGCATAACAGCCAATGCATGTTTGATAAAGGATTAAGGTGTACGTTTAATAAACCGTGATAAGCCGAGATCACGGCTTATCACAGAGAATTTGCCAGTTTAATAAACTGTGATAAGGAGCAGAGAACACATTCTCCTCTTCACATCACAGCAAGTGGATGTTTTGTCACAAACAGCCAGTTTAATAAACCGTGATCTGAAGATTTTACAGCTCTTCCACTGAAATATCTCCCTTTCAGATTCACCAGCTCAGAGGTGGAGAATCTGGGAGAGAAGCTGGTGTGATAAAAGGAAGAAGGCTTATTTCTTCCTAATATCAACACCAGTGGGTTAAAAATGAATATTAACAACAATATACGTGTATGTATATAATTATATATTTTAAATAATTTCGTATTTATTGGCGTATACCACGCACTTTTTTGCCCTTAAAATCAGGGCAAAACCGTGGGTGCGCAATATACGCCGATACAAGCTTCCCGCGCCATGTTTGAACTTTGCCGCCGATCCCTGCTTCTGCGCTGTGTTTGAAGGCCGACATATACCGAGCGCGGTACAGTCGGCCAGGCTCGGCTCCCCTCAGTTATGCGAGAGGAGCAGAGCGTGGCCAACCGTGCCCGAGTGTACTGCGCTTGGTATATGGCAGCGTTCAAACAGCGCGGGAAGCAGGGATCGGCTCAGACAGTGCAAGAGCAGCGGGGAGGACACCACGAAAGCCGCAGACGGACACCGGACAAGGCCACCGATGGACGCCGGACGAGACACAAACTGTAAGTAATAAAAAAAAAAAAAAACCCATGAATTTCACGTCCAGAGTAGGGGTGTGCGCTATACGTGGGTGCGCACAATAGGTTGATAAATACGGTGTATATATATAATATATATATTATTGTGTGTATGTATACACACATATATACTGTGTGTGTGTGTATGTGTGTGTGTATGTGTATATATATATATATATATATATATATATATATATATATATATATATATATATATATATATATATATATATATATATATATATATATATATATATATATATATATATATATATATATATATATATATATATATATTAGTTTCACTTTTTGAACTTGGCTGCACCATAATCTCAATATCTCACGAGATTACAGGCAGTCCACCCACTTTTACACAGATCTCGGCTGTTTTCAGAGAAAAAAACTTCACCTCTGTTCACCATCTGAGAACTGAAGTTCTCAGTTTATTAAACCGGCTGCAGAGGAGATAATTTTCCTCCTGAGAACTGCTGTGAACTGAACGGAGAAAAAACGTCAGTTTATTAAACGGACACCTAAATGTTTGAACATTTTCTAAATTAAACTTTCTTTTGTAAAATTGGTAAATTAGTGGGTTTAGTTCTGTCTTAATATGGATTTGCTGACCTGAACAGGTATGTATACCAGCAAAACCTGGGATGTCATGGGTCCTCTTCATTACCCCAGATAAGATATATTGATAAGGAGGATGGCGTTTTATGACTTTCCTGCTCTTTATAATGATTTCATGTTAGTGACACAAAATAGTCGACACGACAGCCAGGGTGTTAAATCTCTGCGTCTATGGCTAAGATGTTAATGTGCCACCTACTGGACAGGTAAGTATAAGACCCCTTTCACACTAAAGCGCCGGTCATTTAGCGGTGCTTTTTGGCCTCTACTGGGGCAATTTAACCCCAAAGATCCTGTAGTGCGGCGCTTCCAACATGCTTTTCAGGTGCTTCAGAATGCTGCAAATATGCTGCTTGCAAGACTTTCTCTAATGTCCTGCAAGCACACTGCCCCAGTGTGAAAGCACTCGGGTGGCATGGGAGGCAGTTTTCGGGTGCAATTTGTAGCGCTAAACTGCCTCGGTGTGAAAGGGCTCTTAAGTTTACCCTCACAGGGTGCTTGTGCTGTAATTTTCTCTGATTAGATTCAGCTGTGGCTTGTTTTCTGCAGATTATATCAGAAAGGCTTGGGATCTTTGAGCCCAGGTTCACACTGGGCTGCGGGAGTGAAGCTGAACTCGCACGGCTTCATTCCCGATTGTCGGTTCCGATTTCGGCCGCGATTACAGAGACATCTGTGCAGGTTTCTGCAGATATCAATGTAAATCATGGGCTGAAATAACAAAGTAGTACAGAAACGACGATTTCGCATGTCAAAATGCACCAATGTGAACCAGGGCTAAAGGGTGTGGTGATTAATCAGCAGTGGGGTCTTTATTTTTGAAAGTAAGGCCTCTTTCACACGGAGCGGTCCGTTTTTCTGTCCGCTCCGTGTGTCCGTCGGCTCGGCGGGGGGTCCCGCTGAGCTGTCGGCGGACAGGGCGGTCCCCGCACACTGTGCAGGGACCGCCCTGTCTCTCCTCCGCTATCCCCTATGGGCAATCGGATGAAAACGGACCGTCTGTCCGTTTTCATCCGATCCGCCGGATGGAAGAAAAATAGGAGTTTCTTCCGTCTGAAAAACCGGACCTTAACGGATGCATCATGCGCATGCATCATGCGCTAACGGACATGATCCCATAGGGGCCCATTACAGGTCCGTAAACGGACTTGTAATAAGCGGACAAACGGTCCACTCATGTGAAAGGGGCCTAAACCCATCAGTTAGATAAAATTGACTGGAGAGTGATGTGATGAGCAGTCCCCTAAAGCAGCTTCTCTGGCTCTGATCAGTCTTGTGACATCGCTTAAAGGCACACCAGCAACTCATAGGAGTGCCCACTTGCATTGGAGAAACAGATGGATGGCTGTTGTGGGATCCAGGACTAAAGTATAACTAAGGCAAACCCATTTTTTTTTGCTCTGTATAGTGGAGAGCTTGGAACGTGTGTGTGTGTGTGGTTTAAAGTGAAAACCTACATTTTAGGGTTATTCTCAGAAAAGGAATAGTGGGGATTTCTTTCAATGGGGGACACTTACTCTTTTGGCTATGGGTCGCAGAGTGATCTCACCAGTGGGACACATAATCAAAATAAACCTTACAGGGATTATATTTTATATTTAAAAATGTATTTTTATTTTTTTTTGATCTACTTTTAAGGTAAATATCTTATGTTTTATAGACAAGCATTAATTTTTTATCAGCTGGGGGGCACATTCCCTGCCTAATGGATCCAGTATAAGGTCTCAAATGTTGCTTATTTTTTGTGACCAAGGCCGCCACAGTTCTGATATCCTTGCAACAGTGCCAGCCTTCTTGGATCAATGCATTACACACCTCTTCAGCCACATCTGTGCATTTTCAATTAAAATCAATGGAAATGTCTGCAGACTTGTGTTAATGTTCCTTGTAACACATTCTCATTGAGCTTTTATAATAGATTTGAATGTTTAACACATGTCAGTGTGTTCAAATACATGTTGGCATGCATTTTGATGCACTTCAATGGGGGGGGGGGGGGGGGGGGGGGGGGGGATACATCAAGCAAAAACGCAAAACTCTGAATTCAGGACTGTTTTTTGGAGTGCACCATTGTCTACTTCTGAATTCCAGTTAAAAGCACTCGCAGCCAGGCTGAGCTACAGCTAGGAATCCTTCTTTCAAAGCTGTTGTTGGATCGGCTGCAGCAGAAAGGGTCAGGTCGGGCTGAGTAACAAGGGTTATAAAGCACTTAAAGCTGCTGTTCAAACTTTGTTTTGAAATTTTTTTCGGCAGCTACAAATACTGTAGCTGATGACTTTAAATAAAAGGATACTTGCCTGTCCACGGGAGCATCGCTGTGCTCACCCAAATTGCTTCTTCACGTGGGCTGATGCCTTTATGTGGCTTGACAACCTGTTGTGCTTTCTGAGACCTGTCCCAGAAGATTTTGGGGTGAGAACTTTTGGTGGATCGCCAGTGTTTCAGGTATACAGTACTTCTCTGAAGGAGGCATGTACTTTTTAGAGATTTGTTTGGTCACTTTATCCCACAGATGGGTTCATTGCAATAGCCCGGACAGGTTTTGGACAACGAATGTCAAATGCCAGCTCTGATTTTTATTCCCTTGAATGAACAAAAAAAACAAAGTTTAAGATTAGAGCTCATTTACATTGTGATATTGCATTGTTTTAGTGCTCAGGTAATCACATCCTTAAAGAGCTTTCTTTTGTAATATTGATGTAGTGTCCTGCTGAGTCACCAACATCTGTCGGGCTGTATAAGCCTTAAAAGCATTTGCTTTTGTAAAAAGCCATAGCTTCCTGCTCATTACTTTGTCATACCCTTGTTTGGTCATTTAAGCGCAGGATTCTTTTGTCTTGACATTTCCTGTAATACCTGTATGACTGAGTAATGGTGGTTTTTGCATTGGTAAAATTTGTCGCATGTATTTGAAAGCTAAACTCCAGGACAACAAAATAATTATAAAAAAAAAAAAAAAGTTTTTTTTTTTTTTTTTTTTTTTTTTTTTTTTTTTTTTTTACATAATTTAGTGCAGCGGGTGTAAAATCAGAATTCAACTTTAACTTCTTGTGTACTTCAAAATCCAGGGAAGTACCGCATATCGATCAGTCAGATTTGTATGCATGTAGAAAACCCATGCTGACAGAAGGCAAGAGCAAATATTACCTTCCCGAATCTGGTGATGCTCCTTCATAGGCTTGAAGCAGAGAGGTGACCTAGCTGTGTGCTCCTGTATGGGTTTTGATGTTTGCCTGGACTTCAAGTGGTTCTAAAGTCCCAAAAAGTGTTTTTACCATATTGCATTCTCTGCATTAAGGGAAAACTAAACCATTTTAATGTCAGCCCCTAACCCCCTGAAACACTTGCACAACCTGTCTGCTTCTCTTTTTCCTATAGTCACTGGAGGCCCTAACGGCAGTGGGAGCCATTGGCTGCTGTCAGTCAAATCCAGTGGGGGGGGGGGGGGGTTACTCTAGCCCCACTATGTGTCTGTGGATACACAGCCCGCTCAGGAGAAAGCCTGCACATGTGCCCCCATAGAACACCGCTTGCTCTTGGGACGCACTCGAGGAGAAGCAGGGTGTGTCAGGGAGGGGGTAATGCAGGGTTTGACACATTTGCTAAAAAAGTTAGGAGCCAGAAAAGCGCCCCGTCCCGCCAAGCTCGCGCGCAGAAGCGAACGCATACGTGAGTATCGCCCCCATATGTAAACGGTATTTAAACCACACATGTGAGGTATCGACACGATTGGTAGAGCAAGGGCATTAATTCTAGCCCTAGAACTCCTCTAACTCAAAACATGCAACCTGTAGATTTTTTTTTTTTTTTTTTAAACTTCGCCTATAGAGATTTTAAAGGGTAAACGTTTGTCGCCATTCCACGAGCGGATGCAATTTTGAAGCGTGACATGTTGGTTATCAATTTACTCAGCGTAACATTATCTTTCACTATATAAAAAAAAATTGGGATAACTTGACTTTTTTAATTTTAATAAAAAAAAACAAAAAACTGAGCTGCACAGTGGAGGTACGTATAACATGTTTGTTATTTTTAAAACCTATATATTTTTTTTTGTTCACTACCCCTTTAAAACGGGATACTTGGCTTAGAACTCCAGTGTTTGTACTTTAGGTTTCCTTATCTATCTGCCTTTTTAGGCTGGGTTCACACGTGTTGCGACAGGCATCGCATTGCTGTGCCGATCACATGGATTGTCTGTGTGATGCAAATTCTTTTTTTTTTTTTTTTGGTTCACACTGGAATCGTATCACTGGGGTATTAACACCTATGTAGTACGATTCCTGAACCATTTGACAGTTTGCACTGCGAACTGATCTGGTTGTGTCATTAACTTTGCATTGACACTGCCAGCCGTTTGCTGCAATGCGGGAACCGGATGGCGGGAACCCGCATGGCACTGGTGTGAACCAGACTTGCTGAACTTGCTGCATGAACCATGAGAAACTTTAAAAAGAAGAAAATTATTGTTTATATTAGGAAAGTATATTAGTGTTGTATATTTTGATTTCTTACACGTACAGTAATTATAGATGACAATTTCATACTACCTTTGTTTTAGAAGGCCAGGACTGTAAAAACTGCACCCCATTACCTCCTATCCTCATGATTTTAGGTCTGAAAGGTTCACACCACTTTGTTGTGGCAGTTTGCGCTTGAAAAAGTACTGCGTCTAGTGTGTGTGGGTTTTTTTTTTTTTTCCTTCTTCCTTCCCCCAGCTAAGTTACTGCACGCTGGCTGATAGAACTTTTACTGAAATGTCAAAAAAAAATATATAGTGCGATGCAGGCCTAAGCTTCCCCGAGTGCCAGGTCACAATTGCGCCCAGATTTTGTCGAGCCCTGGGGTAATGGACCACTCTGCAACATTCTTGCACAGAACAAACTTTTTTTTAATGGGGGGGGGGGGGAGAACAACAAAACAGCCTTTAGCATCACTTTATAGTGATGATAAATGTAGTTTTTCTCCAATCGTCTTCCAGGGCAGCATACGAGAGATGGGCTCTTTCTTCCTGCAACAGGAAACTCAATAGTCCACTGATTTATACTTCTTTTTTTTTTTTTTTTCTTCTTCTTCTTCCTCCGAACCCACAGGAGCTGTTAGTTGTGTGTGGGTTTTTTTTTTCCAGTGTTATTTCTGCAGGGGACTCTCTGACCAGTATCCCATTCAGCTCAGTGGGAGGGTGAGCAGGGGCAGCAACCTGAGCCTAGTGCTCTGCCTGATGTTTCACCCCTACAGAGGGGTATACAACTATTATTCCCCCCCCCCCCTCCAAAAAATGCATTACATGCTATACCTGCAGATGCCACTTCTACACCGGTGTGTTCCGTGAAAAGCTTGGGGCCAATTTGTTGTTGGGCAGATTACAAAACACAAATTGCCACAAAAACGCATAATATGCTTTTCTGCAGCTTCCTTAAAGTATATTGAACCCAAAAAATCAAAATAGCACCGTTTTGCGTTAAAGCCTTGCGCAGCAGCTGAAAAAAAATCATGGATGTGAGCGTGTCCCATAGGAAAATACATAAATGAACTGTAGTGTTTCTGCAAAAAGCACCAAAACACAGGCGTGAGGTTAAGGCCTGGGGTTAAAAAAAAAAGTACAAACAGAGCAACTAATCGCTACTGTAAGAGTCGGTTCACACTGGGGCGACACGACTTCCAGCACGACTTTCAGAAGCAACTTCAACACGATTTGAGCATGAACCACAGGGCGATCTGGGGAGATTTACAACACGACATGAAGTCCTTTTCAGGTCAGACATTCCAGTGGCCAATAAAACAACAATCGGCTCTGAGAGAGGGAAGGGGAGGGAGGGGTTTGCCTGAGAAATGTATGTTATCTTGCTGAAAGGTCG
This sequence comes from Rana kukunoris, assembly GCA_029574335.1. Lineage (NCBI taxonomy): Eukaryota > Metazoa > Chordata > Amphibia > Anura > Ranidae > Rana > Rana kukunoris. The sequence continues at coordinate 116,194,162 of CM056054.1, forward strand.
CTTCAATTAAAACAGTGATCAGACTTGGAAGCGACTTCCATTGAAATCAATGGGTACAAATCGCCTAGAAGTCTGATTGAAGTAGTACAGGAACCTCTTCTGAAGTCTGAGCGACATGAGTAGTGTGTATTAACACCGCTCCCATTCACTTACATTGCTTTTCTGGACAGCACGACTTGAGACGACTTCAAGTCGGATCCCAAGTCGCCCCAGTGTGAACCGACTCTTAGGGGTTGATTTTTTTTTTTTATTTTTTTTTACTGTGGAACAGTATATTTACAGTAGCGATTTGCTTTTTTTTTTTTATACTATAAAATGGCTAATTTTAGTTTTTTAACCCCATTATGTTACTGGCCGATCGATTATGAAAATTGTAATAGATTAAGCGACAACTAATTGATTTATGAAATTATTCGATTTGTTTTGGCCCTACTGGGAAGTGACGCTCAGAGTCGACTTGGGGTCCTTTCACACGTGCAGACCGTTTTTTAGGTCTTTTTTATTTTTTTTTTTTTTTTTTTTGAGTTGATCCTTTTTTTTGTCCGGTTTTTTTATCCGTTTTTCATCAGTTGTCCGTTTTTTCATCTTTTTTTTTTTTTTTTTTGTTAGAACTTTATTTTTATTACATATTTTGATGAAAAACGGATGTTAGCGGATCGGATGTTAAACGGATCGTCCGCTAACATCCGTTTTTCATCCGTTCCGTTTTTTTTTTTTGACGGAAGAAAAATAGTTTTTTTTTCCGTTCAAAAAAACGGAGCTTAATGGAGACAGACGTTGGCGGATGCTCATCCGCTAACGTCCGCTAGCCCATAGGGATGCATTGCAGTCTGTTTTTCATCCGTAAAAATGGCCGAACGGTCCGCACGTGTGAAAGGGCCCTTAGAACATCTGATCGGATGTTTTGGGGTAGGTCGTTCTGGAATATCAAGGCAGTGGTGATTTCCTCCTGGTAGCCAAGGAAGCGTAGGGGGTTTTAGGTGGACTTGCGGTAAATAATATAGGAGTTGTATACGGCCAAATGAAAAAAATAAATTGCTTTTTTTTTTTTTTGTGCACCTTGTGGCAAGGTATGGTAAAGTCGACCCCCCCCCCCATGAACTAATTGTAGTCCCAGATGCATGTGGGCTTTTGGATGGTGGTGCCACGCCTTCTGTGGGTTTCCACAAAAGAATTGTTGTGGATGGAAGACAACATATACACGTCTCTTCTGTCTTTCCACTTCACTGCCAGAACCTCCTTGTTGCGTAGACTTGCCGATTTCCCCCCCCCCCCAGTAGGGGGTTGATAAATTGCCAAACAACTTTCCCACTTGATCCCAAGTAGTCTGGGCAATTGGGGGGGGGGGGGGGGTGCAGCTGGGTGTCCTTCCCTTCGTAGACTAAGGAATACAGGTACCCTGTGACTCGTTCACATAGTTTGTAAACCTTCACCCCATAGCGGGCTCTTTTGCTGGGTATAAACTGCTTGATTTTAAGTCGGCCACCAAATTTAACTAGGGACTCATCCACATATGTGGTGTTCCGGGGTATATAACTGGGGTAATTCCGAAAAATGTAATAAGGGGCGAATTTTGAAAAGCCTGTCAAAATTTGGGTGATTTCGGGGAAGGCAATGGGTGGAAGTGAAGTGGAATTGGAGTGGAGGAACCTCATGATCATAAAATATCTGGTTCTGGGCATTGTTGCAGAGAAGATTGGCATATGGTAAATAGGGGGGGGTGGTGACCAAAAGGAATGCATTTCATTTTTTGGGTTGAGTCCCATGCAAAATGTGAGGCCTATTAAAAACTTAAACTCCTCCACCGTTGGGTCTCCCCACTGGAAGGGACAGGCATAAGAAGATGTTGGATTTTTGTCAAAAAAATGTTTGGCATATAGGTTGCACTGGGCCACAATTCTAGAAAGCAGTTCCTCAGTAAAAAATTCATTGGGGAAAAATTGTCTGTGGACTCCTGGCTGGGCAGTGAAAGGTAGAATGTTGGCTTCTCCGGAATTTGGAGGAAGCCACAAGGGGTTCTGAAGGGCATAGGGAAGGCTGGCATGGTTCCCTGGCCTTTTTGTTGCTATGGCACGTCGGTGCTGGTGGATGCCACTGCCTCCTCACCAGGCTGACTATCTTCCCCCTCTGAGCCTGTCACTGTTCCACTACTGTAGACTGGCTCATAGTCTACGTCTGAATCCGAATGGGAATCCGAAAAAGAGAGCTTCCCATTGCTCTCATCGGGCGAGGAAAGAATTTGATATGCCTCCTCGGCAGAAAAGCGATGTTTTTGACATGGTTGCTGGTGATGCGACTTCACAGATGTGCACTGAGGTGGCAGAGATGGGTACTGATCACAGGTTGGTCCTGGTGGGCACCAAGTCTTTCCCGGGCACTGATTGGGATGTTTTTCACAGTATGGCACTTTGTAACTTTTTAACAGAACTCACACGTGGTATCTGTGTGAGGAGGGAGAGCCAGCAATGGGAGATCTCATATGTTTACATTTGAGATCATCTCTCATTGGCCTCTATGATCACGCTGTAAATGGCCACTGTGATTGGCTATTTACCGTGATCTGTGATTGGCTGTGTCCTTGGGACACGGCCAGCACAGAAGTTCCCCGATGCGCGTTCTGGCACGCGCGGGGAACGAGGAAAGGGGCTGCCGTAAAAAGACGGTGTCCCAGAGATTTAGAGCAACCCTACGGTCGTACGGCCGTCAGGAAGTGGTTAAAGCTGGGAGTGACCCTCTAACAGCTTCCATGTCTTGGAATTTTTGGCACCTATTCAGGGGGGAGCAGATGCCTGTCTAATACGGGTATTTACTTCCTGGCATAGATCATCTCGGTCTATGCCACTTGCGGCGCCTGCTCTGTGCCCCCGCTGTCTTCTGGGTGACACGGCTCTCAGAACACAGCAGGACCAGTGAAGACGTGCAGCGCAATTTGCTCATGTGCAGTAGGGTACCAAAAAGTGAAGCCGCAACGCTTAATTTCCTGATTCCCTCACTGAGTGATGCCTCGGCTGCCGACATTGTGGGCACCATGGACAGGTAAGTGTGCATATATTAAAAGTCAGCAACTGCTGGCTTTTGTGTGCTTTTTTTTTTTGTGGGACCTTTTACTTTAAGTTACAGCAAATGCCAATTTACTTTATCTGCACGCGATTGGATAATTGTAATGCATATCAATCAGATTTATTGTGTGTGTGTGTGTGTGTGTGTGTGTTTTTTTTCTCCTAAATTCCTTTTTGGTAAATTGGCCTATTTGTGGCACTGACTCATCATAGGTATGCTGATTTCTGACTCAACACTTGATTTAAATATTTGTTTTGACTTCAAAGCCCTAAGTCCTAGATCTGAAGAGTTGGCATAATGGGCAACTGGTATTTTTAGATGGTCAGCACAAGCAATTGCGCTTTTTTTTTTTTTTTTTTTTTTTTTTTTTTTTTGGGGCTGACTGCATATTTTTGGGGACAGTGTCTGCTCTCCCAGTTGTCTTCTGCTAAACTACTCAAAGCCCCTTGCTAGTTTTCTAGTCCACCATAAAGACCAACTGATCTGTTGTCCTAGCATAGAAGGCCTAATTGTATTCTTTTTGCAGCCAATTGAACAGATAACATGTGTTCCAACTTTGATATGTAGCAGTGACCTTTAACTTTGTGTGTAGGAGTCTTGTCTTATTCCTCTTAGGCAGGTCTGTGGATATTTAAAATTTTGCCCACTAAGGTTCTAAGAAAAAAAACTGCCACTTGAGGCTGGTGACTATTGCTATTTATTGCAGTGATTGGCACATGAGTGTTAAGTGGGTAAACTGTTCTTAGTCCAGTGACCATTCAAACCTATAGTTGGGTTATAAAGCTTTCCAAATGGGGACATAAGCAGCAATAAAAACCTGGCTTTCACCTTGAGAAATCTTTACAGGCTGCTGATAGTGGGATTATCAGTGCACCTGTACATTCTACCTCCATGAAAACGCCCAAATCTCAGGTATTGGTGCTAAATGTCCAGTGTGATGCCCTTTGGTTCTTAAAGGGGTTGTAAAGGTTCGTGTTTTTATTTATTTTTTCTAAATTGTATCCTTTAACCACTTAAGACCCGGACCAAAATGCAGGTAAAGGACCTTGCCCCTTTTTGCGATTCGGCACTGCGTCGTTTTAACTGACAATTGCGCGGTCATGTGACGTGGCTCCCAAACAAAATTGGCGTCCTTTTTTCCCCACAAATAGAGCTTTCTTTTGGTGGTATTTGATCACCTCTGCGGTTATTTTTTGCGCTATAAACAAAAATAGAGCGACAATTTAAAAAAAAAAGCAATATTTTTAATAAATATCCCCCAAAAATATATAAAAAGATTTTTTTCCTCAGTTTAGGCCGATACATATTCTTCTACCTATTTTTGGTAAAAAAAAAAGGGATAGTTTTATTTATTTATTTTTTATTGCATTGTTTACTGTGGAAATGACAGTTTCAGTTTGGGAGTTAACCACGGGGATGACACGATCGATGCTGCGGCCACAGAGAAGCTCGGGGAAGCCGTGTTTACACACGGCTCTCCCTGTTCTTCAGCTCCAGGGACGGATCGCCGCACTGCATCGGCGATCGGGTCCGCGGGTCCTGGTCCTGGAGCTACGGACCGACCGGGTCACGGGAGTGCGCCGCGGGCGCGCGCCCGTGACCCACGGCTGGGTACTAAAATCAACGTATATATACGTTGATGTGCCCAGCCGTGCCATTCTGCCGACGTAAATGTGCACTTACCCCTTTTTCTTCTATTTCCCTTCTAAATGTTTGTTTTCTTTGTCTGCATTTCTCACTTCCCGTTCCTCCTCAGTAAGCTGTTCCGGCTGACTAACCACCGCTCGGATGATGGTGTGAAGTTTACTGAGGAGAAACAGGAAGTGAGAAATTCAGACAGAGGAAAAAACATTTTAGAAGGGGGGGGGGGGGGGGGAATCTAAGGACAAGGTAAGTGGGCCAACAATGCAAAATCTGTCGCACCGATTGGAACAGTGCCATTGCTGCAAATATACTGCGACTTGTCATGCGATTTGATCTCTCTCTCTCTGTGAACCTAGGCTTGTACAAACTGATCGTTTTACGTGTTGGGAGGGGAACAGACTACTGTCGGTGCAGAAACTTTCACCTCTACCCATTTAGACTAGCCAGTATTTGGTCGTATAAGCAAGGGAAATGGCTAGGAGGGAGGAGTGTTTGCAGCGTCAAGAGATATAAAAAGTTAGCAGGTATAAGCTCCCACTGATGTGAATGGTTGGTTTGGCAATCCTTTTAAGTCCTGGTGGGGGAAAAAAATACTTGACTTTTTTTTGAACAGCTGGCAGACTCTTTATCTCTCTGCATCCTAGAACATTTGCACACATCCTGCTCTGAATTCTTTGTCTGTCGGATATATGTGTTTCCTCATGCAGTGTGGAAGTGCGGATGTCCTGTTTCCATATATTCTACATGAAAATCCTGTAGCTCAGCACCTGACTTTAAACAAATTGTGATTTCTTTCTCTGGATACCTGCATAGTATTCATCCAAGGTTTTTTTTACTTAACGCCTGTGGCGATAGTCCAGATGTTTTCCCTCTACTGTAAAAGGTATCAAAATTACACTGAACTCCAAAGTAACTAAACTAAAAATACCTTTTCATTAATTTTGCAGAGGAACAAAGCCATCGTGTCTGTTAGAAAAACTGTTGGTGGTTTTGCAGCCTGAAGCATTAAGAATACAAACAGGAAAACAATATCCAGATCAATAAAGGGTTACTGTGAACAATTCATTATGCAGGTTCTTGTTGTTCTTCTAACCTTCACAAAGACCAAATGTATACGGGTATGGGTTGTTTTTGCCAAAGATGTGTAGCAGTATACATTGGGCCAAAATGTTTTTATTTCTTTCCATCTTTCTTTCCGGGGGTCCGAATACATTGGCGCAGAAGAAACCCTCGTACAGGGAATTCTAGTTATCTCTAAACCGTGTAGATTTAAAACGGAAATTAAAGGCAAGTGTATGTAGATCAGGGGAAGGAGACGATAAATGTCATATTGACTGTCCCCTTTTACTAAATGAGTGTTCGGTACTGATCACGCTGTTAATTTATAATTGAAGCCTAGTAAACTGTTTACTATACTTCAGTTTCTAAATGAACAGGAGCCTCTGCACAGAGAGGTTCCTGTTAATTCATCTTGCAGTGCAGCTGAGGGTGCAGAAATAATTGGTTATCTTTTGTCTCCAGTTCTTTCTGTCAAAGTAAGATATGAGGGGGTCTATTTTAAACTGCTGATATTTAATCAAAGCTTACCCCCCCCCCCCCACAAAACCAAGAGTATTATGGGAAAATGAAATTATCAAAGGGCTCACCCAGTGTGAATCACCGGCTTGTTTGTGCGGTTGGAGATGCCTGTTGCCCTATGTGGACACAGGCTGAATGAAAACTTGGCCCAGACATGTGAAGAATAAGATTGTCACATGTACCACACAACCAGTACTTGCCAGAAACTTCTGCAGCTCCTTTAATGTTGCTGTAGGCCTCTCAGCAGCCTCCCTGACAAGTTGTTTTCTTCTATTCCCCCCCCCCCCCAATTTTGGAGGGGCATCCAGTTCTTGGCAATGGCACTGTGCTGTATTTTCTCCACTTGATGACAGTGTTCATGGTTATATCCAATGTCTTGGAAATTCATTTTTTTTTTTTTTTTAACAATGAGATCCCTCTGGTACTTTAGAAGCTTTTGCTGTAGGATGCGACTAAGAAAATGTCGCAAGAGTTGTACAGTTTTTATAGGTCACGTTAAAGGTGGAAAGTTCTGAAATTATTCTAATTTCTTACATCGCAGAAACCTGACATTTTAAAAGGGGTGTGTACTTATTTTTATATTCGTGTGTGTATATTTTCAATTTTTCTGAGAATATGAATGACGCGCACAAACTATTTTGCCCATGGTTAGTGTTTGGCTGAAGCCATTTATTATTAATCAACTGTTCACTCTTAAATGATGGCAACAAACTATCCAAATGACCCTGATCAAAAGTTTACAAACCCCAGTTCTTAATACCGTGTATTACCCCCCCCCCCCCCCCTTAACATCAATGACAGCTTGAAATCTTTTGTGGTATTTGTGGATGAGGCTTTTTATCTTCTCAGATGGTAAAGCTGCCCATTCCTCTTGACAAAAGACCTCCAGTTCCTGTAAATTCTTGGGCTGTCTTGCATGAACTGCACATTTTTGAGATCTCCCCAGAATGGTTCAATGATATTGAGGTCGGGAGACCGAGATGGTCACTCCAGAACCTTCATTTTATTCTGCTGTAGCCAATGACAGGTCGACTTGGCCTTGTATTTTTGGATAATTGTCATGTTGGAATGTCCCAAGTACTACCCATGCGCAGCTTCCTGGCTGATGAATGCAAATGTTCCTCCAATATTTTTTTGATAACCTACTGCATTCATCTTGCCAACAATTTGGACCAAATTTCCTGTGCCTTTTGTAGATCACACATCAGCGCGCCACCTCCGTACCTTTCATCGTAGGCCTTGTTGACGCCTCTCCAAATGTAGAGGTTATAGTTGTGACAAAAAAGCTGGAATATGAAATGTTGGGATAGCATTTTTTTTTTTTTAAGGATGTGTGCATATTTAAATGACTATAGTTTGGCCACGTTTCTGCTTTAATTCTTAACCACTTCCTTACTGGGCATGTATACCCCCTTCCTGACCAGGTGAAATTTCAGCTTGCGGCACTGCGTCGCTTTAACTGACGATTGTGCGATATGGCTCCCAAACAAAATTGGTGTCCTTTTTTTCCCCACAAATAGCGCTTTCTTTTGGTCGTATTTTGTCACCTCTGCGTTTTTTTTTTTTGCGCTATAAACAAAAAAGGACGAAAATTTTTGAAGAAAAATACAATATTTTTTACTTGTTGCTATAAAAAATAGCCCAATTTAAAATATAAAATCAGTTTAGGCCGATACATATTATTAATATTTTTGGTAAAAAAAAAAAAAAAAATCGCAATAAGCGACTGGTTTGTGCAAAAGTTATAGCGCCTACAAAATAAGGGACAGAATAATTTTTTTTTTTTTTTTTTTTTTTTTAAGTGAGAATGCGACATCATGGCGGACACACCGGACACTTTTGACACATTTTTGGCACCATTCACATTTATACTGCATTCAGTGCTATAAATATGCACTAATTACTGTATAAATGTGACTGGCAGGGAAGGTGTTAACACTAGGGGGTGAGGAAGGGGTTAATGTGTATCCTGCATTGTGTTCTAACTGTAGGGGGAGGGGGGGTGACCGATCTGTGTCCCTATGTACAAGAGACACAGATCGGTCTCCTCTCTCCAGTGACAGGACGCTGTCATTGTGAGAGCCGGCAATGAGAAATGATCTCATATGTTTACATATGAGATCAGCTCTCATTCGCCGCACAGATCGCATCGCAAACAGCCACTCTGGCCATTCGCGGCGATCTGTGATTGGCTGTGTCCAAGGGACACGGCCAGTACACAAGTTCCCCGCTGCACGCTCTGGAGCGTGCGCTGGGAACAAAGAAAGGGGCTGCCGTGAAAACACGGTGGCCCGGAGATTTAGAGCCACCCTGCGGCCGCATATAGTCGTACGGCCGTAGGGAAGTGGTTAAAGATGAAACTTAAAATTCTATTTTGTGTACTTTTGAACTAATGTACTGAGTGATTCAATGTACCAATTTCAATTTGGTGTGTGTGTGTGTGATATACTTATCTCACACTCAAATGTAAAATTAACTGTAAAAGCACTAGGGCCCCTTTCACACGGACAGCTAGAATGGTGCTTTTAGCTGCAGATTTTCTAGTTTTCTACCGCAGCTAAAAGCACACAATGCTTTCCTCTGGCCCCATTCACACACAGGGTTTAGCTGCGATTTTGGTACGAATAGAAAAAATAGAATTGAATGCGTCAGGAGCGATTTAGTGCAGCTATATGCACATAACCACAGGTAATCAGTCTTTTGTGTATAGCAGCTCGAGGGGGGGAAAAAGAAAGCACATCATCAAAAAAATAAAAAGGGTTGCTATAGGAATGACTACTGCAGCTAAACGCGGGCGCATGTAATCGCAATGTACAAATGCAGCAAAACAGCCACCCGTGTGAAAGGCGCCTAATTGGGGAATATTTTCCTTGCTCCAGTTAAAGGGAAGATGGAGATGAGGGCGTTTTGGGAATTGCCATGTCAACAAACGGCTGTTGTGCAGCAGAAAAGGTTGGGGGGGGGGGGGGGCGTTTCCTGACCCAAGGAGTACTTTTAACTCCTTGTGGTATCGCTGCAATGCAGTTGAGGGATCTCCTCAGTAAAGGTACAAATCGGCATGATTAATGTGGTTCGCCTCAATACAGTATTTAAAATGGGTCTCCAGTGCCCAATTCAAGTGGGAAATCTGTTTTGTGTAAACTCTTAATTACCAGTGTTTGTTTTATCGTGAGTTAATTGATCCCCTGAAGGTTAAGAACTTGTTCAGTGGTAAGGTGTACTCCACTTCAGACTAGAGATGTGATTTGCACTGGCAATGCAAAAGATCCACGCATGGCTTGTCAAAATGGTTTGTTTGGCGTAATTCAACTGAACCTAACCTCGGTCTGTTCAAGATATCACTGCATTGGGGGAATGTTTGCAGCAGTGCAATTGTAAACAAGAGTACAACAGTGCATGTGAATGACCAACTACTTTGCACCTGGACTGACACAAATATGGCTGCAATTATGCTGAATTGATTTGTGCAGGAGCCGCAAGGGCCGTTTTACACAGGTGTTCCGTGTTGGTTTTTCATCTATCTATTGACAGATGAAAAAATGGACAAATGGATGGATTATCAGTTTACATCTGTGTCCATTCAGAAAGCAGACTTGGATGGATATAAACAAACTTTTTGCTGTCTTCTGGGAAACGCTATTCCCGTGAGAGAGCGGGGACCAGTGACTGCGCACTGCGATCCTCGCGCATGTGCATTAGAGAATCGGGCAGTGAAGCCACAAGGCTTCACGTCCCGATTCCCTTAGAGTATGGCGGGGGAAGCGGCCTTTGCTGCTGACATCGCGGGCACGCTGGACAGGTAAGTGTCCATTTTTGAAAAGTCGGCAGCTGCAGTATTTGTAGCTGCTTTCTTTAGGATGCTGTCATGGATGAGTTAGTGGGTGCGTTCTCCTTAACCAATGGTGTTCCAACAATGGGGAGTCATCACTGCTGTTAGTGGGGCATTCCCAGCTGACAGCAGCTTGTAAACAAAGAGCTAAAAATTTAAAACAAATGGCATGGGTTCCCCACCAAAATCCATACCAGACACTTATCTGTGCATGTAGGCCAGGAAAAGGGGGAACAAGCTTGTGCCACTTTGTCCTGAACAATACCAGGCTACATGCCCTTTAACCACTTCAGCTAGAACCCCCCAACACCATAGAGCAGTGGTCAACCGTGTCCTCAGGGCCCACTAACAGGCCAGGTTGGCAAGATAACTGAAATGCATCACGGGTGATGTCATTTGCGGCTCAGTGATTGCAGTATTTCAGTCTGCATCTCCCCAAGGTAATACATAAAACCTGGCCTGTTGGTGGGCCCTGCAGGACAGGGTTGATGACCACTGCCCTAGAGAATAAAATGGCAGTCGTTGCAATACTTTGTCAAGCTGTACTTGCGCAGTTTTTTGGTAAAAATTCACTTTACTGTGTTTTTTTTTTTTTCTTATTTGTGTTGTGTTGCGCCAAGTAAATTGATACCCAACATGTCACGCTTCAAAATTCCGTCTGCTCGTGTAATGGCGACAAACTTTTACCCTTTAAAATCTCCATATGCAATGTTTTAAAAAATAAATAAAATAAATACAGGTGGCATGTTTTTGAGTTCGAGGAGGTCTAGGGCTAGAATTATTAGTTTTTTTTTTTATATATTTTTTCTTTAAAAAAAAAGCATGACAGGACCTCTTAAATATGAGATCTCTGATCTCATATTTAAAATGCAAAGAGCTATGGGCAGAAGTGAGGTTTTAACATTGTTTCTGCCCTGCAATGGTATGGAGATGGGGCATCACCCCACGCAGATGGGAGCAGGCATAATCTGCTCCGGGAGGGGCCCATCTCCCGGCGCTGATAAAAGTGATTGCGCTGCGAATCCGCCGCATAGACCACTTTTATCTAAAAGCCGACAGTTCGATGAAGAGGATACCGGGGTTGTGGCAGGTAGTTGCTGCCATAACGATATCCCTTTTCAAACAGCCGATGTATAACGACTGCGGGCAGTCTGTAAGTGGTTAAACCCTCCCTAGGACTGACAATGCTGCCTGCTATGCCTTATGTGCATTCTTCAGATCGCCAGTTGAAAATAGGAGAGGGGAGGGGGAAGTAAGAAACTGATTCAGCCACCACATCCTGTTGACCACTCGCCTATTTTGGCACTTCTCTATGTAAAAATCTAGAGAATTAATCGGAACCCACAAACTTTTTTTTTAATTCTTTTTTAATTTATACATGCATGCATACCCTAGGGAATAAAATGGCATTCATTTTTTTTTTTTTTCACACTGTATTTGCGCAATAATTTTTCAAATGCCTTTTTTTTTTTTTTGAGGGGGGGGGACTGTTTCATGAATTTAAAAAATAAAAGCAGTAAAGTTAGCCTTTTGTGTTTTTTTTTTTTTTTTTTTTTTTTTTTTTTTTTTTTTTTTATATTGTATGTGAAAGATGTTACGCCGAGTGAATGCCTAACATGTCGTGCTTAAAAATTGTGCACACTCATGGAATGGTGCCAAACTTCGGTACTTAAAGGGGTAGTTCACCCAAAAACCTTTTTAACATTGATTGAGGCTCGTTTTGTGAAGGGGAATCAGGTTTTTTTTTAGAATCTAAGCAGTACTTACCATTTAAGAGATGCATCGTCTCCGTCGCTTCCGGGTATGGTCTTCGGGAAAGGGCGTTCCTATTTGATTGACAGGCTTCCTATGGTCGGATACCTCACGTCATGATTTTCCGAAAGTAGCCGAACGACTGTGCGCAGGCGCAGTATAGAGCCGCACCGGCGCTCTGCTTCTTTCGGCTACTCGTGACGCGATGTATGCGACTGTGCGCAGGCGCAGTATAGAGCCGCACCGGCGCTCTGCTTCTTTCGGCTACTCGTGACGCGATGTATGCGACTGTCGGAAGCCTGTCAATCGAATAGGAACGCCCAGACCAGAAGACCATACCCGGAGACGATGCATCTCTAAAACGGTAAGTACTGCTTCGATTCTAAAAAAAAACACCCGAATCGGAATCCCCTTGACAAAATGCGCCTTAATCAATGTTAAACGTTTTTTTTGGGTGAACCACCCCTTTTAAAAATCTCCGGAGGTGACTCTAATTTTACTTTAATTTTACAGGTTAAAATTTTCGAGTTACAGAGGTCTAGTGCTAGAATTGTTGCACACGCTCTAACGCACGCGATGATACCTCACATGTGGGGTTTAAACAGCGTTTACATATGTGGATGGGACTTGCATGCACGTTCGCTTCTGACCGCGAGCTACCAGGGACGGGCGTTCAAAAAAAGTGCAATTTTTTATTTATTTTTTAATCACTTTTATTCCTATTACAAGGAATGTAAACATCCGTTGTAATGGGAATCACCGTGAAAGCCACATCTCTCCTCCAGTTTTACAAGCGTGAGATCGTGGAAAAAATTCACAGATCTCATGCCGACAGCCGCGGTTGCGGCTTTGTTTACTTCTGGGTAGCCAGGCATGATGTCATAATGTCGCGCCCGGGCCTCCGACGGTCATGTGGTGTGTGTGTACCTTTTTTTTTTATTTTTATTTTTTTATTTTTATTTTTATTTTTTTTGATGGCTTCCTTTTTTTTACCTTAGTGCAGTTCATCCTTCACTTACCTCATCCTTCGATTTTGCTTTTAAATGTCCTTATTTCTTCTTAGAAATCCTCACTTCCTCTTCTTCTGTCTGTAACTACACACAGTAATGCAAGGCTTTCTCCCTGGTGTGGAGTGTCTTGCTCCCCCTCCCTTGGACTACAGTAGAGTCAGGACGCCCACTAACCCACAGCTCCTTTCTCTATCTGCAACATAGAGGGCATCCTCAATCTCCTGTAGTCCAAGGGAGGTGGTGAGCACGACACTCCACACTAGGGAGAAAGCCTTGCATTACTGTGTGGAGTTACAGACCGAAGAACAGGAAGTGAGGATTTCTAAGAAGAAATAAGGACATTTTTAAAGGCAAAATCAAAGGATGAGGTAAGTGAAGGAGGACTGCATTAAGGTAAATGAAGCTTTTTAGGAAAATGTGTACCTTTTACACAAAGCTTTTTTTCTCAGAAAATAGGTGCAGGAACTCAACCACGACCCGTTCAGATTTCACAAACAGTAGAAGGGTCTTAAAGGGGCATTAAATACCAGAATTGCATTACATACAGTGTGCAGAGTTCAGGGGGTTACAAAGCAGTCACTTGTAAACACAGAAACCAGACTTCTGTGTTCACAAGTGATTGTGGTGAGCGGGCACCAAAGGGTCTGAGCCAAAGGTGGTGGAACTTGAGTTCCCCCAGAAAAAAAGCCCTGCTTTTACAACCCCTGCAATATTTTTGGGGGGTTTAATACCGCTTTTAAGTGTTATCCCTTTCATGCCTAAGCCTATATCTGACATTTTGGTGTTTACACGTTAAAATGACGTGTTTTAAACACCATTTTTTGGTGAAGGACACTTTCATGAATAAAAAGAAACCGTAAACTTAGCCCAATTTTTCTTAATTTTTTTGTATAATGTGAAAGATGTTACGCAGCGTAAATGGATACTAAACATGTCACGCTTTATAATTGCTGGCACTCGTGAAATGGCGACAAACTTCAGTACCTAGAAATCTCCATAGGTGACCCTTTAAACATTTTGTTATGGTTTATAGAGGAGGTCTAGTGCTAGAATTATTGCGCTCGCTCTGACGATCGCGACGATACCTTACATATGTGATTTTTGAACACAGTTTACATATGCAGGCATGACTTCCGTATGCGTTTTTTTTCTTTGCTGGATGGGGACACTTTATGTAAAAAATATTTGACCACATTTATTGCTGTCACAAGGAATGTAAACATAAGTGGTGACGGGTACTAGCGCCATTGTCAGCCAAGTAAACTGGAAGTCGTGTCGCTTCCGTGTTTATATTCAGGAGACAAACAAAACAGTTTATGGCTTTATTCCAGTCTGTGGCTAGACGCTGGAAGTGCCGGATCATGTCTCCCGTTAGGACGGTCAGAGCTGCAGGGCGGGGTAGTCCCCTCCTGTTCCTCCCAGGTAACAACCAAACTGCTTTTCATCTGCTGGCTCAGTGGAGAGGGACTGAGTCTGCCTTGTGTGAAAGAAGCCTAATGCAGAAGCGACATGTGCACGTGCAGCTCACTGTACAAATTTGGCAATGGACCCCCACCACCCCACCGACATGCTAGCCGCTTTCTAGTTTCAGTGGCCCTGAACCCTTTACATCCTTAACCGCTTGCTGACCAGCCGCCATATAACAGTTATACGTCTGCAGGTCGGCTCTCCTGGACGAGAGCCCGAAGCTCTACGTCGGCACTTTCGACGGCCACTAGGGGGCGCATGTGCGCTGCTGTCGGCCCGCGCCCTCCCGCTTGCCCCCGAGTCCTGTGCCCAGCGGGCACGATCGCCCCGGGCACACGCGATCGCGCGTTACAGAGCGGGGTACAGAGCGGGGAACGGGAACTATGTGTGTAAACACAAAGCTCTCGTTCCTGTCAGCGGGGGAAACACTGATCTTCTGTCCATACAATGTATGAACAGAAGATCAGTGATTTCCCCTAGTAAGGCCACCCCCCATACAGTTAGAACACACTCGACCCCTTCCCCGCCCCCTAGTGTTAACCCCTTCACTGCCAATGGCATTTTTATAGTAATCCAATGCATTTTTATAGCATTGATCGCTAAAAAATGCCAATGGTCCCAAAAATGTGTCAAAAGTGTCCGAAGTGTCCGCCATAAGGTCGCAGTACTGAAAAAAATGCTGATCGCCGCCATTACTAGTAAAAAAAAAAAAAAAAAAATGCCATAAAACTACCCCCTATTTTGTAAACGCTATAACTTTTGCGCAAACCAATCTATAAACGCTAATTGCGATATTATTTTTTTTTTTTTACGAAAAATATATGTAGAAGAATACGTATCGGCCTAAACTGAGGACATTTTTTATATATATTTTTGGGGGATATTTATTACAGAAAAAAGTAAAAAATATTGAATTTTTTTCAATAGTCGCTCTATTTTTGTTTATAGCGCAAAAAATAAAAACCGCAGAGATGATCAAATACCACCAAAAGAAAGCTCTATTTGTGGGGAAAAAAAGACGCCAACTTTGTTTGGGAGCCACGTCGCACGACCACGCAATTGTCAGTTAAAGCGACACAGTGCCGAATCGCAAAAAGTGCCCTGGTCGTTGGGCAGCAATATGGTCTGGGGCTGAAGTGGTTAACCACTTGCCCACCGGGCTTGTTTTTCAGATTCGGTGTTTACGAGACTAAAACAGTTTTTTTTGCTAGAAAATTACTTAAACCCCCCAAACATTATATATATTTTTTTTCTAACACCCTAGAGAATAAAATGGCAGTCATTGCAATACTTTTTG
This sequence comes from Rana kukunoris, assembly GCA_029574335.1. Classification (NCBI taxonomy): domain Eukaryota; kingdom Metazoa; phylum Chordata; class Amphibia; order Anura; family Ranidae; genus Rana; species Rana kukunoris. The sequence goes on from CM056054.1 coordinate 116,209,799, forward strand.
TCACACCGTATTTGCGCAGCGGTCTTACAAGCGCACTTTTTTTGAAAAAAAAAAAACACTTTTTTGAATAAAAAAATAAGACAACAAAAAATTTGGCCCAATTTTTTTATATATTGTGATAGATAATGTTACACCGAGTAAAATGATATCCAACATGTCACACTTGAAAATTGCGCCCGCTCGTGGCATGGCGTCAAACTTTTATCCTTAAAAATCTCGATAGGCAACGTTTAAAAAATTCTACAGGTTGCATTTTTTGAGATACAGAGGAGGTCTAGGGCTAGAATTATTGCTCTCGCTCTAACGATCGCGGCGATACCTCACTTGTGTGGTTTGAACACCGTTTTCATATGCGGGCGCTACTCGCGTATGCGTTCGCTTCTGTGCGCGAGCTCGTCGGGACGGGGCGTTTTTACTTTTTTTTTTTTTTTTTGTTTTCTTATTTTTAATTCGTTTATAATTTTATACATCGAAATAAATTAAAAAAAAAAATTATCACTTTTATTCCTATTACAAGGAATGTAAACATCCCTTGTAATAGAAAAAAGCATGACAGGTCCTCTTAAATATGAGATCTGGGGTCAAAAAGACCTCAGATCTCATATTTAGGCTTAAATGCAAAAAAAGAAAAAAAAAATGTAATTTTTCAAATTTCAGAAAAAAAAAATGTTTCTTTAAGACGCTGGGCGGGACTGACGTTTTGACGTCACTTCCGCCCAGCAGAGCTATGGGGACGGGTGGGGGCGATTTTTCCCTCACTCGTATCCCAACACAGCCAGCAAGAGGACCCGATCGCCTCCGCCGTTACCGACGGCTCCGGTAAGCGGCGGAGAGCGCGGGAGTGCGGCGGGAGGGGGGGGGCCCTCTCCCGCCACCGATAACGGCGATCTTGCGGCGAATCCGCCGCTGGGACCGCCATTATCGTGTACAGCACTGCCCACGGAAAAGATGGATATCTCGGTTGTGGCAGCAGCTGCTGCCGTTACCGAGATATCCATCTTTAAAATCGTGACGTATTTTTACTATGACACCGTGGGCAAGTGGTTAAAGTATGTCCTGTTATGACATGCATTGCTTAATTGTACTGGTTTTGCGAAAAATTTGGGGATCCTCACACTTCACTTATCCAATCGTGTTAAAAGCCAATTCCTGTTTACTTGTATGTATTTGCACATGATTGGGTAATTTAAGAGCATATTCACACAATTGTGTGAAGATTCCCACTTTGCATACATTGGCCTCAGTGGTTTAAAAAGCATATACTGAATATACTGAATAACCTCTTCCTTCAGGAGAGCATCCTATTTGCCTTACTCAAGAACATCCTCTTACCCTCCATGTTATCCTAAGCAGAATTGTGATATGACTGTAAAAAATAAACGGATTCCTAAAGATTTCAGCTTCAATCTGCTCAGTTTGGCTTTTTTTTTTTTTTTATTGGAAAAAAAATAATTCAGTAAAGAGGACCACACAGAATTATTCCTAATAGAATATTATAAATTTTTGGTAGCTCCATGGTACAGTTTGTGTAGTAGCAACTTGCGATCAGCCGCTACACAGCTGTAACATTGTCAGACCATTAAAAATTGTATTTAAATGGATTGTTATACTCCTTAAACACTGCTTCAGCTCAGTATATGGTTTGTAATGGGGTGTGCTCTAGTGCCATTCAGGTTTTTTTTTAACAATGGTGTAAAAAAAATTGCAACTGATGTTGCTTTACAAAATTCCAATAATCCTAAAAGACAATTGGACTCTATTGGCTGTCTTAAAGACCATTACTGATCATTTGAGTAATTATAAAGTGCATTGTTCACTACCACCTAAGACATGTGGTATTGACTGACTGCTATCCCCCTTCCTGCTGTCTAGCCATATGCTCTATAATTATGGCACAGTCTTAATGGGATCTACATAGATCAGAATGACTTTAAGTGTTTGGCTAAATGGACAACTCTGTTCCTTTTCAGTAATGGGCTATTTGATCCAAATGGGGGGTGGGGGAGGTGCACATGACCATCTTTTCACTTAGTGACTGTATCTCCTTTTTTGTGAAAACTGTCACTTGTCAATTTGTATCTTGGTAAAACCTAGGATTTGCAAAAAATGGGCTATAGGGTGTCTTTATCATGTACAGCAGTGGTGCACCCCAGCTACTGGTATACAAATGGTTTAGGAACTTTAAAATTTATATTTTTTATAAAAGTACAATGGGGGTATAAAACTGTCAAAACCCCAAAAAAGGTGGTATTGGCCTCCCATGTGATCCACCTGCTCTCTTAGTTAGTGGTTTATTTATCAAGTAACTTTTTTTAGGCTGAATATATTTTCAGCATATAGGGAAAATTGTGTACAGAATAAAGGGAATGAAGGCCTTCCTCAAACATTCAAAACCAAGACAATAAGGAGTGCCCTTCAGAGGCCTCAGGTTACAATAAGCCACACCATGCATTCATTGAACATATGAAAAGTTAAAAGTACAACATGGTAGTGTCTACCTCTCCCTGTCTTAACAGTAGGGGTGTTTTTTGGTCAGTTGGACTCTGTTTGTCCTGATGACCAATGCGATCAATTTCCTTGTGTCAACTGTCTAAGATAAGCCTAGTCTTTTTTTGAGAAGAATTGCTCTCGGAGCAAAAAACCTAGTAGGAAATCAAATTCATTACCCCATTCTAAAAATTGTCCCCACCATTTTCTTATCTCTATCCAGCTGCCTGTAGGACTGGCCCTGGTCAGGCAAGTCTTCTTGAGCCTTGTACACACAATATGAATATTGGATGAATGATTGTGTGTTTTTTGCATGCTAGCTTTCATATCAACATCCAATAGGTTACGAAAATTATCAAACGACAGAATACAACTTCGGGAATTGTGTAATATACGCTTTAATTTCCGAGCATGTGTGATCTTAGTCGCATGATTTTTTATTTTTTGTACAAATACCATACAAGTTGTGCAACAATCGTTTTGTTGTACGAGAAATCTTTGTTTGCCGTATGAACTGTTGTGATCAGCTCTTGCAAGCTGTGTACTAATGATCAGGTTATCAGACAATTGCTCCAAAAGGTGTGTGTGTGTGTGTCAGTCAATGGTGGGGAAAACGGGACTGTTGAGACTTGTGTGCAAAAGTAGTACAGGGACGCACAGATATGAATGGGTATCGTGGGGTATGACTTGTCATGCGCTAACTTATATTGTTATAAACCTTTTACCACAACTGGTCCTGTGAACTTGTTACTCAAAAAAACAAAAAAGTATGTACATGTGTCTATGGTTGTTAGTTAATGTGCAAACAAACAATCAACAAATAATGTGCAATAGATACTAATACAGTGCCCTGTGCCAAACTATATCGTATGGATTTCTCAATCCATCAAAAAACTGTGAAATAAATCCCCAATTTTTTAAAATATACTGCTATTACAATCCACAGATTGAATGTGCTCCAAGAAAGCAAGAAAATATATATTGTATACGAAAAAAATATATGAAAAGTAAAAAATATATATATATGTGCTAAGAAAGTCCTTAATAGATATTTCTTGCAATGATGCCCAGCTGAGTTTCCACCTTCACCGCAAATAGTGTCTACACCGTCACCGGATAAAATGGCCACTCACCAGATGGACCCAGAAATCTGCCTTTGGTTCATATGGATAACCACTCCCTCTCTCAGGTTTATCAGCAGTCACTCCCAATGCTTTGGCTGCAGTCTCGTTTTATATCCGCTCATGTAACATATAAAAGACTCTCATGGTGTAGTAAATCAAATAATTTATTATGATTAAAACATATAGTTGTTCCACTCACATATAAAAGTGCCTAGGAGCCGGCACTGAGCTAATCCAGCCGTAAATCTGAGTATGCAAATGTACGAGTGTGTCCTGGTCCGCACGTGTGATGCCTCACTTTGTTGCTTGCGTTCCCAGCCTCGTTATACTCAGGCTGGACATGACGAGCTGGCAATGGTCCCGCAGCCTCTATGCATTTCGCAACTTAATGCGTCATCAGGAAGCTGCCTCATTGTTGCCCGTCAGTCTGACGGGCAACAATGAGGCAGCTTCCTGATGACGCATTAAGTTGCGAAATGCATAGAGGCTGCGGGACCATTGCCAGCTCGTCATGTCCAGCCTGAGTATAACGAGGCTGGGAACGCAAGCAACAAAGTGAGGCATCACACGTGCGGACCAGGACACACTCGTACATTTGCATACTCCGATTTACGGCTGGATTAGCTCAGTGCCGGCTCCTAGGCACTTTTATATGTGAGTGGAACAACTATATGTTTTAATCATAATAAATTATTTGATTTACTACACCATGATAGTCTTTTATATGTTACATGAGCGGATATAAAACGAGACTACAGCCAAAGCATTGGGAGTGACTGCTGATAAACCTGAGAGAGGGAGTGGTTATCCATATGAACCAAAGGCAGATTTCTGGGTCCATCTGGTGAGTGGCCATTTTATCCGGTGACGGTGTAGACACTATTTGCGGTGAAGGTGGAAACTCAGCTGGGCATCATTGCAAGAAATATCTATTAAGGACTTTCTTAGCACATATATATATATATATTTTTTACTTTTCATATATTTTTTTCGTATATAATATATATTTTCTTGCTTTCTTTGAGCACATTCAATCTGTGGATTGTAATAGCAGTATATTTTAAAAAATTGGGGATTTATTTCACAGTTTTTTGATGGATTGAGAAATCCATACGATATAGTTTGGCACAGGGCACTGTATTAGTATCTATTGCACATTATTTGTTGTTTGTTTGCACATTAACTAACAACCATAGACACATGTACATACTTTTTTGTTTTTTTGAGTAACAAGTTCACAGGACCAGTTGTGGTAAAATGTTTATAACAATATAAGTTAGCGCAATTCACTTCACAAATACACAAATCTAAATCCAACCTTCAAGGTTGCACTTTGTATTGCAGCAAGACTTAATAAGAATATTGATATCATCTTGGCGCCGGTAACACACATTTTTTTCCATGACTTGTCATGCGACTGATGTCCAAAGTCACACAAGTGTGAAAGTGGTCTTAGGGCTCAGACATGCACACAATCCCTATTCTACTCACTCCGAAAATGGCTTGGGGTGTCTACTTTACAAAATGTGGTCATTTGTGCCATCTGGGAATTCCATGGCCTCAAACGGATTGGCAGTGAGGAGCAAAAATGTCCACCCTTAGAAAGCCTGAAGGCGGTGCTTGGGTTTTTGGGGTCCCGTGCACAGCTAGGCTCCCAAAAATTCTCACGTGGTAGCCCCATACTCGGGAAAAGCATCAGAATGTATTTTGGGATGTAATTCCACATATGCCCATGGCATGTTTGAGCAATATATCATTTAGTGACAAATTATTTCCTGCAACTTGTGTCAAAATATTAAATATTCCATGGACTCAACATGCCTCTCAGCAAATAGCTTGGGGCGTCTACTTTCCAAAATGGGGTCATTCGGGGGGGTGGGGGGTTTGAACTGTCCTGGCATTTTATGCACAACATTTAAAAGCTTATGTCGCACATCACCACCTCTTCTTCTAACCACTTGAAAACAAAGCCCTTTCTGACACTTTTTTTGTTTACATGAAGATTTTATTTTTTTTGCCAGAAAATTACATACATACATACATACATACATACATACATACATACATACATACATACATACATACATACATACATACATACATACATACATACATACATACAGTGCCATGCAAAAGTATTCGGCCCCCTTGAACTTTGCGACCTTTTGCCACATTCCAGGCTTCAAACACAAAGATATAAAACTAATTTTTTGTGAAGAATCAACAAGTGGGACACAATCATGAAGTGGAACGAAATGTATTGGATATTTCAAACTTTTTTTAACAAATAAAAAAACTGAAAAATTGGGCGTGCAAAATTATTCAGCCCCCATAAGTTAATACTTTGTAGCGCCACCTTTTTGCTGCGATTACAGCTGTAAGTCGCTTGGGGTATGTCTCTATCAGTTTTGCACATCGAGAGACTGACATTTTTGCCCATTCCTCCTTGGAAAACAGCTGGAGCTCAGTGAGGTTGGATGAAGAGCGTTTGAACAGCAGTTTTCAGTTCTTTCCACAGATTCTCAATTGGATTCAGGTCTGGACTTTGACTTGGCCATTCTAACACCTGGATATGTTTATTTGTGAACCATTCCATTGTAGATTTTGCTTTGTTTTGGCTCATTGTCTTGTTGGAAGAAATATCTCCGTCGCAGACTCCGTCAGGTTTTCTTCCAGAATGGTCCTGTATTTGGCTCCATCCATCTTCCCATCAATTTTAACCATCTTCCATGTCCCTGCTGAAGAAAAGCAGGCCCAAGCCATGATGCTGCCACCACCATGTTTCACAGTGGGGATGGTGTGTTCAGGGTGATGAGCTGTGTTGCCTTTACACCAAAGTGTTGCATTTTTGCCAAAAAGTTCGATTTTGGTTTCATCTGACCAGAGCACCTTCTTCCACATGTTTGTTTTTCCAGGTGGCTTATGGCAAACTTTAAACGACACTTTTCATGGATATCTTTAAGAAATGGCTTTCTTCTTACCACTCTTCCATAAACGCCAGATTTGTGCAGTATACGACTGATTGTTGTCCTATTACCAGAGTCTCCCACCTCAGCTGTAGATCTCTGCAGTTCATCCAGAGTGATCATGGGCCTCTTGGCTGCATCTCTGATCAGTCTTCTCCTTGTATGAGCTGAAAGTTTAGAGGGACGGCCAGGTCTTCGTAGATTTGCAGTGGTCTGATACTCCCATTTCAATATTATCGCTTGCACAGTGTTGCGCAGTGCAAGTGCATTTATACGGCGACTTGATTACACACAGGTGGATTCTATTTATCATTATTAGTCATTTAGGTCAACATTGGATCATTCAGAGATCCTCACTGAACTTCTAGTGAGTTTGCTGCACTGAAAGTAAAGGGGCTGAATAATTTTGCATGCCCAATTTTTCAGTTTTTTATTAGTTAAAGTTTGAAATATCCAATAAATTTCATTCCACTTTATGATTGTGTCCCACTTGTTTGTTCACAAAAAATTAGTTTTAAATCTTTGTTTGAAGCCTGAAATGTGGCAAAAGCTTGCAAAGTTCAAGGGGGCCAAATACTTTTGCAAGGCACTGTATTAAGAGACATTACTAAGCACTTTAGTTGTGCTAAAGCACTTTTTTTCTATAGTTTGTTAATGTTTTACGTGTAATCTATATATTGCACAACTATAGATGATAGATATATTTGTTTAGCTATCAACCTATGGTCTAGCGCCCTCTTTATTCACCCTCACCTATTGCAATTTTTGCCACAGAGAAGCAGCTTTTAATTTGTTTATTTACCATATTTAGTAATTATTGGCGCTGAATATTTACATACTCTTCACTACTGTACCTTCAATTTTGGCATTTTAGGCTCTAAACTTTCTGGTACAGTAGTAAGGTTCAAGGGTAAAAAGAACCTGACTGTCAGCAACTGTATCAAACGTAACCGAAAAACTATTTCAAATGCTTCAGTTATGTGTTTAAGTGACAGTGATCGATACTGCACTTGGGTGGGCTGCGCAGAGGGGGCAAAACGTGGGTGCTAGCAGGTAGCTGGGCTGATCCCACTAACACTGCAAACCTAAACTGCTGGGGATGCTAGTATAGGGAGGTGTGCTGCGTGCGTTGGTGCTACTGGCACTAATCTGACATTGACTGGGGCGACACAGACCCTAAAACCTAACTAATATCGCCCACCGGGCGATTGGGGGGTTTAAACCTTGGCTAATAAACGGCGGGGGCCCTAATGCTATAAAAAAAAAAAAAGCATCACCCGTAACACTCATACAGTGATCACTGGTGAAAGGGTTAACTAGGGGGTGAGGGTTAAAGCCTTAGGTAATTATATGGGGGTATCTGATGCTATAAATACTTGCCGGTGAACCTAAATAGCTAACTGGCTAGCGTTCCTATTGGATTGTAAGCTCTTCTGAGCAAGGCCGCCTTATCCTCTTGTATTGTATCATAACTGTATTGTCTCCCTTTTTATATTAAGTGCTGTATAATAGCGTCACCAGTGACACTTGTACAGTGATCACTGGTGACTAGGTGGCAATCGGGGTTAAAACTCTTTAGGATCACCGTCGGGTTTTTATAGCGCCAGGTACCCCCATATACTACCCTACAGGCTAACTAGCTCCACCCACGACACTAATACGGCAATCGGTAAAAAGATTGCTTAGTGACACTGGCGACAGAGGGTGAAAGGGTTAACTGGGGGGTGATCAAGGGGTTAAACCTTTTGTTTGGGGGGGGTACCCTACACCTAAATGGGCCTACCACTCACTGCCCTAACACTTTTTTTTTTTTTTTTTTTTACAGTCACAAATGAAACCAAATGCAGTGATCAGTAAATAAATGAACACCGCAAATGGTGACACTGTGACAGGGGTTGATCGGGGGTGGAAAGTGTGCCTATTGGTGCACTTGTGATGTCTTCTCTCCTCGGGTGCCGGTCAAAGACCGACACGAGTGACATCGCTTCCTCCTGTATGTGTTTACACTTTCACAGGCAGAGGAAGCATGTCATTCACCAGGAGCGATTGTGAGGGGGGTGACCATGAGCCATTGGCCTCCCCTCTCATGACGGATCGTTCCTACAATGCCGACCGCACTGGGGGGGGTGCTGTGTGTGTGGTACTCTTCCTGCAGTACCATTTTTTTCCGACCTATATCGCCGTGAGGTGGTCGGTAGGTGGTTAAACTGCATATGATTAAATCTGTGAACACTGCATGTCAAAAGTAGATTCAAAGATATAAGTAGCTAAATCTCCGTAGCATTTTTAGAGCTTGCAAAGTTTAGCATGCATTGGTAGGTTCCCTTCCACTTTTTTGGAAAATTGGTTCTGCTCTAGTACACAATATTCCTTCAGAATGCAAGTCCAACAGTCATGCTAGGAAGGATACCTTTATTTCCACCATTTCTGTATTAATTAATTTTTTCCTTCTTAGGGATGGATCTCTCAGCCAATCAAGATGAGGAGAGTGACCAGGAGACTTTTCAATTGGAAATCAACAAGGACACCAAGAAATGCGCTTTTAGGACTCATACTGGAAAGTACTGGACCCTTTCAAATAATGGTGGCATCCAAGCTACGGCTTCAACACTGTAAGTTTGTTCTTGTTTGCATGTTGTGAGTTTCCTCCCACACTCCAAGAGACATACTGGTAGGTTAATTGGCCCTAGTATTTGTATGAATGTGAGCTAGGGACCTTAGATTGTAAGCTCTTGAGGGGATGGACTGATGTGAATGTACAATGTACTGCATATGTGAAGTGCTGTATAAGTACCCAAAAAAAGATGGAAAAGGTTATAAAAAGATGTCCAAAGTCTTAAATTTGCCAGTTGGTATTCGATCACTTGCAAGAGATCTCCAAATTTTCAAATACTTAACGTGCTAAGGTGGTCAGGTAGACAGGGCTGTCTTAAAGCAGGAGTTCCGCGGGATTTTTTTTTTGCATTCCTCCTCTAGTCTTACCTGCACTACAGCACTACCAGGGTGTCCCCACTCCTTTAGCCGGCGTCATCGCTGTATTGGGGCAAAGGATATTTTAGATAATCATCCCAGGGACGTTTCCATGTTACCTGTGGGCACTGTGAAGCAGACAGGGTATTCTTCTGGGATGCGGCGAATGCTGGCCTCCCAGCATTCACCGCTCTATCCCGCGCATGTGCAGTGTTGACGGCGAGCGTCGCCGTCAACACTACACGCTTGCCGAGTCACATGACACGCATTACACGCTTGCCGCGATTAGATCACAGCGCGTCTCCTGGGATTGTCGGGACTGACTCCCAGGAGACATAGCGCTTGTCGGGGGAGAATGCTGATACACGCCCACTCCCCGCGGTGGATTGTGAGTGACAGGGCAGAAAGACCAGCTGAAAAGGGGTAAGGATCATGAAAAAAAGATTATTTACTGTTAATGCCTAGCAGTTTTATGGAGATAGTCAACATTTAGGGTGAACCTCCGCTTTAATGAGGACACACCTGGGCACTGCCCAGGGGCCCCAGCTGTATGGGGGGGGGCCCTGCACTTTCCCCAAAGCAGCTGGTCCTTGAGCCCACACTGCCCTGAAATTGGGAGCCCTGTGATGGCACTGAGAGTTATATGCAAAGGGGAGGCAGTCTGCCAACTACCTACTTAATGTCTGTTTACCTGCACTGTCATCATTGTAGGGGCCCCAGAGCATTATTTTTCCCAGGGGCCCATGATGCTATTAAGATAGCCCTGCAGGTAGACCAAGAAAAATTGCAGCCACAACTGCCAGAGGAATTGTTCGGGATAGAAATCCCCACAGGTAGGCTTAGGAGAAATATTGGCTGCTGTGGAAAGACACTGTTTTTTATTTGTTTGTTTGTTTTTTAACCTCTTCCTGCCTGGCCTATTGTAAAATGAAGGCCTGGCATGAGCACTGTTGACATCATGATTGCACCTGGGGCTCCCCACAGGCCTTGCTCCAGCATGATCTTTCATCGACCATGTCCACTGGATACGGCCGATGACAGATTGCTTTACTGGCCCACTGCCAGTGCACTGTGACCACTGGCCAATCACAGCAGGTCACAGGAGTTGTACACAATGACAGGCTTTGCTACATGCCTTTCATTGTGTATTGTGATGAGCTCTGTGATTGGTACAGACAGGGCTAATCGGACTATCTGTATTATGTCATCAGCTGTGGCCAATCGCATCTAATCACAATAGTAAACACTGAGTAGTTTTTCATGTACAAAAAAAGGTTGCTTATAACTGCAATTTACAATTATAAGCAATCATAAAAAAAAACTGATCACCGCCTCATAGTTGGTTCAGTGTTGAACCACTTCAGCCCCGGAGGTTTCACACCCTTCCTGACCAGAGCATTTTTTGCAGTACAGTACACTGCATAGCTTTAACTGGTTCCCGCCCGCCGTCATATTACTGCGGGACGGTGGCTCTTTCTCGTGGGAGCACGTAGCTCTACATCCTCTCCTTTTCGGCCACTAGGGGGCGCGCGCGTGCCCGGTGGGTACGATCGCCGCCGGGCACTTACGATTGCACGTTAGAGTGGGGAACGGGAGGTATGTGTGTAAACGCTGATCTTCTGTTCATACAATTAGAGCTGAAACGATTAATCGATATTATCGATAATATTCGATAATGAAAATCGTTAACGATTTTCATTATCGAATAATCGGTCCGCCCTTCCGCCCATTCAAAGCCGCGGCCTCAATTACCATTTGCCGCGGGCCCGCCGCGATCGAGCAGCGGGGGAGGTGGGGGTGCACGGAGGCACAGGATCGTGTGTCTCCGTGCGCCCCCACCACCTCCACCGCGCGATCGCCGCGGGTCCGCGGCAAACGCTAATTGAAGCCGCGGCCTTGCGGCCTTGTGAAGTCCCAAGCTCTTCCTTCTGTGAGCTGGCGCCATCTGGTGGTGGCCGTTTGACATTACAAGTTAAACAGCAACTGTAATGTAATTTCTTTCTCGTACATCACGGGACACAGAGCGGCATATTCATTACTATATGGGTTATATGGAGTACCTTCAGGTGTGGACACTGGCAATCTCAAACAGGAAGTCCCCTCCCTATATAACCCCCTCCCCTAGAGGGAGTCCCTCAGTTTTTTCGCCAGTGTCTTAGGTGTTGGTCACGGAATAGCTTTGCTCCACATCCTTGGGATTAAGGGCGGGCTAACCGGATCTGTCCAAGGAGCCTCAGTGCCAAAGTGGACAGTACCCGGGCCCCAAACCGTGGGGTTTTGCCTATAATGCTCCTCTTTGGAGGGCTGGACCCTGGGCCCAGGACTTGGAGTTCGTAAAGACCATAAGTTCCTGTTTGCCAGGGTGCTATATAGGTCCAGGACAGTGGGTACCTTCATAGGACCCCAGGGCCTGAAGGTCTATTACGCTACCCACGGAGATGGGAGAAGATTGGATCGTTTTGCTAGACAAACATCCTGCAGCATGGAGCAGGTAAGAGGGGAGCCTGCGGGACTTGGTTCGACAGCAGGCTCTCCGGGGTAACCTAAAAGGGGGATAGCCTAAGTATGCTCTGCATTGGCAACCTTGCTCACTATGTCTGAGAAGACAGGATGATCCCATTTCCCCCATCACTAGGTTCCCCTGTCTAAGAATTGTGTTTGCTAGCTACCTGCTGCTTTCTTCCTAGGGCTAGTAAGGATCCCTATGGGGCCTTTTGGAGAGTCCTACCTGGCCGGGAGTTTGAATCTGCCGCCTGGTACTGCAGTCCTGGGTCTCCAGCAGCGCGGCTCCTCCATGTTCTTCCTGCTCCGGCATACGCGCGTGCGCGCGCACGTCTTGTAGACGTTTTTCGCGCCGTTCGGAGGGGAGGGCGGGGGGGGCGTGCCTGCAGCGTCATACAGGGGCGCGCCTTGTGCTGTTATAGATCAGCAGGCCATAGTCAGTGCTCAGTCTGAGGCTGATCTCAAAGGGAGAGGACGCAGAGCGGCAGAACAGTGACTCCCGGTGGCGGAAGAGGGGTAGTACATGCTGGACTTTGTTCCAATGCCTTTCTGTTAAGCCAAAAAATCCCCCTTTTTGCAACAGGTTGGAGGCTGGCAAACTAAGTTTGGGGTCGCTGTATGTTTGAAAAAAAAAAAAAAAAGGAAAGAGACTTATATATATTTAAAAAAAAAAACATACGGGGCCCCATCAGTTTTTGGGCATTAGTGAGCTATTGTCCCCTAAGCTCTAGTTTTGTACTCCTGGCCACTACAGTCTGTTGTTGTTGGCGGAGTCCCTCGATTTTGTATTATGGCTTCCAAAGGTTCGGGGTCAAAGGGTACAAAAAAGACCAAAAAACAAAGGGGTTCCCCCTCTGATTCTGATGATATGCCGATACTTTCCCCGCAGCTTATTCCCATAAAGGTCGCCTTGAATGAGCCATTAGGGGGGTCTGGTGCGGAGGCTGGCCCAGATCAGCCCAGCGTTTATTACAGAGGAGATGCTAGCTGTATCCCTAGGGGGGCTAGAAGAGAGAATAGCAGCATTGATCGCTAGAGCTATTCCTGGCAAGAAACGGGTTAGATCCCCATCACCAAGAGGTGTATCCTCAGATGCTGAAATTCTCTCTCCGGAGGAATTGAAATCGCAGGAGGATCAACTAGACCTGAACCAAGAGGGTTCAGGGGTTGAGGGATCTACCTCTGAGGAACCATTTTCAGACTCCCAGACAGAGAGACTGTGGGTACAGTCTTTGACGGACATGGTCCGCTCGGCATTTAGTTTACCATTGCCAGAGCCTCAGGTTCCTCCGGTATCCTCTCTGGGCTCTTTGAAAGCTCCTTTAAGCAACGCAGTTTTTCCGGTCCATCCTCTCTTGGAGGAATTGATCTTTCGGGATTGGGTACGGCCGGACAGGATTTTTCTGCCACCGAAGAGATTTGCGGTCATTTACCCTATGGAGGAAAAATTCTCCAAGAGGTGGAAGCTCCCAGTGGTGGATGCAGCCATCTCATGTGTGAATAAATCACTAACTTGCCCGGTGGAAAACATACAAATGTTTAAAGATCCGGTTGATAAATGGTTAGAGACACTTTTAAAAGCATCCTTTGCTACGGCAGGAGCAGTGGTACAACCAGCTGTGGCTGCAATTGGAGTTTGTCAGGCGTTAAAGGACCAGACAAAAGAAATGCTAAAAGACATGCCTACCCAACAGGCAGAAGAGTTTTCTGACATTCCCAGAGCTCTGTGTTTTGCGGTAGATGCTATAAAGGATTCCATCCAGCAGGCCTCTCGTTTATCACTATTTTTGGTGCACATGAGAAGGCTCTTATGGTTGAAGAACTGGGCGGCGGAGCCCCCATGCAAAAAGCTTCTGGCAGGGTTTCCCTTCCATGGAGGACGACTCTTCGGGGAGGATCTGGATAAATACATTCAGACTATTTCAAGTGGCAAAAGTACCCTTTTACCGGTCAAAAAGACATTCCGGGGTCCTACATTTAAGAGGCAGCTCTTTCCTGTCTCAGGGCCCTCAAATTCCAGGCAGTATCGACGGCCGCCTGCACGATCCAACGTTAACAGTAGATCGCAGGGACAGGCCCCTGGGGGTAAGAGACCATGGTATCGCAAGCCGACAAAGACAGCCCCTAAGTCTGCCTTATGAAGGGGCGCCCCCACTCTCGCGGGTGGGGGGGGAAGGCTTCGTTTCTTCTCAGAAGTTTGGGAAGCCAAGATCCCCGACAAATGGGTCCGGGCGTCTGTAACCGCAGGCTACAGACTGGAGTTTCTAAACTTTCCTCCGCCTCATTTTCAAGAGTCAAGGCTACCAAAGGATCCAGCAAAGAAGGCCTCGATGCTGGCAGCTTTGGATCACCTGCTTTGCCAGGACGTAATAATAGAGGTGCCAGCCCAAGAGCAAGGGCTAGGTTTCTATTCCAATCTCTTTGTCATACCAAAGCCCAACGGCGATGTCAGGCCAATCTTGGACCTAAAGAGGTTAAACGGTTACCTAAGGGTTCGTTCCTTCCGGATGGAATCCATCCGGTCAGCAGTCGCCACGCTCCAGAGGGACGATTTTCTGGCTTCCATAGACATAAAGGATGCTTACCTTCATGTACCAATCTTTCAGTCGCATCAAAGATTTTTACGCTTCGCGGTGGGGCAGCGACACTTCCAATTCAGGGCGCTCCCCTTCGGGCTAGCCACGGCCCCCCGGGTATTCACGAAGATCCTAGCCCCAGTTTTAGCCAATCTAAGGATCCAAGGGGTCACAGTCCTAGCATACTTGGACGACCTTTTAATCATAGACCACTCACGGCCGTGTCTGCAACAGGCAGTAAACCTCACGGTTCAGTACCTCGAAGGGTTCGGCTGGGTCCTAAACCGGGAAAAGTCAGCGTTCCAGCCTACAAAGCAGTTGGAATACCTCGGCATGAGGTTAGACACAGAACAGCAAAGGGTGTTCCTGCCCCTTGTAAAGATCTAGGCTATCAAGGGGTTGGTTCAGTTGGTTCTAAGCAAGAAAAAACCAACTATTCGCCTGTGTATGCGATTACTAGGCAAGCTAGTGGCCACGTTCGAGGCAGTACCATACGCTCAGATCCACACTCGCGTCCTACAGGCAGCCATTCTAGCAGCCTGGGGCAAGAGAGCACATGCCTTAGAGTCCCCTTTGACGCTATCATCAAGGGTCCGACAAAGCCTGGCCTGGTGGTTGAACCCTCAGAATCTTCTAAAGGGAAGATCCTTCAGCCCTGTTGTCTGGAAGGTAGTTACCACAGACGCCAGCCTGGCAGGCTGGGGGGCGGTCTTCGAGGGGTTCTCTCGCCAGGGAACTTGGGTGGAAAACAGAGAGGCAGCTCCCCATCAATATCTTGGAGATCAGAGCTGCTCGCCTAGCCCTCCTGGCATGGACCTCCAGATTACAGGGGTCCCCGGTGAGAATCCAGTCAGACAATGCCACAGCGGTGGCATACATAAACCACCAAGGGGGAACCAGGAGTCAGGCCGCTCAGAGGGAGGTGAGCTTGATTTTTCAGTGGGCAGAGGTTCATGTACCCTGCATTTCGGCGATATTCATTCCCGGAGTGGACAACCTGCAGGCAGACTTCTTAAGTCGCCAGATTCTGTCGCCGGGGGAGTGGTCTCTGCATCCCCAGGTCTTTCAGACAATCTGCCAGAAGTGGGGAATGCCAGACGTAGATATAATGGCATCCAGGTTCAACAAGAAACTAGACAGGTTCGTGTCTCGAGCGAGGGACCCTATGGCCTGCGGAACCGATGCGTTGGTTTGCCCTTGGCATCAATTCAAACTTCTATATGCATTCCCTCCGCTACAGTTACTTCCTCGCCTGTTGCGCAGGATCAGAGTGGAGCACAAGCCAGTCATTCTAGTAGCTCCAGCTTGGCCCCGGAGGACATGGTACTCACTAGTCCTGAAGATGGCAGTGGGAGACCCTTGGACTCTTCCTCTACGACCAGACCTACTCTCACAAGGCCCGATCCTCCACCCTACATTACAACGTCTAAATTTGACGGCCTGGAGGCTGAATCCCTGATTCTCAGGGGTAGAGGTCTGTCTAGGCAGGTAATTCCTACCCTGATTAGGGCTAGAAAGCCGGCCTCCAGGGTGATTTATTACAGGGTGTGGAGGAACTACGTAGGCTGGTGTGAATCCAAGGGATGGAATTCCCGCAAATATACCATTGATAGGGTGTTAAGTTTTCTCCAGCTAGGAGTGGATAAGGGCCTGGCATTAAGCACAATCAAGGGACAGATTTCAGCTCTGTCAGTGTGGTTTCAGAGGCCGCTGGCCACCCACTCGCTGGTAAAGACCTTCATACAGGGGGTCTTGCGTATTAATCCTCCTGTCAAGTCACCAATTTGTCCATGGGACTTGAATCTTGTCCTGTCCACTCTACAGAAACAACCCTTTGAGCCGTTGGCTGAGATTCCTTTAGTTTTACTGACAAGAAAGTTGGTATTCTTGGTCGCCATAGTTTCGGCCAGGAGAGTGTCAGAGTTAGCAGCCTTATCGTGTAAGGAACCATATCTCGTTCTACATAAGGACAGGGCAGTTCTCCGGCCCCATCCTTCCTTTCTACCAAAGGTTATATCCAATTTTCACTTAAACCAGGATTTGGTACTTCCATCCTTCTTTCCGAAACCCACATCTAGAAAGGAGGGGTTGCTGCATACCTTGGATATTGTCCGGGCCATGAAGGCCTATCTTAAAGCTACAGAAAAGATCCGGAAAACAGATGTGGTGTTCGTCCTACCAGATGGCCCCAAGAAGGGGCAGGCAGCTGCAAAATCCACCATCTCGAGATGGATTAGACAATTAATCATTCAGGCCTTCGGTTTGAAGAGGTTGCCTCCTCCTTTGTCGGTAAAGGCCCATTCTACCAGGGCCATGGGCGCCTCCTGGGCAGCACACCATCAGATCTCTATGGCTCAGATATGCAAGGCGGCGACGTGGTCATCAGTCCACACGTTTACAAAGTTTTATCAACTAGACGTGAGAAGGAATGCGGATTCTGCCTTTGGACAGGCAGTACTGCAGTTTAAGATCCTCGGGATCAGGGGCACCCTTGGTTGTAAAAAAGAAAAAAAAAAAAAAAGTTTTTTCTTGACTAAGTTGGAATTATTATTATTATTTGAGTATACCTCTAAATTAAATCTCGTTTGAGAAGATGTCTCCCTCCCCTCATTAAAGCATTGCTT
Organism: Rana kukunoris; assembly: GCA_029574335.1. Lineage (NCBI taxonomy): Eukaryota > Metazoa > Chordata > Amphibia > Anura > Ranidae > Rana > Rana kukunoris. The sequence continues at coordinate 116,227,048 of CM056054.1, forward strand.
TCGGACATCCCATATAGTAATGAATATGCCGCTCTGTGTCCCGTGATGTACGAGAAAGAAAAAGGGATTTTTAAATGCAGCTTACCTGTAAAATCCTTTTCTTGGAGTACATCACGGGACACAGAGCTCCCACCCCTCTTTTGGGGAACATTTTTGGGAGGCATACTGCTTGCTACAAAACTGAGGGACTCCCTCTAGGGGAGGGGGTTATATAGGGAGGGGACTTCCTCTTTGAGATTGCCAGTGTCCACACCTGAAGGTACTCCATATAACCCATATAGTAATGAATATGCCGCTCTGTGTCCCGTGATGTACTCCAAGAAAAGGATTTTACAGGTAAGCTGTATTTAAAAATCCCTTTTTTTCACTGCCATCTCCTTCCCTATAATTAGAACCCCCAAACATTATTTTTTTTTTTATTCTAACACCCTAGAGAATAAAATGGCGATTGTTGTAATACTTTGTGTCACGCCGTATTTGCGCAGCGGTCTTACAAGCGCACTTTTTTGGATATTTTTTTTTTTTTTTAATTAAAAAATAAAACGGTAAAGTTATCCCAATTTTTTTTTTAGATTGTGAAAGATAATGCTACGCCGAGTAAATTGATACCCAACATGTCACGCTTCAAAATTGCGCCCGTTCATTGAATGGCATCAAACTTTTACCCTTTAAAATCTCCATAGGCGAAGTTTAAAAAAAATACAAGTTGCATGTTTTGAGTTACAGAGGAGGTCTAGAGCTAGAATTATTGCTCTCGCTCCAACAATCGCGGTGATACCTCATGCGTATGTGTTCGCTTCTGCGCGCAAGCTCGTCGGGACGGGCGCATTTTCTGGCTCCTAACTTTTTTAGCTGGCTCCTAGATTCCAAGCAAATTTGTTAAGCCCTGCCGTGAGGGATAGTGCCCCAGCATTGGTGTTCCCGGGAGGAATAGTGCCCCAGCATTGGTGTTCCCGGGAGGAATAGTGCCCCAGCATTGGTGTTCCCCAGCATTGGTGTTCCCGGGAGGAATAGTGCCCCAGCATTGGTGTTCCCGGGAGGAATAGTGCCCCAGCATTGGTGTTCCCGGGAGGAATAGTGCCCCAGCATTGGTGTTCCCAGGAGGAATAGTGCCCCAGCATTGGTGTTCCCAGGAGGAATAGTGAAGCCCGGGTAGGAATAGTACTGCTGCAAAGTTGTGTAATGTTAATGTTAAACGTTTTTTAATCTGCCGTTTGAGTGTAACATGTTTTTTCATTATTACTGTTAAATAAACGGAAAAATTCCACATTACGTTTTTTTAATGATTTTATCCGATTAATCGAAAAAATTATCGGCCGATTAATCGATTATGAAAATAATCGTTAGTTGCAGCTCTACATACAATGTATGAACCGAAGATCAGTGATTTCCCTTAGTAAGGCCACCCCCCCATACAGTTGGAACACAAATAGGAACACACTTGACCCCTTCCCTACCCCTAGTGTTAACCCCTTCACTGCCAATGGCATTTTTATAGTAATCCAATTCATTTTTATAGCATTGATCGCTATAAAAATGCCAATGGTCCCAAAAATGTGTCAAGTGTCCGATGTGTCCGCCATAATATCACAGTACCGAAAAAAATGCTGATCGCCGCCATTACTAGTAAAAAAAAAAAAAAAAAAAAATAATTAAAAAAAAAAAAAAAAAAAAAAAAAAAATAAATAAAAAAATGCCATAAAAAAAAATAAAACTAAAAAAATAAATTAAGAAACCTAAAAAAAAACCTAAATTATAAAAAATGTCTTTTTTATAAACTTATAACTCAAAACTCCAAACGTAAACGCTAAAGAACGGCAATACATTAACGAAACAACCTTGCGCTAACCAATCAATAAACGCTAATTGCCATATTTTTCGTAAAAAAATAATAATTTAGAATACGTATCGGCCTAAACTAAGGAAAAAATGTTTTTTATCTTTTTTTGGGGATATTTATTATAGAAAAATGTAAAATATAGCATTTTTCAAAATTGTCGCTCGTTTTTTGTTTACAGCGCAAAAAATAAAAATCGCGGAGATCAAATACCACCAAAAGAATGCTCTATTTGTGGGAAAAAAAGAACGGCAATTTTGTTTGGGAGCCACGTCTCACGACCGCGCAATTGTCAGTTAAAGCGACGCAGTGCCGAATCACAAAAAGTGCTCTGGTCTTTGGACAGCAATATGGTCCGGGGCTAAAGTGGTTAACTGACAGTTGTCCGACGCGGTACCTAAACAAACAAAATGTTGTTTTTATTTTTTTTTTATTTCCCACAAAGAGCTTCTGGTATTTGATCACCGTGTGTGTGTGTGTTTTTTTTTTTTTTTTTTGGGGTGGAGCGAGGGTTAAAGCCTATTTATTTTGGGGTATCTGATGCTATAAAAACTTGACGGTGAACCTAAATGGCTAACTGGCTAGTGTTCCTATTGGATTGTAAGCTCCTCTGAGCAGGGCAGCCTTAATCGTCTTGTATTGTATCATAACTGTGTTGTCTCCCATTTTATATTGAAAATGTATGTATGTAGAGGGCGCTATACTACAATAAAGTGCGTAGTAATACCAATCCACAATATATAGTGATATATGATGAATGTGCCAATTCTAAAAAAATATATAAAATATATAGATAGGTGCCAAATCCATACACTGAAATACATATAAAGCACCAATGATAGTGCTAAAGGTAGAGTCCCAAAGATATGTATAACGTTAAAATATTGCAACAATCACCATTTTATTCTCTAGATTCTCTGCTAAAAAAATATATATAATGTTTGGGGGTTCTAAGTAATTTTCTAGCAAAAAATACGGATTTTAACTTTTAAAACGCCAAATGTCAGAAATAGGCTTAGGCATGAAAGGGTTAATGTTCTATTTGGCACCTATCTATATCATTTTTTAGAATGGAGATGTATGTATGTGTGTGTGTGTGTATAAATATTATATTGTGGATTGGTATTACTAGGCACTTAATTGTAGTATAGCGCCCTCTACATACATTTTCACTATTGCAATCAAGTATATACTATTCTTCAGAGGAGCAACTTTAGATTTAATTTTAGGTAATGGCGCTGAAATTCACATTCTTTATCCCTTTTTATATTGTAAAGTGCTGCGTAAACTGTCAATTTTGAAGAAAAACTATTTGTTACTTTTTGCTATAAAACCAAACCTATTCAATAACATTTAAAAAAAAATATAGGGTTTAGGCCAATATGTATTCTGCTACATGTTTGTAAACTGTGGGATAGATTTATGGACTTATTTATTCTTTTATTAGTAATGGCAGAGATCAGCAATTTTTTAGTGGGATTGTGGCGAACAAATCTGACACCAAGTCACTAGGGCTGCTGAAATTAATCGTTTAATCGATGCGTCGCGATTATTCCTCCGGCGATTCTGCGCCGATGCTGTCCCTTTAAATAATCGATGCATACTGATGACGTCATTGCCACCCGCCGAGCAGCCACGCAGCGCCGAGTGGAGCCGACTGAGCCGCCCGAGTGGAGCCAAAGTTTTGGCGCCATTTTTCCCGCCGACGTCATCCCCAGCCGCCCTGAGAGTGTGTCGCAGGTCCGACTCGAGTGAGACAGAGGAGAAGACATGTGTTCTCTGACTCTGGTCCCAAGAGCTCACGCTCAGCTTTCCTCGTCGGCTGCACAGACGTCTGCATCACTGTGTGCAGCCGCGTTAACTGCACTGCACACAGGCCAGGGGAGACCATCCGCCCTTCACCCGACTCAGTCACATGCAGCAGCTGCAAGAGCAGGACTGGGAAGGAGACCCGAGTGAGCCAGGCCGTGGTTGTCTCATCACACAGGCAGCAGGAGAGGAGACATTTCATCCTCATCAGACAGGTACAAAACATCATTACACAAGAGAAGAGACACTGGCTGTCACACACACAGACATAGTACTGACTGTAAGCTGAGGATCTGTATATTTTCTCCAGTTATGAAGCCCAGAAACACATCAGGGGTTAAAGATTTATGAAAGCAAAGCAGCAGTGGAACAGTGGCAAAGAGGAACTACAGGCTTTTAATTTGTTTCCTATGCACCTACTATTCGGGATATTATATTATATAGATAATATCTCGAATAGTAGGTGAATAGGAAACAAGTTGACTCACTGCTGCTTTGCTTTCCTCAAATGCCTTGTACGTTTTTATGAGCACAAAATATGAGATGGTATTATATAGGATGGGGATCGGGGGGGATGGTGAGCAGGCAGATCGCCCATCTCATTACCACCTGCAATGACACAAGTAATGTGTAATTCAGCTTAGTTATCTCATCTAAATTACACATTACTTGTGTCATTGCAGGCTAGCCCTATTTTTACAACCTCTAAGATGACTGTATCCTACAAGCCCTATTTTTTGTGGTATGGCACCATCTATATGATATTAAATAGCAGAGCGGTCACTTAATGTAGGATTCTCTAATAAGTGCTATTGCTTCTACTCGTGTGCATTTTGTCGATAACAGAGAAAGAAGGGGGTGCTGTGATCCAGGGACACAGAGGGGGGGGGGGGGGGGTACGTGCATGTTGTGGAATCTGATGTGTCACCTGTGATAAGTCATTGTCACTGCAGGCAGGGACTGGGCTCTAGGGAGGAGAAATATAGACCATCTCCTGTAGCATGTCCGCAGTCTCTGACCATCCCCTGTAGCATGTCCACAGTCTCTGACCATCCCCTGTAGCATGTCCGCAGTCTCTGACCATCCCCTGTAGCATGTCCGCAGTCTCTGACCATCCCCTGTAGCATGTCCGCAGTCTCTGACCATCCCCTGTAGCATGTCCGCAGTCTCTGACCATCCCCTGTAGCATGTCCGCAGTCTCTGACCATCCCCTGTAGCATGTCCGCAGTCTCTGACCATCCCCTGTAGCATGTCCGCAGTCTCTGACCATCCCCTGTAGCATGTCCGCAGTCTCTGACCATCCCCTGTAGCATGTCCGCAGTCTCTGACCATCCCCTGTAGCATGTCGGCAGTCTCTGACCATCCCCTGTAGCATGTCGGCAGTCTCTGACCATCCCCTGTAGCATTGTCCGCAGTCTCTGACCATCCCCTGTAGCATTGTCCGCAGTCTCTGACCATCCCCTGTAGCATTGTCCGCAGTCTCTGACCATCCCCTGTACTATGCCCGCAGTCTCTGATTATCTCCTCTACCACATCTGCAGTCTCTGATCACCCTGTTTAGTATTTTGGGGAGAGAGCCATGCGCACGTGAGCTGCAATCGTGATGCATCGCGGAATCGAATCGAATCGTGGACTTGATAATCGTAATCGCATCGAATCGTGAGACCGGTGAAGATGCGCAGCCCTACAAGTCACACTTCTTGGACCAATGACCCCAATTGTAATTGGTGCTCAAAAAAACAAAAACCTTTTCACTGTATGAAACACTGATGTGACAGTCTTCCTCACTGACTTGTTTACATAGGCAGACCATCATTCTGCCTCTCTACAAATGCTCGAGCGGGTCGCCGCCACAGCGCATGCCTCAGACCTGGAAGAAGCGACCACCATGCAGGTATATTTCTTTCTCGTACATCACGGGACACAGAGCGGCATATTCATTACTATATGGGTTATATGGAGTACCTTCAGGTGTGAACACTGGCAATCTCAAACAGGAAGTCCCCTCCCTATATAACCCCCTCCCCTAGAGGGAGTCCCTCAGTTTTTTCGCCAGTGTCTTAGGTGTTGGTCACGGAATAGCTTTGCTCCACATCCTTGGGATTAAGGGCGGGCTAACCGGATCTGTCCAAGGAGCCTCAGTGCCAAAGTGGACAGTACCCGGGCCCCAAACCGTGGGGTTTTGCCTATAATGCTCCTCTTTGGAGGGCTGGACCCTGGGCCCAGGACTTGGAGTTTGTAAAAACCATAAGTTCCTGTTTGCCAGGGTGCTATATAGGTCCAGGACAGTGGGTACCTTCATAGGGCCCCAGGGCCTGAAGGTCTACTACGCTACCCACGGAGATGGGAGAAGATTGGATCAGTTTGCTGGACAAACATCCTGCAGCATGGAGCAGGTAAGGGGGAGCCTGCGGGACTTGGTTCGACAGCAGGCTCTCCGGGGTAACCTAAAAGGGGGATAGCCTAAGTATGCTCTGCATGGGCAACCTTGCTCACTATGTCTGAGAGAGACAGGATGACACCTTTTTTCCCCCATCACTAGGTTCCCCTGTCTAAGAATGTGTTGCTAGCTAACCTGCTGCTTTCTTCCTAGGACTAGTAAGGATCCCTAGGGGCCTTTTGGAGAGTCCTACCTGGCCGGGGGTTTGAATCTGCCGCCTGTTTCTGCAGTCCTGGGTCTCCAGCAGCGCGGCTCCTCCATGTTCCTCCTGTTCCGGCATACGCGCGTGTGCGCGTCTTATAGACGTTTTTCGCGCCGTTCAGACAGGAGGGCGGGGGGGGGGCGTGCCTGCGGCGTCATACAGGGGCGCGCCTTGTGCTGTTATAGATCAGCAGGCATTGTCAGTGCTCAGTCTGAGGCTGATTTCAGAAGGAGAGGACGCAGAGCGGCAGAACAGTGACTCCCGGTGGCGGAAGAGGGGTAGTACATGCTGGACTTTGTTCCAATGCCTTTTTTGTTAAGCCAAGAAATTCCCCTTTTTGCAGCAGGTTGGAGGCTGGCAAGCTAAGTTTGGGGTCACTGTATGTTTTAAAAAAGAAAATATATATAATATATATTAAAAAAAAAAAAAAAAAGAGAAAGACATACGGGATCCCATCAGTTTTTGGGCATTAGTGATCTATTGTCCCCTAAGCTCTGGTTTTGTACTCCTGGCCACTACAGTCTGTTGTGTGGGCGGAGTCCCTCGATTTTGTATTATGGCTTCCAAAGGTTCGGGGTCAAAGGGTACAAAAAAGACCAAAAAACAAAGGGGTTCCCCTTCTGATTCTGATGATATGCCGATACTTTCCCCGCAACTTATTAACATAAAGGGCGCCTTGGATGAGCCATTAGGGGGATCTGGTGCGGAGGCTGGCCCAGATCAGCCCAGCCCTGTGTTTATCACAGAGGAGATGCTAGCCGTATCCCTAGGGGGGCTAGAAGAGAGAATAGCAGCATTGATCGCTAGAGCTATTCCTGGTAAGAAACGGGTTAGATCCCCATCACCAAGAGGTGTATCCTCAGATGCTGAGATTCTCTCTCCGGAGGAATTGGAATCACAGGAGGATCAACTAGACCTGAACCAAGAGGGTTCAGGGATTGAGGGATCTGCCTCTGAGGAACCATTTTCAGACTCCCAGACAGAAAGACTGTGGGTACAGTCTTTGACGGACATGGTCCGCTCGGCATTTAGTTTACCATTGCCAGAGCCTCAGGTTCCTCCGGTATCCTCTCTGGGCTCTTTGAAAGCTCCGTTAAGCAACGCAGTGTTTTCCGGTCCATCCTCTTTTGGAGGAATTGATCTTTCGGGATTGGGTACGGCCGGACAGGATTTTTCTGCCACCGAAAAGATTTGCGGTCATTTACCCCATGGAGGAAAGATTCTCCAAGAGGTGGAGGCTCCCAGTAGTGGATGCAGCCATCTCATGTGTGAATAAATCACTAACTTGCCCGGTGGAAAACATACATATGTTTAAAGATCCGGTTGATAAAAGGGTAGAGACACTTTTAAAAGCATCCTTTGCTACGGCAGGAGCAGTGGTACAGCCAGCTGTGGCTGCGATTGGTGTTTGTCAGGCGTTAAAAGACCAGACAAAAGAAATGTTAAAGGACATGCCTACCCATCAAGCAGAAGAGTTTTCTGACATTCCCAGAGCTCTGTGTTTTGCTGTAGATGCTATAAAAGATTCCATCCAGCAGGCCTCTCGTTTATCACTATTTTTGGTGCACATGAGAAGGCTCTTATGGTTGAAGAACTGGGCGGCGGAGCCCCCATGCAAAAAGCTTCTGGCAGGGTTTCCCTTCCATGGAGGACGACTCTTCGGAGAGGATCTGGATAAATATATTCAGACTATTTCAAAAGGCAAGAGTACCCTTTTACCGGTCAAAAAGACATTCCGGGGTCCTACATTTAAAAGGCAGCTCTTTCCTGTCTCGGGGCCCTCAAATTCCAGGCAGTATCGACGGCCGCCTGCACGATCCAACGTTAACAGTAGATCGCAGGGACAGGCCCCTGGGGGTAAGAGGCCATGGTATCGCAAGCCGACAAAGACAGCCCCTAAGTCTGCCTTAGGAAGGGGCGCCCCCACTCTCGCGGGTGGGGGGAAGGCTTCGTTTCTTCTCAGAAGTTTGGGAAGCCAAGATCCCCGACAAATGGGTCCGGGCATCTGTAACCACAGGCTACAGACTGGAGTTTCTAAGGTATCCTCCGCCTCATTTTCAAGAATCAAGGCTACCAAGGGATCCAGCAAGGAAGGCCTCATTGCTGGCAGCTTTGGATCACCTGCTCTGCCAGGACGTAATAATAGAGGTGCCAGCCCAAGAGCAAGGGCTAGGTTTCTATTCCAATCTCTTTGTCATACCAAAGCCCAACGGCGATGTCAGGCCAATCTTGGACCTAAAGAGGTTAAACGGTTACCTAAGGGTTCGTTCCTTCCGGATGGAATCCATCCGGTCAGCAGCCGCCGCGCTTCAGAAGGACGATTTTCTGGCCTCCATAGACATAAAGGATGCTTACCTTCATGTACCAATCTTTCAGTCGCATCAAAGATTTTTACGCTTCGCGGTGGGGCAGCGACACTTCCAATTCAGGGCGCTCCCCTTCGGGCTGGCCACGGCCCCCCGGGTATTCACGAAGATCCTAGCCCCAGTTCTGGCCAATTTAAGGATCCAAGGGGTCACAGTCCTAGCATACTTGGACGACCTTTTAATCATAGATCACTCACGGCCGGGTCTGCAAAAGGCAGTAAACCTCACGGTTCGGTACCTCGAAGAATTCGGCTGGGTCCTAAACCGGGGAAAGTCAGCGTTCCAGCCTACAAAGCAGTTGGAATACCTCGGCATGAGGTTAGACACAGAACAGCAAAGGGTGTTCCTGCCCCTGGTAAAGATCGAGGCTATCAAGGGGTTGGTTCAGTTGGTTCTAAACTAGAAAAAAACAACTATTCGCCTGTGTATGCGAGTACTAGGCAAGCTAGTGGCCACGTTCGAGGCAGTACCATACGCTCAGATCCACACTCGCGTCCTACAGGCAGCCATTCTAGCAGCCTGGGGCAAGAGGGCACATGGCTTAGAGTCCCCTTTGACGCTATCATCAAGGGTCCGACAAAGCCTGGCCTGGTGGTTGAACCCCCAGAATCTTCTAAAGGGAAAATCCTTCAGCCCTGTTGTCTGGAAGGTAGTTACCACAGACGCCAGCCTGGCAGGCTGGGGGGGCGGTCTTCGAGGGGTTCTCTCGCCAGGGAACTTGGGTGAAAGCAGAGAGGCAGCTCCCCATCAATATCTTGGAGATCAGAGCTGCTCGCCTAGCCCTTCTGGCATGGACCTCCAGATTAAAGGGGTTCCCGGTGAGAATCCAGTCAGACAATGCCACGGCGGTGGCATACATAAACCACCAAGGGGGAACCAGGAGTCAGGCTGCTCAGAGGGAGGTGAGCTTGATTTTTCAGTGGGCAGAGGTTCATGTACCCTGCATTTCGGCGATATTCATTCCCGGAGTGGACAACCTGCAGGCAGACTTCTTAAGTCGCCAGAGTCTGTTGCCAGGGGAGTGGTCTCTGCATCCCCAGGTCTTTCAGACAATCTGCCAGAGGTGGGGAATGCCGGACGTAGATATAATGGCATCCAGGTTCAACAAGAAACTAGACAGGTTCGTGTCTCGAGCGAGGGATCCCATGGCCTGCGGAACCGATGCGTTGGTTTGCCCTTGGCATCAATTCAAACTTCTATATGCATTCCCTCCGCTACAGTTACTTCCTCGCCTGTTGCGCAGGATCAGAGTGGAGCACAAGCCAGTCATTCTAGTAGCTCCGGCTTGGCCCCGGAGGACTTGGTACTCACTAGTCCTGAAGATGGCAGTGGGAGACCCTTGGACTCTTCCTCTACAACCAGACCTACTCTCACAAGGCCCGATCCTCCACCCTACATTACAGCGTCTAAATTTGACGGCCTGGAGGCTGAATCCCTGATTCTCAGGGGTAGAGGTCTGTCTAGGCAGGTAATTCCTACCCTGATTAGGGCTAGAAAGCCGGTCTCCAGGGTGATTTATTACAGGGTGTGGAGGAACTACGTAGACTGGTGTGAATCCAAAAGATGGAATTCCCGCAAATATACTATTGATAGGGTGTTAAGTTTTCTCCAGCTAGGAGTGGATAAAGGCCTGGCACTAAGCACAATCAAGGGACAGATCTCAGCTCTGTCAGTGTGGTTTCAGAGGCCGCTGGCCACCCACTCGCTGGTAAAGACCTTCTTACAGGGGGTCTTGCGTATTAATCCTCCTATCAAGTCACCACTTTGTCCATGGGACTTAAATCTTGTTCTGTCATCTCTACAGAAACAACCCCTTGAGCCGTTGGCTGAGGTACCTTTGGTTTTACTGACTAGAAAGTCGGTATTTCTGATCACCATAGTTTCGGCCAGGAGAGTATCGGAATTGGCAGCCTTATCTTGTAAGGAACCATATCTCATTTTGCATAAGGATAGGGCGGGGTTCCGTCCTCATCCTTCCTTTCTACCAAAGGTTATATCCAGTTTCCACCTAAACCAGGATGTGGTACTTCCATCCTTCTTCCAAAACCCACCTCTAGAAAGGAGGGGTTGCTGCATACGTTGGATATTGTCAGGGCCATAAAGGCCTATCTTAAAGCTACAGAGAAGGTTCGGAAAACAGATGTGGTGTTCGTTTTACCGGAAGGGCCCAAGATGGGTCAGGCAGCTGCTTGATCCACCATCGCAAGATGGATTAAACAATTAATTGTTCGGGCCTGCGGTGTGAAGAGGTTGCCTCCTCCTTTGTCGGCAAAGGCCCATTCTACCAGGGCCATGGGCACCTCCTGGGCAGCGCATCATCAGATCTCTATGGCTCGAATATGCAAGGCAGCAACGTGGTCATCAGTCCACACGTTTACAAAATTTTATCAATTGGACGTAAGAAGGAATGCGGATACAGCCTTTGGGCAGTCAGTACTACAGGCCGCGATTCAAGCTCCTCAGGATCTGAGGAGGCTCCCTGGATTTGATTTGAGATTTACATTTCTCGTTTAAGTTGGATTTACTAGTATTTGAGTATACCTCTAAATTAAATCCTTCTTTGGAAGATGTCTCCCTCCCCTCATTAAAGCATTGCTTTCGGACATCCCATATAGTAATGAATATGCCGCTCTGTGTCCCGTGATGTACGAGAAAGAAAAAGGGATTTTTAAATACAGCTTACCTGTAAAATCCTTTTCTTGGAGTACATCACGGGACACAGAGCTCCCACCCCTCTTTTGGGTGACCATTTTGGGAGGCATACTGCTTGCTACAAAACTGAGGGACTCCCTCTAGGGGAGGGGGTTATATAGGGAGGGGACTTCCTGTTTGAGATTGCCAGTGTCCACACCTGAAGGTACTCCATATAACCCATATAGTAATGAATATGCCGCTCTGTGTCCCGTGATGTACTCCAAGAAAAGGATTTTACAGGTAAGCTGTATTTAAAAATCCCTTTTTTGCGCAGCCAGCCCACCCTGTCAGTGTGTGGGTGGTCTGGAAGCGGTTAAAAAAACTGTGCTGTTTGGTGACAACACCAACTTTTTTATTTTTGTCATGCCGCACCAGTTATATGATGAGACATGTAAAAAAAAAAAAAATTATATCTGGACTGTCTGCTTTTCAAAATGAGGCCATTTGGGGGGAAATTTGTACTGTCCTGGCATTTTCAGATCTCAAATGAGATTGGTTGTCAGTACATCAGGATTTATGAATTTTCAGAAATCTATACCATAGTTTTGTGGACTCTATAACTTTCCTACAGACTAAATATACACTCATTTGGGCTATTTCCACCAAAGAAAAGCCGCAGCTAACATTTTGGCCTAAACATATGAAAAATGTGCAAAATTTTATTACAGAAACCTGTTCTATTTTTGCCTCGTTTTTATGTGTTTTATTTTATTTTGCAAAAAAATAAGCAGTTAAATGCCCCCGAAAAAGCAATAGTGTGTGTGTGTGTGTGTGGGGGGGGGGGGGGGGATTACAGTTTCATTGGGTTACAGTGTTGCATGACTACGCAATTGTCATTGGTCAACTTTACATGCTGTCGCACTTTTAATGTCAATTGCGCAGTCACGCAACGCTGTACCCATAAGATTTTTTTTTATTTCCCACACACGGCTTTCTTTTGGTATTTAACCACTTCAGGAATGGCTCACGACAATGTACGTTGGCACTTTGAAGAGGAATATTGTTATGGCAGCAGCTAGCTAAAAGTGGTCTCTGCGGTGGATTCGCCAAAAAGATAATTTTTATCGGTGGTGGGAGAGGGCCTCCCCGCTGCGCTCAGATCCTTCTCCCTGTGTGGTATGGAGCTGAGTGAGGGGAATATGGCCCCCACCCATACCATTGCAGGGCGGAAATGACATCAAACGTCACTTCCTCCCATGGCTCTTAAGGGACCTTTTTAGTGTAGATATGAAATCTGAGGTCTCTTTGACCTCGGGTTTCATATTTAAGAGGACTTTTTTTTTATTTTTTTTCTCCTATTACAAGGGATGCTTACATTTCTTGTAATATGAATAAAAGTGACACTATTTCTTTTTAATTTATTAAAAAATAAAAATTCAAACACGCCCTGTCCTGACGAGCTTATGTGCAGAAGTGAGCACATGTGCAGAAGTGAGCACATATGAAAACGGTGTTCAAACCACACGTGAAGTATCGCCACAATCTTTGGAGAAAGAGCAAAAATTCTAGCTCTAGACCTCTTCTAACTCAAAGCATACAACCTGTAGAATAAAGAATAAAAAAATATATTGTCGCATTTGGAGATTTTTTAAGGATTAGTTTGTCGCCATTCCACGAGCAGGCGCAATTTTAAAGCGTGACATATTGTGTATCAATTTACTCGGGGTAACGCCATCTTTCACAATAAAAAAATAAATACATTGGTTTAACTTCACTGTTGTCTTTTTTATATTTTAAGTCAAAGCGTATTTTATTCCCCCCAAAAAGTGCACTTGTAAGAATGCTACGCATATAGTGTAATAGTATTGCAACAACCGCCATTTTATTCTTTAGGCTGTTGTAACCCCCAGACATATTTTGTGGATTTTTTTTTTTTTTTTTTTTTCCAAGTAATTTTCTAGCAAAAAAAATCTTGTAAACACAATCTCAGATGCTCGGTCCTTAACCACTTAAGGACCGGACCAATTTGCTGCTAAATGATCCAAGGGGTTTTTACAATTCGGCACTGCGTCGCTTTAACAGACAATTGCGCGGTCGTGCAAAATGGCTCCCAAACAAAATTTGCATCTTTTTCTTCCCACAAATAGAGCTTTCTTTTGGTGGTATTTGATCGCCTCTGCGGTTTTTTAATTTTTTTGTGCTATATACAAAAATAGAGCGACCTTTTTGAAAAAAATCTATTTTTTTTACTTTTTTGTTATAAGAAAAATCAAACTAAATTTTAGTCAAACATTTAGGCCTAAATTAATTCAGCCACATGGGTTTAGTAAAAAAAAAAATCGCAATTAAAAAATAGCTACCTAGCGGGAACAGCGACACTAATACAGCAATCAGAAAAATGATCGCTTAGTGACCCTGACAATAGGGAGTGAAAGCGTAAACTAGGGTGGTGATCAAGGGGTTAAAACTTTATTAGGGGGGGTACGGGGGCTACCCGGAACCTGTCGCACTGCCACTAAATGCAGTGATCAGTACATAGTGTCACTGAATGCAGTGATCATATGACAGGTGGGTGGTAGGTGATCGCAAGGCTTTAATGTGCCTATGTGTAGTGTGTGTCAGTGTAGTGTTGTGCAGACTTACTGTGCAATGTAATCTCTCCTCAGCAGCGGTTGAAAATACCGCTGAGAGGAGAGATTACATCACTTCCCCCTTCCTGTGTTGACACAGGAGGAAAAAGTGACACGCAGGGGAGCGCGCGCATTGGCTGGGATCGATCTGGAGGGGGCGGACAAAAACGAACTGCCGCCCCCTCATCCGGTTTGCTCCTGAAGCCACGGGGACCGCCGCAGGTACCGGGGGGGGGGGGGGGGTCCAGATCGGACCCACGTCTAGGCAGGGATGTACAGGTAGGTGGATATGTCATTCTGCCGATGTATGTACATGCGGCGGTCCGCAAGTGGTTCACCACCACTGAGGTCTGCATTTTCTTCTTTTTCTTTCTTTCTTTTTTTTTTTTTCCTTTTTCTTTCTTATCAAAAGTATTGGGACACCTGCCTTTTTTTCGCGCGCAAACTTTAATGGCACCCCAGTCTTACTCCGTAGGGTTCAACATTGTGTTGGCCCAGCCTTCGCAGCTATAACAGCGTCAACTCTTCTGGGAAGGCTGTCCACAAGGTTTAGGTGTGTCTATGGGAATGTTTGCTCATTCTTCTTCTAGAAGCACATTTGTGAGGTCAGGCACTGGTGTGGACGAGAAGGCCTGGCTCGCAGTCTCTGCTCTAATTCATATTTAAGGTGTTCTATCGGGTTGAGGTTGGCAAGGTCCATAAAGTCATAGATGAACTTTATTAGTTCTGACCTTAACCCGTTGGGAGTGAATTGGAGCAGAGACTGAGCTAGGCCTTCATGTCCAAATCAGTGCCTGACCTCACAAATGGGTTCTGTGACCACAATGTGTCCTGCAAACCAATAATAACTTTACCCTTACCACAACCTGCACTGACAAACATGGAGGATCTTCAACATCCTGCACACCTCTGTACGGGCTCTGTCGGTTCATTCACAAGCAAGCAGCTTTCAAACACAGTGCTCATCAGCAGCCTTGCAATTCATTAAGAACTACAAGCTGTCTGCTTCATTGCCAAACAGGGCTTGTAGTTTGCTCATTTTATATTCCTGAATCAAGGGGGGTGGCTGCTAGAGCATGTTACTCGCTACAGTTTAACCACTTGCTCACCGCCCCATAGCAAAAATACGTCTTGTTTTTAAAGATAAATATCACGGTAACGGCAGCAGCTGCTGCAACAAACGAGATATCCATCTCTTCAGTGGGCGGTTCTGTTAATAACGGCGGTCTCTCCGGCAAATTCGCCGCGAGATCGCCGTTATCGGCGGAGGCGATCGGGTTCGTTCGGCAGCTGTGTGGCGATGCGAGTGAGGGAAAAATCGTCCCCATAGCTCTGCTGGGTGAAAGTGACGTCAAAACGTCAGTCCTGCCCAGCGTCTTAAAGAAATATTATATATATATATATTTTTTCCTTTTCTTTTCTTATTTGAAAAAATTAATACTTTTTTTTTTTTTGCATTCAAGTCTGAATATAAGATCTGGGGTCGAAAAGACCTCGGATCTCATATTTAAGAGGACCTGTCATGCTTTTTTTCTTTTTACAAGGGATGTTTACATTCCTTGTAATAGGAATAAAAGTGATCACATTTTTTTTATTTCAGTGTAAAAAATTATAAACTAAATAAAAATAAGAAAACAAAAAAAAGAACTCCCCGTCCCGACGAGCTCGTGCACAGAAGCATACGCCAGTAGCGCCGCATATGAAAACTGTGTTCAAACCACACAAGTGAGGTATCGCCGCGATCGTTGGAGCGAGAGCAATAATTCTAGCCTTGGACCTCCTCTAACTAGCTCATTTTGGTTTTCTCGTGTGTACACGCGAGCAAACCAAAATCCCAGCAGACAGATCTGTTCAAATCTGTCGGCTCGTGTGTACGAGGCCTAAAGGGTTTAAAAGCCAAATTACTATTTGCTAACTTAATTGACAAGTCACAATGCTTTGGTGAGAATGTCTTTTGAACAAAACAGAACCTGTGAATTGCCAAAACGCTGCAATGTTCAGATGAGGAATTTAACTTTGAAGACCCACTTGTTTCCATCACTTAACTTTTCACATTGCCTTTACCATTTCTTGTCACTTAGAAGACCCACCTTTTCCACATCACCATCCCTGGGGAACCCACTGGTCCACCTTTCCCCCTTTCCCCATTATTTTAGGTACTGTCACCACAACAAACAATATCACTTGTCTCAAAAAAATTGTCACCATTTGGATATCCTAGCGTCTGTTTGCTGCAGTGTTTTTCCCCTTGTGCTGGTCACCCTTTTCCAGTCAGCGCCTGTCCCATCCTAGCTCAGAAACCTTTTCCATCCATTTCAGCGCAGGAGTTTCACCTATCACTTTGGTGAGAATGTCTTTTGAACAAAACAGAACCTGTGAATTGCCAAAACGCTGCAATGTTCAGATGAGGAATTTAAGCTTTCAAAGAAGACTGTTCCTCCTACCGTCAAACATAGAAGCTTGTTTTATGTTTTTGGGGCTGCTTTACTGCATCTGGTATAAGGCCCCGTAGTTTAACTACAGTCTGTTGCCAAGTGAACATATTTTTACACCAAGATTGTTGCATTTCACACTTATTTAACAGTAAACAGATCATATCATGAAATACAGTATTTAGAACTCTGTGACACTGTTTTGATGTTGCATTTTAAAATCGGCGGCAAGCGTGCTGATCTCACACATTGTCTAATCTGACAGAAGACCACTGCTTTTAAAATTCAACATCAAAACGGTGAAGGTGTTATAAAATACTGTATTTCACAAGATAAGCTCAGTTTAGCGCTGCGTGCGGGGTGTACCAAAATGGCCGTTACGGAACGTCGCTTCCGTAACTAAATCTGACAGACTGGCAGCCCCCCCCATGTATAGTGCAGGACCAATAGTTAAGAAATAAAATACATTGTGCAGATAGAAAAGTATATAATAAATGAAATGGAGGTCCATAAATCAGGCAGTGTTTAAAAAAAAAAACTTTCATGGAATGAGAAATGTGGCAGGAAATCTTCAATGTTCTAAAGTGCAGCTTTACAATTCTTGGATTCTTTCACATGTACGGATCCCGTGAGGATCCGTACATGTGTATCTGCTTGCTTAGCTGGGATCGCTTTGTTGATCTCCGCTGAGCTGGCAGATGACAGGGCGGTCCCTACACACTGTGCAGAGACCACCCTGTCAGATCTCTACTCTCCCCTATGGGGGGATTGGATGAACAGACCGTCTGTCCGTGTTCACCCGATCTGCTCTGCAGACGGATGGGGGAAAATAGGATTTCCCTCCGTCTGCAGAATCGGAGCATTGCTGACCCCCGCTCTCTCATAGGGATTTATGTATGACCCCTATTTGGCGTAGAAGTTGCCCTTTAAGATCCTCAGAGCACAAGTCACATGCCAAATTCAGATCAGTTAACCTCCCTGGCGGTATGATTCTTTAAGATTTTAGGTGCTGAAAGCGGTACCATTATTTGCAAGGGAATTTGGCGTTTTATACTGTAGGCTTTTAATTCTTAGGAATGACTCACTTAAATCTATCCAAACAAGAGTCTAATAGGCATCCCGGGTATGATTTTTTTTTTTTTTTTTTTTTATTAAAAATTATAATATAATAAATATAAAAAATTATAACAAATAATAATATAATTATAGTAAAAATTGTTCAATAATGTAATCAAATCAAAATCACTGAAATTTGCTCAGCTGCAGAATTTTTGCTGTCATTTTTTTTTTTTTTGACGAATTTCCCCACAAATCGCTATCGCTAAATTCTGCAAGTGATTCTGATTTATTATCGCAGTTTTTTTAGCTGCTCTAATACAATTTTTGCCATAAAGGGACACTTTTGGTTGCTATGGGCAATCTACAGTTTGCAGGGAGAAAGGACAGTTTTTATTATATAAAAAGGACATGTAGTGTACAGGGCAGACCACTAGGGACATGGGGGGTGTGTATTTTTTACATACAGTACTGTAATCTATAAGATTACAGTGTACATACAGTGTTTGTTTACATTTTTTACTTTGGCGCCGTTCCCCCCCCCCCCCCCCCCCTGCGTCGCAACGCTTGCAGGGAAGGGAATCTGAGGAACACACAGCATCAGGCGGACATCCGGCCGCCGTGTACTGCGGGGATTCATCGCTGGATCGCAGAGAAAAGGTAAGAACTTTTTTCTGCATCCAGCGAGGCAAGCGCGTGTGTGGCACGGGGTTACCGATCGTAGCTTGAAAATCCCACCCCGTGCCATACACGTGAATACCGCCAGGGAGGTTAAGACAATGATTTGACTTTGATCTGACTTCAATGATCTTCAATGGGCTGAAGTAGGGTTTTTGCTGATTTTGTCTCCTCTCCCCCACCCCCCCTTTACTTTACCGCTCGGCTCCCTCCTCCCCCAGCCACCGGTCCATTAGCGAAGAGAAGCCTTTGCGCATGCACTGTAGGGTTCCCGGCATGAAGCCTTAAGGCTACACTGCTGGGTTCCCTTGCTCGCAATGGCGGCGGAATGCACCTTTATGGAAACATCAGCTGCGGTGCCAACATTGCAAGACAGGCAAGTATCCTATTAAAAGCCAGCAGCTGCAGTATGCCGCAATATCACAGTCCCACTACTGAAAAAAAGTTTATTTTACTAAAAACGTGTAGCAGAATACTGGTCTAAATCTATAAAGATCTTTTTTTTTTTTTTTTTTTCTTTATAGTGCGAAATACGCAGTGGTTAATCAAAGCACCACCAAAAAAAAGCTCCATTTGTGGGGGGGGGGGGAATGCATCAGTTTTGTTTGGGGTATGGTGTTGCATGACCGTGCACCTGCCAGTTAAAGTAACGCAGTGCCGTATCGCAAATAAAATTACCTGGTCATGAAGAGGGTAAATCTTTTTTTGGTGTCTGGTCAAGGACTGAAATTCTTGCCTGAACATTTTAGTTATTCTGTCCCTAGTCGCATGAGAGGTGGCACAGCTTGCATTACAAAAAGGTACAGCTATGCCAGTGCCTCTCAAATAGTGGGGCGCGCCCCCCAGGGGGGCCCGAGGCTCCATGAGGGGGGGGCTCGAGCCTCCTTCCGGACCGCGGCGATCGCGCCATTTAGTAGCCGCTTCTGTCCCCAGCCTCTTCCGCTAGTTAGAGGAGTGGGAGGCGGGACATTTTTGAACTGACGAGCGGGACCAGAGAGGTAGCAGCCTATCATGTTGGACGGCAGGTGATTGGCTGCTAGGAGGTGGTCCTCGCAGCCAATCACCAGTTCGCCCAAAAGTCTCCCGCCCCGCCCAGTGCTGCTGCGGCTTCACTTGACTAATGTCCCGCCTCCTGCTCTCCGCGCTGAAAAGTGGAGAGGGAAGGGAGGAAAAATATATGGAAATGTTAAGGACGAGGAGTGGGGGCTGTGCTGTGGGGGGGAAAAGGGGGGTTATGTGATGGGGCAAAACTGTGTGCAGGATATGTGATGGGGGTCATGTAAAGGGGGCAATACTGTGTGAGGGGATATGTGATGGGGCAATAATGTGTGGGGGGGATATGTGATGGGTAATACTGTGTGGGGGGGATATGTGATGTGGGTCATGTAAAGGGGGCAATAATGTGTGGGGGGGATATGTGAAGGGCAATACTGTATGTGGGGGGGGATATGTGAAGAAGGGCAATACTGTGTGGGGGGGATATGTGGATACAGTGTTATGCAGAGGTGTACTTATAACAATTTCATAGACAAATTATACTATATACAGTTGCACGCAAAATGTTTTCTTCTTCCTAGGGGGGGGGGGGGGGGCATGACAGAAAATTGAGAAGCACTGAGCTATGCCAATAGTTTTGGTCAGTTTAAAAAAAAAAAAAACCCCCCCCCCCCCCCCCCTACAGTTGTATGTAGCTGTAGCATATACTCATTTTATTACATTTTTGCTCCGAACAGAAATGACCAGTGTTACTTTGACATTGATTGGTGTGATCGCCGGATAACTTTAAGAGCAGCAAATGGAAAATATGTGACGGCTAAGAAGAATGGACAGTTGGCAGCATCTGTGGATTCTCCTGGTAAGGCTGTGTGCTTTTAATTTAAATCTATATTCTCATATGGATATCTGAAGACTAACTTTCATGGGGTGAGGTGTGTGTTTTTTTTTGTTTTTTTTATGCATGGGTCATCACAGGTGTTGTACCTTGTCCCTGTTTCCTACAGTTTATGAATATATAGTACAATAAATACTAAAATACTAAGGGTAATAGTACAACAGGTACTAACCATAAAAAGCTTTACAGCACTTTGTAATAGGGATAACCATGCAAATGGTTTACCTAGGTACAAGTATAACCACCCCTGTTAAGTCAGGTTTCCGTGATGGGGGGGAAAAAAAAGAGGCAAAGATTAATAATTTTCAGAACTTTTTTCACTTTTATATTTTTTTTATGTGACCTATAAACTGTACAACTCAATTGAAAAACAAACAAATCTTTTTTGGGAGTGGCATAGTAAAAAAAGTGGTTGCATAAGTGTGCACACCCTCTTATAACTGGGTGTAGCTGTGTGTTCAGAATTAAACACATTCAAACTCATGTTAAATAGGAGTCAGTACACACATGCCATCATTTTTAAAGTGCCTCTGACTAACCCTAAATAAAGTTCAGCTGTTCTAGTTGGTCTTTCCTGACATTTTCTCAGTTGCATCCTACAGCAAAAGCCATGGTCCGCAAAGAGCTTCCAAAGAATCAGAGGGATCTTGCTGTTAAAAGGTATCGGAAGGATACAACATTTCCAAGGCATTAGATATGACCGATTTCACTGTGTTCCATGGTATCAAGTGGAGAAAATATGGCACAACAGTGACATTACCAAGAACTGGACGTTCCTCCAAAATTAATGAAAAGACAAGGGAGGCTGCCAAGAGGCCTACAGCAACATTAAAGGAGCTGCAGGCATATCTGGCAAGTTCTGGCTGTGTGGATGTGACAACAGTCCCCAGTATTCTTCTTCATATATCTGGACTATGGGGTAGAGTGTCCAAAATTGAAGCCCTTTCTTACAAAGAAAATCATCCATGCCTGGATACATTTTTCAAAAACAGACATCTCCCAAAAGCATACGGGGGGTGGGGTGCATATGTGTTGTGATCTGATGAAACCAAGGTTGAACTTTTTGGCCAATTTTCCAAAAGATGTTTGGTGCAAAAAACACCATACCCACAATGAAGCATGGTGGTGGCAGCATCATGCTTTTGGGGCTGTTTTTCTTCAGCTGAAACGGGGGTCTTGGTGAAGGTAGAGGGGTTTATGAACTGTTCCAAATACCAGTCAATATTGGCATAAAACCTTCAGGCTTCTGATATAAAGCTGAACATGAAGAGGAACTTCATCTTTCAGCATGACAACGACCCAAAGCCTACATCCAAACGAACAAAGGAATGCCTTCACCAGAGGAAGATTAAAGTTTTTGGACTGGCCCAGACCTGAATCTGAAAATCTGTGGGGTAATCTGAAGAGGGCTGTGCACAGGAGATGCCCTTGCAATCTGACAGATTTGTAATCTTTTTGCTAGGGTTGTCCCGATACCACTTTTTTAGGACCGAGTACAAGTACCGATACTTTTTTTCATGTACTCGCCGATACTGAATACCGATACTTTTTTAAATGTCATGTGACAGTTTTCAAACCACAATACAGACTAAGGATATTTTCTTTAGAATTATGAAGAACTCTAACTCGAGACATTATAAAAGAATAAAAACGAGTAAAAATGAATAAAAATGTTTTATTTGCTTGTCACGCAGTAGTAAGTTCATAGAATTTTCACAGAACATGTTGATAAATACAAAAAAAGTATTCTATTTAGGCATCGGGAGCATTTGCGCGAGTACAAGTACTCCCGCAAATACTTGGTATCGGTCCCGATACCGATACTAGTATCGGTATCTGGACAACCCTACTTTTTGCAAAGAGTGGGCAAAGGTTGCCAAGTCAAGAGGTGCCATGCTGATGGACTTGTACCCAAAAAGACTGTAAAAAAACAAAGATGCTTCAACAAAGTATTAGTTTAACCACTCCCGGACCGGCTCATGCTGATATACGTCGGCACTTTTTTTTTTCTATTACACGGGATGTTTACATTCCTTGAAATGGGAACACAATTTACCCAATTTTTTTTTTTTTTTTTTTTATTACAGAAGCAGACGCATACAAAGGTGAGGTATTGCTGCAATCGGTAGAGCATGAGCAATAATTTTAGACCTCTAACTCAAACATGCAAACTGTAAAAAAAGTTTTGCCTATGGAGATTTTTAAGGGTAAAAGTTTGTCATTTCTCGAGCAGGCGCAATTACAAAAATTGTAACAACTTTACTGTTTTTTTTTTTTTTTTTCTTCTTTCAAAAGTGCGCTTGTAAGACCGCTGTGCAAATACAGTGTGACAAAGGTTTGCTTTTATTTTTATTAAGTTTTACTTCCATCCACGTAAAATTTCAGTTTATTGTTCAATGGCGTTTGACAGTTTATAGGTCACATTTTAAAGGTGGAAAGTTCTGAAATTATTTATTTTTGTGCACATCACAGAAACCTGAAATTTTTAACAGGGTTGTGTAGACTCTTAGCCAGCAAGTTCTTCACTACATTGGCTATTACCAGCAAGCTACTATTAACCACTTCCATACAGGGCACCAATTTTCAGCTTTCAGCGCTGTCACATTTTGAATGACAATAGCGCGGTCATGCTACACTGCACCCAAACTAAATTTGTATCATTCTGTTCCCACAAATAAAGCTTTATTTTGGTGGTATTTGATCACCTCTGAGATTTCTATTTTCTGGGGAAAAAAAATAAAATTAAGACCGAAAATTTGAAAAAACAAATGTGTCTTTTTTTTTTTTTCCATTACAAAACTTTGTAAATAAGTACGTTTTCTCCTTCACTGTCACGGACGGGCACTGAAAGGTGTCACGGACGGGCACTGTATTTCTATTTTACTTATGGGTGGCAATCGGCGATGCCCATTGTGGGCACTGATTGGCATCCCAGGTGGTCTGGGGCATCCTCGGGATAATCGATCAGCACATACCCCCCCCCCCCCCGTCAGAGGAGCAGCTGATCGGCTCTCCTCTACTTGCGTGTGTGAGGAAAAGCCGATAACCGACTCTCCTTGTTTACATCGTGATCAGCTGTGATTGGACACGGCTGATCACGTGGTAAAGGGTCTCCGTCAGACTCTTTACCTAGATCGGTGTTGCAGAGTGTCAGACTGACACCCTGCAACAATGGTCGCTGCGATGCGCGCCCCCGGGGGCGTGCAGCGGCTCAATATCTTGAGGATGTCATATGACGTCCAGTCAGGATATTGAAATCACTTTGCCGCCGTCAATTTGTAATAGGGCAGGCAGCAAGTGGTTAAACGTATCAATATAGAAATGAAGGATGTCTGTTTAGTGCTGTGTACATGGCCATAGCAAGGTATGGTTAACCACTTCAGTCCCTGCCAAGAATGTGTTTACATCTGTAAAGCCAACTGTCGGCTTACTTGTGGAAGTGATACTTGCCTGATCACTTTCACAACCACACCCATTTGCCATGTATACTGTCTCTACTGGCCCAGTGCGATCATGGTGGGTGTCACTGGGATCGTGCGCTGTAAGCACTTGTTTGTAGGTCTACCCTCCTGTAAATAGACTGGGAATGACTTGTATTGTCTGGGGCTGTCGATCACTGGCATCCCTGCCCAGGAAAGCAGCTGATGGAACATGATCTGTGTTCCATCAGTTGCAGTGGAGTGCAAAAGAGATCGGGGTCTAATGGACCCCAGATATCTCCAAAACCTGTCATTTATATGCTCTCACATTGGGAGATTATTGGTCCCCCTATGTGATGGCAATAACGTTTTAAACATTTAAAGAGACCTTTAAAAAAAGTGCCCCCCCCCCCCCCCCCCATACAGGCGCGTACAAATGTAAACCTGCATATGCATTGGAAGCGCCTCTGCATGAAAATGACAGTTGCGATAAACATGTATTTCTTTCTCGTACATCACGGGACACAGAGCGGCATATTCATTACTATATGGGTTATATGGAGTACCTTCAGGTGTGGACACTGGCAATCTCAAACAGGAAGTCCCCTCCCCTAGAGGGAGTCCCTCAGTTTTTTCGCCAGTGTCTTAGGTGTTGGTCACGGAATAGCTTTGCTCCACATCCTTGGGATTAAGGGCGGGCTAACCGGATCTGTCCAAGGAGCCTCAGTGCCAAAGTGGACAGTACCCGGGCCCCAAGCCGTGGGGTTTTGCCTATAATGCTCCTCTTTGGAGGGCTGGACCCTGGGCCCAGGACTTGGAGTTTGTAAAAACCATAAGTTCCTGTTTGCCAGGGTGCTATATAGGTCCAGGACATTGGGTACCTTCATAGGACCCCAGGGCCTGAAGGTCTACTACGCTACCCACGGAGATGGGAGAAGATTGGATCAGTTTGCTGGACAAACATCCTGCAGCATGGAGCAGGTAAGGGGGAGCCTGCGGGACTTGGTTCGACAGCAAGCTCTCCGGGGTAACCTAAAAAGGGGGATAGCCTAAGTATGCTCTGCATGGGCAACCTTGCTCACTATGTCTAAAAGAGACAGGATGACACCCTTTTCTCCCCCATCACTAGGTCCCCCTGTCTAAATATGTGTTGCTAGCTAAACCTGCTGTTTCTTCCTAGGGCTAGTAAGGATCCCTAGGGGCCTTTGGAGAGTCCTACCTGGCCGGGGGTTTGAATCTGCCGCCTGTTTCTGCGTTCCTGGATCTCCAGCAGCGCGGCTCCTCCATGTTCCTCCTGTTTCCGGCATACGCGCGCGCGCGTGCGCGCGCACGTCTTATTGACTTTTCGCGCCGTTCAGACAGGAGGGCGGGGGGGGCGTGCCTGCGGCGTCATACAGGGGCACGCCTTTGGGCTGTTATAGACAGCAGGCATTGTCGGTGCTCAGTCTGAGGCTGATTTTCAGAGGAGAGGACGCAGAGCGGCAGAACAGTGACTCCCGGTGGCGGAAGAGGGGTAGTACATGTGGACTTTGTTCCAATGCCTTTTTTGTTAAGCCAAAAAATCCCCCTTTTTTTGCAGCAGGTTGGAGGCTGGCAAACTTAGTTTGGGGTCACTGTATGTTGTCAAAAGTAAATATATAATATATATTTAAAAAAAAAAAAAAAAAACATACGGGATCCCATCAGTTTTTGGGCATTAGTGATCTATTGTCCCCTAAACTCTGGTTTTGTACTCCTGCCCACTACAGTCTGTTGTGTGGGCGGAGTCCCTCGATTTTGTATTATGGCTTCCAAAGGTTCGGGGTCAAAGGGTACAAAAAAGACCAAAAAACAAAAGGGTTCCCTTTCTGATTCCGATATGCCGATACTTTCCCCGCAACTTATTAACATAAGTGCCTTGGATGAGCCATTAAGGGGATCTGGTGCGGAGGCTGGCCCAGATCAGCCCAGCCCTGTGTTTATCACAGAGGAGATGCTAGCCGTATCCCTAGGGGGGCTAGAAGAGAGAATAGCAGCATTGATCGCTAGAGCTATTCCTGGTAAAAAACGGGTTAGATCCCCATCACCAAGAGGTGTATCCTCAGATGCTGAGATTCTCTCTCCGGAGGAATTAGAATCACAGGAGGATCAACTAGACCTGAACCAAGAGGGTTCAGGGATTGAGGGGTCTGCCTCGGAGGAACCATTTTCAGACTCCCAGACAGAGACTGTGGGTACAGTCTTTGACGGACATGGTCCGCTCGGCATTTAGTTTACCATGGCCAGAGCCTCAGGTTCCTCCGGTATCCTCTCTGGGCTCTTTGAAAGCTCCGTTAAGCAACGCAGTTTTTCCAGTCCATCCTCTTTTGGAGGAATTGATCTTTCGGGATTGGGTACACCCGGACAGGATTTTTCTGCCACCGAAAAGATTTGCGGTCATTTACCCCATGGAGGAAAAATTCTCCAAGAGGTGGAGGCTCCCAGTAGTGGATGCAGCCATCTCATGTGTGAATAAATCACTAACTTGCCCGGTGGAAAACATACATATGTTTAAAGATCCGGTTGATAAAAGGTTAGAGACACTTTTAAAAGCATCCTTTGCTACGGCAGGAGCAGTGCTACAGCCAGCTGTGGCTGCGATTGGTGTTTGTCAGGCGTTAAAAGACCAGACAAAGGAAATGTTAAAGGACATGCCTACCCAACAAGCAGAAGAGTTTTCTGACATTCCCAGAGCTCTGTGTTTTGCTGTAGATGCTATAAAAGATTCCATCCAGCAGGCCTCTCGGTTATCACTATTTTTGGTACACATGAGAAGGCTCTTATGGTTGAAGAACTGGGCGGCGGAGCCCCCATGCAAAAAGCTTCTGGCAGGGTTTCCCTTCCATGGAGGACGACTCTTCGGAGAGGATCTGGATAAATATATTCAGACTATTTCAAATGGCAAGAGTACCCTTTTACCGGTCAAAAAGACATTCCGGGCGCCTACATTTAAAAGGCAGCTCTTTCCTGTCTCGGGGCCCTCAAATTCCAGGCAGTATCGACGGCCGCCTGCACGATCCAACGTTAACGGTAGATCGCAGGGACAGGCCCCTGGGGGTAAGAGGCCGTGGTATCGCAAGCCGACAAAGACAGCCCCTAAGTCTGCCTTATGAAGGGGCGCCCCCACTCTCACGGGTGGGGGGAAGGCTTTCTTCTCAGAAGTTTGGGAAGCCAAGATCCCCGACAAATGGGTCCGGGCATCTGTAACCACAGGTTACAGACTGGAGTTTCTAAGGTATCCTCCGCCTCATTTTCAGGAATCAAGGCTACCAAGGGATCCAGCAAGGAAGGCCTCAATGCTGGCAGCTTTGGATCACCTGCTTTGCCAGGACGTAATTATAGAAGTGCCAGCCCAAGAGCAAGGGCTAGGTTTCTATTCCAATCTCTTTGTCATACCAAAGCCCAACGGCGATGTCAGGCCAATCTTGGACCTAAAGAGGTTAAACGGTTTCCTAAGGGTTCGTTCCTTCCGGATGGAATCCATCCGGTCAGCAGCCGCCGCGCTTCAGAAGGACGATTTTCTGGCCTCCATAGACATAAAGGATGCTTACCTTCATGTACCAATCTGTCAGTCGCATCAAAGATTTTTACGCTTCGCGGTGGGGCAGCGACACTTCCAATTCAGGGCGCTCCCCTTCGGGCTGGCCACGGCCCCCCCGGGTATTCACGAAGATCCTAGCCCCAGTTCTGGCCAATTTAAGGGTCCAGGGGGTCACAGTCCTAGCATACTTGGACGACCTTTTAATCATAGATCACTCACGGTCGGGTCTGCAAAAGGCAGTAAACCTCACGGTTCGGTACCTCGAAGAATTCGGCTGGGTCCTAAACCGGGGAAAGTCAGCGTTCCAGCCTACAAAGCAGTTGGAATACCTCGGCATGAGGTTAGACACAGAACAGCAAAAGGTGTCCCTGCCCCTGGTAAAGATCGAAGCTATCAAGGGGTTTGTTCAGTTGGTTCTAAACAAGAAAAAAACCAACTATTCGTCTGTGTATGCGAGTACTAGGCAAGCTAGTAGCCACGTTCGAGGCAGTACCATACGCTCAGATCCACACTCGCGTCCTACAGGCAGCCATTCTAGCAGCCTGGGGCAAGAGGGCACATGCCTTAGAGTCCCCTTTGACGCTATCTTCAAGGGTCCGACAAAGCCTGGCCTGGTGGTTGAACCCTCAGAACCTTCTAAAGAGAAAATCCTTCAGCCCTATTGTCTGGAAGGTAGTTACCACAGACGCCAGCCTGGCAGGCTGGGGGGCGGTCTTCGAGGGGTTCTCTCGCCAGGGAACTTGGGTGAAAGCGGAGAGGCAGCTCCCCATCAATATCTTGGAGATCAGAGCTGCTCGCCTAGCCCTTCTGGCATGGACCTCCAGATTAAAGGGGTTCCCGGTGAGAATCCAGTCAGACAATGCCACGGCGGTGGCATACATAAACCACCAAGGGGGAACCAGGAGTCAGGCCGCTCAGAGGGAGGTGAGCTTGATTTTTCAGTGGGCAGAGGTTCATGTACCCTGCATTTCAGCGATATTCATTCCCGGAGTGGACAACCTGCAGGCAGACTTCTTAAGTCGCCAGAGTCTGTTGCCAGGGGAGTGGTCTCTGCATCCCCAGGTCTTTCAGACAATCTGCCAGAGGTGGGGAATGCCGGACGTAGATATAATGGCATCCAGGTTCAACAAGAAACTAGACAGGTTCGTGTCTCGAGCGAGGGATCCTATGGCCTGCGGAACCGATGCGTTGGTTTGCCCTTGGCATCAATTCAAACTTCTATATGCATTCCCTCCGCTACAGTTACTCCCTCGCCTGTTGCGCAGGATCAGAGTGGAGCACAAGCCAGTCATTCTAGTAGCTCCGGCTTGGCCCCGGAGGACTTGGTACTCTCTAGTCCTGAAGATGGCAGTGGGAGACCCTTGGACTCTTCCTCTACAACCAGACCTACTCTCACAAGGCCCGATCCTCCACCCTACATTACAGCGTCTAAATTTGACGGCCTGGAGGCTGAATCCCTGATTCTCAGGGGTAGAGGTCTGTCTAGGCAGGTAATTCCTACCCTGATTAGGGCTAGAAAGCCGGTCTCCAGGGTGATTTATTACAGGGTGTGGAGGAACTACGTAGGCTGGTGTGAATCCAAAAGATGGAATTCCCGCAAATATACTATTGATAGGGTGTTAAGTTTTCTCCAGCTAGGAGTGGATAAAGGCCTGGCACTAAGCACAATCAAGGGACAGATCTCAGCTCTGTCAGTGTGGTTTCAGAGGCCGCTGGCCACCCACTCGCTGGTAAAGACCTTCATACAGGGGGTCTTGCGTATTAATCCTCCTGTCAAGTCACCAATTTGTCCATGGGACTTAAATCTTGTCCTGTCCACTTTACAGAAACAACCCTTTGAGCCGTTGGCTGAGATTCCTTTAGTCTTACTGACAAGAAAGTTGGTTTTCTTGGTCGCCATAGTTTCGGCCAGGAGAGTGTCAGAATTAGCAGCCTTATCGTGTAAGGAACCATATCTCGTTCTGCATAAGGACAGGGCAGTTCTCCGGCCCCATCCTTCCTTTCTACCAAAGGTTATATCCAAATTTCACTTAAACCAGGATTTGGTACTTCCATCCTTCTTTCCAAAACCTACATCTAGAAAGGAGGGGTTGCTGCATACCTTGGATATTGTCCGGGCCATGAAGGCCTATCTTAAAGCTACAGAAAAGATCCGGAAGACAGATGTATTATTCGTTCTACCAGATGGCCCCAAGAAGGGGCAGGCAGCTGCAAAATCCACCATCTCGAGATGGATTAGACAATTAATCATTCAAGCCTACGGTTTGAAGAGGTTGCCTCCTCCGTTGTCGGTAAAGGCCCATTCTACCAGGGCCATGGGCGCCTCTTGGGCAGCACACCATCAGATCTCTATGGCTCAGATATGCAAGGCGGCAACGTGGTCATCAGTCCACACGTTTACAAGGTTTTATCAACTAGACGTGAGAAGGAATGCGGATTCTGCCTTTGGACAGGCAGTACTACAGGCTGCAGTTTGAAATCCTCGGGATCAGAAGCACCCTTGGTTAAAAAAAAAAAAAAAGTTTTTTCTTGACTAAGTTGGAATTATTATTATTATTTGAGTTTACCTCTAAATTGAATCCTTCTTTGGAAGATGTCTCCCTCCCCTCATTAAAGCATTGCTTTCGGACATCCCATATAGTAATGAATATGCCGCTCTGTGTCCCGTGATGTACGAGAAAGAAAAAGGGATTTTTAAATACAGCTTACCTGTAAAATCCTTTTCTTGGAGTACATCACGGGACACAGAGCTCCCACCCCTCTTTTGGGTGACCATTTTGGGAGGCATACTGCTTGCTACAAAACTGAGGGACTCCCTCTAGGGGAGGGGGTTATATAGGGAGGGGACTTCCTGTTTGAGATTGCCAGTGTCCACACCTGAAGGTACTCCATATAACCCATATAGTAATGAATATGCCGCTCTGTGTCCCGTGATGTACTCCAAGAAAAGGATTTTACAGGTAAGCTGTATTTAAAAATCCCTTTATCGGCATGCCCACCAGAGTAAGAGCAATGATTGGGTAACTCTAAAATAATGACCTGGTGGCTTTTAAAGCTTTACCTATGGAAAATTGCAAACATTTGCAAAATCCAGATATACTATGTCTACTGGCCTTCATCTAGATGGCAGCTCGCCTCCTCATAGAAGGATATTAGAATTGTTTCGCAAGAACGATTTTTCATGAATCCATGCCGATTTACTGCCAATGGTACAATTTTCCTTACTAAAAGCTTGTGTGTGTATATAGTTCCTTATGCCTTCCGAGAGCTTGCATATCATTTATCTTGGGCTAACTTTTTTTTTTTTTTTTTTTGCTTGGTGCTACATTTGCTTTTCTCCAGTCAGCTGGTACAATGCCAGTCAGTTGCCTGTTCGTAAAAATTAAGAACAGTCTGGTAATTACTTGGCTCCTTAACCACTTCACACCCGGCCTATAGCAACATGATGGCCAGGCGGTTCAGTTATCCTGACTGGAAGTCATATGACGTCCAGCAGGATAACAGCCGCTGCACACCCGTGGGGGAGCGCATCGTGGCTATCGGTGGTCAGATGTGTCAGTCTGAGTCAGTAAAGAGCCTCTACGTGATCAGCTGTGTCAAATTACGGCTGATCACGATGTAAACAGGAAGAGCCGTTGATTGGATTTTCCTCACTTGCATCTGACATATGCGAGTGGAGGAGAGCCAACCAGCGGCTCTCCTGACGGGGGGGGTGCGTCGAGTGTGTCCACCAGGGAAGCTGCCAGGACCACCAGGGAAGCCCCCAACATGTGGATGGCCAGGTACGTACCCCATGGCCACCCACATATGCACAATAGATGTTTTTGTACAGTGTAGCATGACCGTGCAATTGTCATTCAAATTGCGACTGCGCTGAAAATTGACTTGGGCCGGAAGGTGTATAAATGCTTGGTATTAAAGTGGTTAAAGACCCTCGGGTGCAAGCCATCTGGTCCCCGGCGACTTGTGTTTAGTTTTTCAAGTCTGTTTGTGATTTTATCCTCCTGTTAACATGAGGGTGCTTCCGGTGATGTGTCATGAGGATAAACGTTGTAGTTTTGGTTACTGAAGCCTACCGTAGAAGTAGAGCAGAAGAATACACTCAAAACCTTTTGCTTTCTCACTATGCTTTGTAACCAGAATCCCTTCATCCAATCTTTATGGGGCCAATATAATCTCTCCTCCCTTTTACTATTTATGTACTTAGAGAATTTCTTGGGATTTATCTTGCTCTCCTCCCATGTATTTTTGTGTTCTATCTTGGCAGCCCTGATTACATCCTTGCATTTCTTGTTGCATTCTTTATACAGTTGGAGTGCTG
The DNA here is from genome assembly GCA_029574335.1 of Rana kukunoris. Lineage (NCBI taxonomy): Eukaryota > Metazoa > Chordata > Amphibia > Anura > Ranidae > Rana > Rana kukunoris. The sequence goes on from CM056054.1 coordinate 116,258,322, forward strand.
ATGATCCCTCAGCCTTGTATTTTTTTTGAAGGCCTTTTCCTTTGCATCTATATGAATTTTTACATTGCCTTTAAGCCACCCATGGCTTTTATTGGCTCTTTTAAAATGTATTACCCTTTGAAATGCACTAGCTTATACCCTGTATTATGCTCCTAAGGTACGCCTTATCTCCTCCATGTGTGTAGCTAGAAATGTTTTTTTTTATTTTTTATCCCATTTAGTATTTTCTAGAAAAGATCGTAGTATAGGCAGTTGGGCTTATTTTTTTTGTATTCCCCCTTATGTTTCCTAGTTGTGTGATTTATGCTGAAACAAATTGACCTGTGACCCCTGTTAAGTTGCCTCATATTTGTACATCTGCAATTAAATCTTTTATTTGGTAATCAGTAGGTCTAGTAATGCATTTTCTTGTTGGTGCATTTACCATCTGACCCCAATAAATTGTCCTTTTTAAGACATTTAGGAAGTGGCGAACCTGAGATGAATGTGCGGTTCCATACACCCAGTCTAACTTAAAATCTCTCTTCCCTCCATGACACTTTTCATCCTTGCCGTCATTCCAAACTGCGATAGTAAATCCATCTCCCCTCCTCCCTCAAGGTAGGGGGCCTATAGCATACTTTCAGTATTACCTTTTTCCTCGTTCTTCCCTTTTTTTTTTTTTTGTAACTCTCTTCCCATAAGGCAAGCATGTCCAAAGTCCGGCCCGCGTTCTGGATGGCCCCCCTGGTCATTTTGACATGCATGCCTTTTGTGGCCCCCAACAAATCCCAGAGCGCTGGGGACCACAAAAGAGATACATGCTGGTTGCCATGGAGGAGGCGGAACGAGCGCTGTGCATACAGGAGTACTTCCCGTTTTACGCGGCAACCTGTGAAAAAGGAAGTCCCGACTCCTGCACTGCCATTTAACGACTGTTCTGTCCATCACAGGAGGCGGGACTTTCGATTTAAAGAGGCCGCCGATAAAACAGGAAATTCTTCTGTATGTCCTGTATGTCTGTCGGCGCTCGTCCCACCCCCTCCCTGTCTCCAATTCTGCAGATGAATGAATCAGGCTGCAAGAGAATTCTTGTTAGTGTTTTGGTGCTCGAACAAACACACTTTAGAATTTTAATGATTCAAAGAATGTCAGGCAAAATGGTCGGCCCTCTTTGAAAAAAGTTTGGACACCCCTGCCATAAGGATTCTCTTGCTCCATTAGTGATGTCATCCCTCACATTCACCTGTATATCATTTTTGATATGCAGGCATACCCCCCTCCCCCCTTTACCCATACCTGTAGCAGCATTGGATTATATAAAGTTGACTAAACATTTTTCGATAATTTCAATTTTTTTTTTTTTTTTTTTTTTAGTGGAAACTGAGAATTTCTTGATGAAACTTATCAACCGTCCGCTAATTGTCCTAAGGGGAGAACATGGATTCATAGGCTGTCGTAAAATGACTGGGACCCTCGATTCAAACCGCTCAATTTATGATGTCTTTCAACTGGAATTTAATGATGGGGCCTACAGCCTTAAAGGTAAGTCTAAAATGTTATAAAATAAAAATATTCAACTTGGGTTTTTAACGAATAAAGGAAACCTTTCCAAACACTGCCACAAATTTTATTGACATTTTCCCATTCTGTACATCTTTACGTTGTCCTTTTTGAAAGTAAAATATTGGTGGATCTGAAACCTTTTAATATACAGTTATTTGTTTGCCATATATTTACAAAGATTGGGTGTACCCACATCCCCAGTCTATGCAAAGGTTTCTCTTATCGTGAGACATATAGACTTTAGTGGTATACATTTCATCATATACAAATTGGTGAACAATTTACTTTTATTTTTACAAATACACTTAAAGTGGAGGTTCCCTAAAAATACATTTTTAACATTGCATTTATGACATTAACCACTTGAGGCCCGCGCTACCGTCGGATGACGGCAACAGCGCGGGCCTGAAAATCCAACATGCCGTCATTTGACGGCATGTCATTCTGGCTTTCCCAGCGCGCGCTGTACAGCGCGCTGCGGGGAAGCCCTGTGTTGTCCGTGTCCCTTGGACACGGCCAATCACAGATCGCGGCAAACGGCCAATCAGAGCGGCCGTTTGTGATGCGATCTGTGGGCGAATGAGAGATGATCTCTCATAGATCATCTCTCATTGCCAGCTCACACAGAGACAATGTCCTGTCTCTGGAAGGGAGGAGCCCGATCTGTGTTCCTTCCTACATAGGGACACAGATCGGTCACCCCCCCTCCCCCTACAGTTAGAACACACCTAGCATACACATTTAACCCCTTCCTCACCCCCTAGTGTTAACCCCTTCAATGCCAGTCACATTTATACTGTAATTAGTGCATATTTATAGCACTGATCGCAGAATAAATGTGAATGGCGCCAAAAATGTGTCAAAAGTGTCCGATGTGTCCGCCATAACGTCGCAGTACCAATAAAAAATCGCAGATCGCCGCCATTTCTAGTAAAAAAAAAAAAAAAAAAAAAATAATAATTCTCTCCCCTATTTTGTAAGCGCTATAACTTTTGCGCAAACCAGTCGCTTATTGCGATTTTTTTTTTTTTTTTACCAAAAATATGTAGAATACCAAAAATATGTAGAATACGTATCGCCCTAAACTGAGAAAAAAAAATGTGTGTTTTTTTTTTTTTAATTGGGATATTTATTATAGCAACAAGTAAAAAATGTATTTTTCTTCAAAATTGTCGCTCTTTTTTGTTTATAGCGCAAAAAATAAAAATCGCACAGGCGATCAAATACCACCAAAAGAAAGCTCTACTTGTGGGGATAAAAGGACGTAAATTTTGTTTGGGAGCCATGTCGCACGACCGCGCAATTGTCAGTTAAAGCGACGCAGTGCCGGAAGCTGAAATTTTACCTGGGCAGGAGGGGGTGTAAGTGCCCAGTAAGCAAGTGGTTAAAGATGATTAGAATCGGCTTTTTTTTTTTAAATACGTTCTGTACATACAGTTTCCAATATGTATTCTCAACCCGGCTTCCGGGCATGATGGTTGGGGATGGGCCTGCCTAATTGATGGACGGGCATCCGTCCGACGCATACAGCGCGTCATGAGATTCCGAAAGAAGCCGAACATCGGTGCGCAGGCGCCGTATCGAGTTATTTTTTATTATAAAAACCAGCTGATTCTGATCATCTTTAATGTCATAAATGCAATGTTAAAAATTTTATTTAGGCAAACCTCTCCTTTTTAAACCAACTTTCATACGTTTTGCCATTTGTAGAATAAGATTGGCTCCATATTTTGTCTGATATTCATGCAGACTTCTACCTTCAAGAACTATTCCAAATTACTGTTCTAATCTGAACAGTTTCCTGACCTGTTTCAATAACCAAGAATAGCCTTTCTTCAGAAGACAGTCAGTATTTTATGTGTTCTATAATTGAGACCTCCAATATGGTACCACCAATGGCAAGTCTCGCATCTTATAAAACCGTGTGTCAGTTTTGTAAAATTTCAGGAATGCGCCATAGCTTCTTACAAACCTTATTTTAAATTTTTTCAGTAAAAAAATAAAAAATAAATCTTGAAATAAAAAATTAGGGAGGAGTCGGTTTTAAGGGCACAGATTTAGTCTTGGATGACTGGGTTATATTCGGCTAGTTCCAGGTAATTGGACACTGGAAATGGCTGTTGGTACACACTGCATGCAGGTTTGCCCCAGTCCCTAAAGACCCCCCTACGTGGGTATACTCTTACAAAGTGAGTGTAGAGGGGTACTGTGTTTCTCCTAAATACTTTGACTCTTCCAATTGCTGGCCATGGGTAAGCAAGGATCTGACCCTTTAACTTTGCAGAAGAGGTTCTGCTTGGCAGTATTCAGTAGTGATGCACCAACATTTCATCCTCCCAAAAATAGGGTTTTCAGCATTGTACTGAAAGAAAAGTCCTGCAATTTTACCTCGCTTATGGTGCTTCAAGGTTCATGTGACTCAAAAAAATGCATCAAAACGTAACCATGCATTTTTAAGTGTTCTTGCTGCTTTTTCTATGTATTTCTATGTATTTCTATGTAGTGGTATGGTTTAATACACTTTATGATCCATTTCGGTGGTGCCACTGGCTCCTGCTGCTGTCGGTCAGCCAATGAGAGAGGGTGGGGTCGACCACGGCTTCATGTCTGAATGAATACAGAGCTGCGGATCGGCTTGGGTGTCCCCATTGCAAGCTGCTTGCTGTGGGGGGCACTCAACAGGAGAGAGGGGCCAGGAGCACTGATGAGGTTCCAGGCTGCTCTGTGCAAAGCCACTGCAAAGAGCAGGTAAGTTTTATAACATGATTTCTTTGGGAAAAAAAAGACTTTTTAGCTGTGATGTTCTTATCCAGGCAGCACAAGCAGCTTTGCTTTGGTGCCGCCTAGTGGTGTCTTATTGTACTGCACCTGTTTGTGATGACTATGGGTGGGCTCAGGTGCCATTTATGAGTTATAAAAAAATGGGAAATGACACAATGAGGTTTAGCATGAAACCTCAGGTTATCTACCCACTCACTATGTGTGTAGCAATACATATAAAGAAGGCAGACTAACTGAGCTGCTTAAGGACCCACAAATGAGCCACAGGGGTATGGGTACAAATGCAAGAAACTACAAAATGATCTAGAAAAAATATCAAATTTTATTGATAAAAATCTTCAAATCCCCACAATAGAATGGGGGGGGGGCATCACCAGTAAAGACAGTGTCTAATGTACACATTGTGCCAGATGCCACACTTGCCTGTACACAGTTCAAACCTATCCAATAAAGTGAGCAATGGCAATAGACTGGGAGGTAGGGTACACTAGAACAGTCCGGGAGGTGATATCCTAAACAAGCTAAACTATGGTGGCTATATTGCTCAGTGGATGATCCCCATTGGACATAACTGACAACACATGTATTCAGTGTACTAGGCTATTAATAGTCCCAATTTGGAAGGTCATAATATTCACATGGAGGAAAATACTGTGTGATAGAAAAACCACGAACAGTGTGAAAATTGGGCTATGCAGCAGATTCAGGTAGCAAGCATAGCGTGAGCAGCAAATGGCATATAGGAAGCGGCACTTGTTTGACAAAGAGCAGAGGATAAAGGTTGTTGTCAGTTAATGGTGCCTGTAGACGTGCAAGTCCAACCTTAAGACTATCACAATGCATCAAGACATGCTGCTCAGCGCTACTGTGTAGGATGTCTACAGAAGGTAACTGCACACTGCTGCTCAGGATAAGTGTTCTCAAAGTTCCTGTGTACCAGCCGTGATGTTGAGTCCCACTGCAGCTTCCTGGGCAGGTGGTAGACATGCCTGGTGATGTCAACGTGTTTTCACTGGAAACCCAGCTTCTTCAGGACATAGTGCCCCTTAGCTGAGATGTGCTAAAATGCCATTTATGAGTGATCTGTTGGGTAAATTAGAGTGGCTTTGCGCTCTGCGCCATGGTCCTCGAGTGGCACTGGGCACAAGCTTGCTAGTACCTCTTGTGATTACCCTCTAGGTTCCCCTCTCTTGTATATGATGGGTAGCTAGCAGAGGGATAGGGCAAAAGGGAATTTACATGTGTCCTGCCAGTGAGTCTGCAGACAGTATTTTGTTTTTCATGAGTTGCCTATCCTTGACATGAGTGCCCCCTGCCCTTAGTTTCTTTTTGGACACTGTCTTTTTTTTTTTCTCCCAGTGCATGAGGCGAGTTTCCAAGAGTCGGGTGTTTGGCAGCCTGTTTTAGAACCCATACTAGTGGCCCTAGGGCGGACAAACAACTCAGTTTCCCATGTACTATATGGCTGAGAGTTTCAGGTTGAGGCCAGGCTTCATATAAGAGTTTATGTACCCCTTAAGCAATATCCAATAGGAAGCATTTGCTGACTTCTGTCCTGGTTTTTCCTGCTTAAAGTTTTATCACTACCTATCTAATGTTAAACCTCTTCCCACCACCATTCTAAGCCCTATGCTAACTACCCTGTAAAGATATGTATACTAGCCTAATCTAACCATTAGATGTAATACAAATGTGTGTATTGCCTTGCCAACAGCTATTGGCATAGATTTATGGAGTAGAGCAGATCTGGGGATTAATGCTAGTGATGGGATTTTGTACTGGTTTTCCTTATAATATGGTGCAAATTGAGTTATTGGTTACCATGTCTTCAGGGGCGTATTTTGCATAGTCGTGCGACGTTGCACCCAAACAAAATTGACGTTTTTATTTTTTTATCCACAAATAGAGCTTTCTTTTGGTGGTATTTGATGACCTCTGCTTTTTTTTTTTTTTTTTTTTTTTTATTATTTTTTGTGCTATAAACAAATGTGTGGAGAAAAAATAGATTTTTCTCTTATCGTCCATGGACGGACACAGCTCCTTAAATCTTGACAAGTGGGTTATGTTCCCTGTTTACAGGAGAGGACTGGGCAGAAACATGTTTGTTAATGTAACATGTATTTAATTATCCGAGTTGAACCGTCCCGCCCAGGGGGCGCTCCCTCCAGACATAACCCTCCTCGCTGCAGCATGCAGCCTCTGTTTCGTTCTGCCTAGCAAGGAGAAGGACGTTTGGCTCCCTTTTGGGCCAAGCGCCCTTAGGAGAAATTTTATTTTGCTTTTCTTGAATCTTCTTTCAACTGTCAGCTGAGACAAGCTGGATAATGTAGATCCTTATAGTCAGTCTGACCAGCAAGCGTGGGCACACCTTTGCAAAGAGTCTGGGTCTGCCACACCATACCCCATGACTCCTGGGGTGGCTGGTGAGCTTTGCTCCGAGGTCCACATATGACTATTCTGTGGTGTTGTCTCGCTCACAGTGGACCGGGCCGACGGCTACCTCCATTGCGGTTGTAGTTCTGTCAGGAATGTGTCTGCGAGTCCTCGCTCAGACGGGTAAGTACAGTCCCTCACGCTTCGGTGGGTTGGTACAGCTGGGGTTCGGGGGTCCTCTTCTCCTCCCTTCTCTGCTCCTTTTCCTTTGCTGCAATGCTAACATTGCCGCTGTTGGGGGGGGGGGGGGAAGCTTCCTGATGGGATTGTTATCTGGCCTGTGTTTTTCTTTTTTGTATGGAGCTTTCCTGTGAGGGGTTTTTCACTGTTAAAAAGCCCTGGAGGCTTTTCATGTTTAAACTTGGCATTTTGCCGCTATTTGGCCGGCGCTGGTGCCATTTTTTTGGGAGGTTTTTCAATTACATTGAAAACTCCCATTGGGGCCCATTTTGTCGTAGCTGCGCTATGGCGCAGCTTACATTGCGGTCAGCCATTTTCCTGTGGTCACGTTCTGAATGCTCGGTGGCCATCTTGGAGTAGTCCTGACCCCTAGTGCTGTATCCTACGGTGCACACAGGTCCCTGCAGATGCCTGTTACCTCGCGGTTCTCTTCGTCTCACACGCCGTGTGCTGAGGGCGGACGGCAGCGCTGGGCAGTCTCCTCCTGAGGTGAGTCCTCTGGGTACCCCTGGTCAGCGCAGCAGTTGGGTGTGATCCCCTGAATAGGGCTCTAGGAGCTTCTGTTTATTTGTAAGGACAGGTGTGCATACACCTACATAATAATATTTACATAGTGTGTATGTATAATATTTGGAGTCAGTATCTGGGTCATTCCCCAACGCTGGTGGTAGCAGCAGGTGTTAGCACCTGGGATTCCCACAGGTTTTATTGTTGGTCCTGGACACGTTTGTGCCAGGGTGGGGGTGGACTGTGGATGGACGCTAAGAGTGTCCCCTTCGCCCCCACTCGGTGGAGAGGCTCCTTTCTTCACGTATGGTGGACAGGGTGCTTTCCTCTATTTACTTTAGGCTGGCCTGTGCTGGGGGGGCCGCGGCCTTCAGGGCCTTTTCAGCCTGGCAGCGGGACTTGCCGGCCCTCACATCGGAGGACTGGTCGGAGGGATTGCAGCAGTGCATTCCCCTCATATCGGCGAAGGAGCGTTTTTTATTCAGTTATTTAAAATGTATTCATAGCATCTAGGGTTGTCCCGATACCACTTTTTTAGGACCGAGTACAAGTACCGATACTTTTTTCAAGTAGTCGCCGATACCGAATACCGATACTTTTTTTAAACGAGTCCCTAAATGCAGCCATGTCATGTCCCCCACATATTGCAGCCACGTCATGTCCCCTACATATTGCAGCCACGTCATGTCCCCTACATATTGCAGCCACGTCATGTCCCCTACATATTGCAGCCACGTCATGTCCCCTACATATTGCAGCCACGTCATGTCCCCTACATATTGCAGCCACGTCATGTCCCCTACATATTGCAGCCACGTCATGTCCCCTACATATTGCAGCCACGTCATGTCCCCTACATATTGCAGCCACGTCATGTCCCCTACATATTGCAGCCACGTCATGTCCCCTACATATTGCAGCCACGTCATGTCCCCTATACCTCCAGCTCCTCTGATTTTTCCCGCCGCCGCCGGGTTATTTCCTGTGCAACACAGCGAGCATTACAAGTTTTCGTTGGTAAACTTGTAATACCCGCGGCGCCATGTATATCCGTGTATAGACACTCCCCCCTTGCTCGCGATTGGACGGATCCGTCCAATCGCGTGTCTATACATGGCGCCGCGGGTATTACAAGTTTACCAACGAAAACTTGTAAATGCCCGCTGTGTTACATGGGGATAAGCGGGGGGGGGGGGAGTATTTTATTTCGGTATCGGGGGTATTTGCGGGAGTACAAGTACTCCCGCAAATACTCGGAATCGGTCCCGATACTGGTATCGGGACAACCCTAATAGCATCTATTATACACCTCAGAGGCTGGTGGTTATTTACCACACCTCCGAAGATAAATGTCCAGATGCAACCGGGACGTGGGGAATTTTATCCACATGGTCTGGCTCTGCCCGAGAGTCCAGGAGTTGTGGCGGCTGAGATTGAATCGGTTGGAGGCGTGGCTGTTGGGCTGAATCCCTTGATCCTATTGCTGGGTATCAGATAACCTCCCTACCTCTACACAAGCTTTTAATCTTCTATACGGCTTTCTATGCTCTTAAAGCGATCCTACTCTAATGGAAGGCAGCTGACCCACCTGGTCTATCTACCTGGCGGAAGCTGGTGAACGACACCCTCCCCATGTATAAGCTAACGTACATGGGACGTAACTGCCCCAAGAAGTTAAGATCTGGGTGGCGGCCAGGAGACTGACGGTCTAATGTGCTTGGGTCTAGTTGTATGCCTTTTTTCCTCCCGGGGTGGTCCTGGGCTTTCCCCTACCCCTCCGGTCTATGGTGTGGATTGGTAGGGCCCTCACACCTACACTTTTTGGTAATAATTCCATGTCTGGGAATCAATGTGGATGCACGCTGTAATATGTGCTGCGGTCACTCCATTTAGCTCGCTGGATGGGATGTCGCCCCCTCCCTCTCCTCCCCCCTTCCCTCTCCTCTTCCTTTTTTTTCCCCCTCTATTTTTTTTTTTTTTTCCCCTCTGCTATCTGGATAAGCTATCATGTTTGCTAATGAAGATGGTTTTCCTTGCACTGTCTGTAACAAATGTTTGGAGCCTTATGGCCCTGTGTGTATTTGACTGATATAACCATTTGATTTTTTTTCTTGAATAAATATTCCTTCTGTTAAAGTGCCCCCTTCCCCTCCCATTATCACCTGGGGAATGCTCTGTTATGGAGCCATGGACCAGGTACCTGGGTAGTAAAAAAAGGGAAAATAAGCAGGATAAGGCATTTATGGGTGTGCTTCTCACTGCTGCAAGGGACTCTCCTAAGCTGGATAGGGCAGCTGGGTTTACGCCAAGGGCTCGCATTTTTTTTGGATCACACAAATCGGACCACTCTGTGTAGGTCTTTTATTTCTGTGCCATTCTCTGATAATTTCTAAGATGCGGAATGAGAAAAGCCGCTGAGGGCGTTTGTAGTCCCTCACCCACCGGGCAGTTCGGTGTCCCTTTGCGCCTTTTCAAAAGGTGGGCTTCTTCTCTGGTGGTGGACCCTCCGGGTGTCATGTATAGGTGACCACTCTCCCTATTGCAAGAACCCCCGCTTGTATGGATCTGACTGATGGAAGATCTGAAGTACTGACTCGTTCCATGTTTACAATGCTGGGGTCTGACTTGCAGCCTATTGTGGCCACTAATCTGGGGTCTGTCACTCAGAGTGAGCATTTTGGACCAGACAGTGGAGGAGCACCGACTCTCTCCCAAAGTTCTTTCCTTGTGTCTTCCTCTCCCGGCCCATCGGTCTGACTTGGGCAGTTTGGGACTTGCTAAGCTGCGGGGTAATTTTACTTTTCCCCCAGGACGAGAGGTTTGGGGTTTTCTATGGGCCTCAGGTTTGTGACCGTCGGGTAGTTCCGCATGGGATCCATTCGTTTGGTGGTAGCTGCGCTCCATCCGGGGAAAGTCCTGGCATCCTTGGACATCAGGGACTCATGCATGTCCTGTTTTTGCTCATGTCTTTTTTTTTTTTTTTTTCTGTGCTTTGTGATGAGAGGGTCTCTGTCAGCCTGTGGCCCTCTCTTTTCATCTGGCGTCGGCACCATGGGTCTTTAGCTAGGAGCTTGCACTTATCCTAACTTTTGTTGGGACAGCGAGGCTTTGCCTCATTGGCTACTTGGACTACTTTCTTCTAAGAGCTGCTTCTGTCGCAGACCTAGTGGATGTGTTATTCCCATTCAGACCCTCCGAAGATTCAGGTGGGTGTTAAACGTTTAGGCCAGAAGGTCTAGCTCAGTGGCAGCAAGCCCACCTTCCATGTGTGCGACCCAGAGTTCAAATCCTGGACCTGCTAAGTTCCGACTCGGCGTTGGAGTATCTAGGGTTGGTCCGGACTCCTCGGTGGTCCTTCTTCCCCCTGGAGAAATTGCAGACTCTTCAGTTTGCGGTGAAGGTATTGGCATCACACAATCTGTCTTCTCCCTGGGCACCTGCCGGTCTGGGGCCTGTGGGTAGCCTCCTTTTGAGGCAGTACTGTATGCCCAGTTCCACACTCGGGTTTTCCAGGGGAAATACTGCCCAGGTGGTAAAAATCTCTTGTCTCTGAAATCATCAGATTCTGGTGCACCACCTAGTCAGTCTATCTGAGTTGGTGGCGGAGATCGACTCTTCGGTCCAGGAAGTTGTTTCTTCCTTCCAGTGGACGGATGCCAGCCTCACGGGTTGTGGGGGCACTAGGGGTCCAGTCGGCCCTGATTCGCTGGCCTTGCGTGGACCTACAGCCACACCTCCCTGAATGTGCCCGCTCTTGTCTGGTCTCGGTAGCTACCCAGGGTCGGGCCTGGCTAGTGCCTGGGCGGAAGACCGCCTGGGAATACCGTTCATTGTCCTACTATTTTAGGTGATCAGGCTATGTTTCTCCTCGCGGTCGAGGAGGTTGTAAGGTCGTCCGATCTGGTTTCAGCTGGACAATGCCAATGCTTCGGTCTACCATCGGGTATACTACTGGTGGACTACTGGAGTGGCCAGATGCTGGACATGGGCAACTGGTCTTTGTGCTTGGGTGTTTTGGCTCCCTTACAGGAGGTGAGCCTCACAGGGCATGGATCTCCTGGCCACTCGTTTCCACCACAAGGGTGTTGAGTTGGTGGCCAGGTCTAGTGATCTGGTACAGATGCGTCAGTTGTGCTGTTGGCCCTGTGGGGTCTGTATCGGCAACTTTTTGCCGTTCCTCTATTGTAGTTGCTTCCTTGGTATGCCGATATTGGGCGCCTGGTAGTGGAGGTACCCTGGCGGTTGCCAGGGCGGGATATCACTCTCTCGAGGTCCCATACTTCCTCCTGTTGTATAGTCACTGACTTGCTCAACATGGCTATTGGAAGCCAGACTTTAAGTGACCGGGGTCTGTCCGACTGTCGTCTCAACAATGCTGAGGGCACAGTAGTTGCACCTGGCAGGCCTACATCTCTTGGTGCGAAGGAATGGAGTGACGTCCACGAACATACTCGGTGTCCAGGGTCCCGCTGTTTTTTTTACAGCTTGGAGTGGATCTAAAAATGGCTTAAAGCACCATTTTGGGCCGGTTTCAGCCTTGGCTCTGTTTTCAGTGGCCATTTTGCGGCCTGTTCCCTGGTGAATCCCCCTTTTTTTTTTTTTTTTTTTTTTTTTTTTTGTGTGTGGAAGGGGTTTGTCATGTACTTCCCCCCCCCCCCCCCCCCTCTTGGCCCATCTCTTCCCCCATGAGTTTTGACACTGGTGCTCTCGGTTCTTCAGAAACCTTCCTTTTGGAAACAAAGATAGTGTCAAGAAATTATCTCAAAAGGTGGCCCCTTTAGTGGCCTTTACCTCTTAGAGGGGTTTCTGAGTTGGCGGTCTTGTCTTGCAAGCTGCAATGCTTGATCTTCCATAAGGATTAGGTGGTGGTGCGCCCACGACCTTCCCTTCTTCCAAAGGTGGTTTTCGGCCTTTCGCCAGAATAAGGACATTATTCTTCCATCCTTCTTTCCTTGGCCGGCGCATCCTACGGGGGTTGCCTTTCATACTTTAGGCATGGTACGCGCTTTGCGGGTGTACCAGCCTGCTACGGCCCTGTTTCGGAGATCTGACTCTTTTGTGTCGGTGTCTGGTCCACAAAGGGGCCTGGTGGTCTCGCCGACCACCATTTCTCGGTGGATCAGGCAGGCTGTCATACATGCCTATGCTCTCAAGGGGCGGGCCCCCCTTTCTGTTACGCCACTTTTGACCAGGGCAATTTTATCCCCCTTTCACTTTTAATAATGGTATAAAGGACAAATGGAGAAGATGAATCTCCTCTCAGGGGCACAGACAGTCGTAAATGACAATTGTTCTATCCCCTCCCACCTCATTACTAAAAATATTTTCTATAGTTCTCCTTTTTGACCTGCACAAGGTTGAAACTGCAATTTTTATTTTATTTTGCTGGCAAGTTATCTTTGAGTACAGTTGAGTTACTGGTTGCTATAGAATCTAGGATCGTTTGGGTAGAAACGACAAATTCACAATGAATGCAGCCCATCCCGTTACTCTCTTGGTGCAAGTTGTCTGAGGTTCATACACTAACTTTACTAAAGGCCTCTGAGTGCAAGCATTACAACTCTGCATCCCTATGCTCTGCCATCCTACTACAATATAAATATTGTCTTGAAATTGGTCATAGTAAGGAAGCCAGAAATCTGGAAACCAGGGGGGAGCAACGCTACGGCTTGATGTGTTAAACCGCTATATGTAGAGGCGAGGACCTAAAGGCAACATTAACAAAGTGGAATTCTTGATGTTGAAATTCTGAAGTTCTGTCTGCAATACAGTGCGACTTGTCACAGTTGAGTCAGTGAGGCAGGGGATTAGCTACAGGAGCTCCACACGGCGCACGTCTCCTAGAGTAGGAGCGTGTGTGCTATAGCTCCAGGCAGGCTTAGGAGGCAGACAGGCAGAGTCCCTCCCAGCACTGCTAGCTCAGTCCTCTCTCCAGTTCCAGACCTGGAAATCCTGTGCCACTGACCTCTCCTTCTCCAGCACAGCTCCCTGGCTCTCTGCAGGTAAGAGCCCTCTACCAGAGCTGCTGACGGCCGTCCTTTTCAGGATAAAGCCGCAGCAGCAATACAGATCTCCTTTTCTCCTCCTCCTTTTTTTTGTGTCCCTTTGCACTCCCACACCTTCATCATCCTCAAGGGCCCCCCTCTCTATCCTCTCTACCCTCCGCCCGAAAATTTGTGCCGTTCTGGGGCTCTTTTTGAGAGCACCGCGCCAGGCCGCTCTGAATCGCGGGGCCGCGGTCTAGGAAAGACCGCGGCTTCACTTGCGGCCTAACGGCGCGCCGCTCCCCACGCCTCTGTGGTCCTCACCCAGCCTCCAGGAATCCCCCCTTACCCCAGAAAGACAGAAGGACAGTTACCCTGCCCTGTCTTACACCCTCTCAGTTAAAGCAGCACCCTGTCAGCCCTCATCCCATCGCCTGTGCAGACAGCCATCCCACCAGACCAGCAACAGGGTCACCCTCTTAGCCCCAGCCCCCCTCCCCCCCCCCCCCAGTCCTCCAACATACAGAAGCTTGATCCAGGGGTCACCCGATCGCCTCTTACAGGGGTCAGGAAGGAATTGTTCCCTACCGAAGCATATTGGCCGAGCTCCGCCAGGGTTTTTTGCCTTCCTCTGGACCAAGCCGGGAGAGAGGAGTTTAGCCAATACCTCTCCCCACTGCCCTAAAATCCACCCCCCCCCCCCCCCTGGTGTATTGGCGATCATGGCATGTAGGCAATATTCTGCCGAAACCATTTGGAGTTTGAGGCAATGCGCCGCAATACTGCCAGCCATCACCAAAAAAGCCCTAAGAACTGAGCGACTATTGAGAATCGATCATAGATCGACGGTCAGACATTTCAGTCATTTACCCCAGCTCAAGCACATATCATGTGCTCTGATCAATACAAGATCGGCAGTAAAACACCGACTAGAAATCCCCGACTTCATTCAACAAAAGGATCTAGATTGTCTTTTTATTACAGAGAGCTGGCTCACAGCCGACTGTAACACCATTCTAGGAGAACTGGTGCCAGAAAACTATCGTATCATTACAGAAAACAGAATAGGGCAAAGAGGAGGCGGCCTGGCGGTGATCTATAAGACTCATCTTACGATCACCAAACCAGTCCGCCAAAACCCTCTTCCATTCATGGAAACCCTTACTCTGCAACTTCAAGCAAATTCAAAGGAGACCGTCCACATTCTGCTCTGCTATAGGCCGCCCGGCCCAAAATCGCAGCTGCTATCATCTTGGACGGATTTCTTCTCCACTTATACCCTCAACAGCAAACAACTTTTGCTGCTAGGTGACTTCAATCTCTGGGCAAACTCCTCACTAGACCCCATTGCAGACGCCTGTATTGACCACCTGGAAGGATTAGGATTGCAGCAACTAGTGTGTGGGCCCACACATGCTTCAGGTCACACACTTGATCTTATTTTCAGACAAGCTCTGGAAATAAAAATTTGGGAAAATGAAAAATTGCCATGGACAGACCACCATGCAATTATATTCAGTATTACCACCATCCCCCCTACAACAAAAACATCAAATCCAGTGACAACACACTGGACTAGATGTCAGAAGAAGCTCCACTCGGAACTCTTCAAAACGACTTTAAGGAAAGAGATAGAAACAACTCAGCCGCATCAAACGGCCGTTGAAACATTGGAAGCCATAAACTCGGCCATGCTACAGTCAGCCGACTTGGTAGCGCCAAAACGAAGAACCCGCATTTGGAAAAACAACCGCAGCTGGTTTAATAACCAGCTGTCGTTACTGAAGCAAGAACGCAGAAGGGCAGAATCTGCCTGGAAAAGATGTTCTTCAGAGCTAAACCTATCCATCTACAAGGCGACTACAAGAAAATGCCACAAAGGAATTTTCCAAGCCAAGAAAAATTATTTTTCGGAGGCTATCAACGGTGCCCTAAACCGTCCCCGCGAACTCTTCAAGATGGTCACCCATACCATGAAGCCAGGATGCATTGAAGCCCCCAGTTCAGACACAAGAATTTTGCAATGAACTATCGGATTACTTCATTAATAAAATCGAGGTAATCCGCGAAAGCATTCAGCAAAACAATTCTCCCCCCAGCCCCCCCCCCCGCAGCCTCTCACACAGCACCCATAGAAATTCTCCGATATCAGGTAAGTTCACCCTGGAACCCATCTCCATCGAGACCACTAAGAATGTCATTTGTACTCTGCGCAATGGCACAGCGCCAAATGACATTATCCCCACAAAACTGCTGAAGGAATGCGCCTACATCCTGGCTCCTCCCTTCACGCAGCTTATCAACCAGTCTTTCTTGGAGGGCATAGTGCCCTCACAGTTGAAAGAGGGTATAATCCAACCCATCCTGAAGAAACCCTCCCTGGACCCCAAGGACCCACTCCACCGCCGTCCCATAACAAGCCTCAACGTACTCTCTAAGATAATGGAAAAAGTAGTGGTACAACAGCTGCAACTGCATCTAGATACCTACAAGCTACTTGACCCATTGCAATCAGGCTTCCGTCCCGGACATGGGACGGAAACAGCATTGCTGAAAGTATGGGACGATGTTCTCAAGGCCGCAGACAAAGGAGAATCTTGTCTCCTGGTTCTGTTGGACCTAAGTGCAGCTTTCGACACTGTAGACCACAATCTGTTACTGACTCGGCTTGCTGAAGTAGCCAGAGTCGCAGAAAGCGATTTATCTTGGTTCTCCTCTTTTTTGGAAAAACCGATCGCAAACAGTGAAGTTAGGACCTTTTACGTCTGAAAAACGCACAGTAACATGCGGAGTCCCTCAAGGATCGCCTCTGTCACCAGTGCTGTTTAACATTTATCTTCGTCCTCTTTTTGAGATTATCAGCAGCCAAAAACTGCTCTACCACTCATATGCAGATGATACGCAACTGTATTTCCGTATCTGCAACAGACAGGATCACCACCTCAATCTAGAGACATGTCTCTCTTTGATAGAGGACTGGATGACAAAGAGTTACCTTAAACTCAATGGAGCAAAAACAGAACTTCTTCTGTTTCACGCCAAGCGTAGGAATCAACTTTCAACAGCGTGGACCCCCCCACCTATTTTGGGCAAAATCATCACCCCTAGCGCCAAAGTCAAAAGCCTAGGGGTCATTTTTGACTCCTTTATGACAATGGACGCTCAAATAGGGTCAGTAGTCAGCGGATCTCACCATCTACTGCGCCTACTACGCAGACTCACTCCGTTCATCCCCAAAGAAGATTTAGCGGTCGTGGTTGGAGCTATTGTAAACTCCAGGCTGGATTATGCAAATGCCCTTTACCTCGGCCTCCCCAAGTACCAAATCGCTCGTCTGCAAGTCGTTCAGAATACGGCCGCCAGACTTGTGACTGGGAAAAAACCCTGGGAATCCATCTCACCTTCACTGAGAGCCCTTCATTGGCTGCCAGTTAAAGACAGAATTGCTTTTAAAGCTCTCTGTCTTACGCATAGATGTGTCCATGGGAATGCCCCCCTTTATTTATGCGAAATAATAAAAGCGCATAATCCCAATCGCGTTTTGCGATCCACGAATCAGAACCTGCTCCAGGTTCCGAAAGCCAACTTCAAGTCCAAAGGAGAAAGAAGATTCGCGATCCAAGGTCCCAGACTATGGAACGCTTTACCAACCAACATCCGGTTGGAGGAGAACCACCTAGCATTTAGGAAAAAGGTCAAGACTTTTCTCTTTTGATATCAAAGGAGACAGGAACAACAAGCGCCCAGAGGCGATTCAGTTCGCATGTGCCGCGCTATACAAGTTTTTCATTCATTCATTCATGAAATGTGTGAATCATTTAGAATTTAATTTTTTTATTTTTTTTATTTTAGATATGTAGTTCCCTGTCGTAAGGCATAACCAGTCAAATTGCTTCATCACTTCTGGTTCAGTTTTGCAGTCTCTTGTCACCAATGTTCACATTAGGCAAAAATCTGTGGTGTGAAATGCTGTCAAATTGATCCTTGAGCATGCTGGAGGTATACAGTTGACATGGGAAGCTGAAAAGCTATACCAGGAAGTAGGGTTGTTGCCTTTCTGTTGCGCTGGGTTTGAATTGTGCAAGTAATGAGGTGTGTCTGTGTATACATTTCTCTTTCCTTCTACCATTATTTCACAATATAACTTTTTAAACCTCCCCACTGTCTTATTTATTTTGATTGCATGGTAAGGGTGACTTTCTAACTTTTTTTTTTTTTCTCTTAGATTCCACAGGAAAATACTGGACTGTAGGCAGTGATACATCTGTTACTAGCAGTAGTTCTTCCCCTGTTGATTTCTTCTTTGAATTCTATGATCAGAATAAGGTAGCGATCAAGGTGAATGGCCTCTACCTGAAGGGTGATCATGCTGGAGTTTTGAAAGCCAATGCAGAATCCGTTGACTCGTCCAGCCTGTGGGAATACTAAAAACCTGGAACCTGTGGCCTCCAACTTTAGCTGAATCTCTCATGGTTGGGTACAAAAAAATGTAAATGTGTTACTTGTCGCTCTGCATGTGCAGGGCATTACGCAAAGCTTTGTTTACTGGAGAGGTTGTTATTTCAGTTTAATCTTATAAACCTTCTATAGCTCAACATGATCTGCTCCTGTCGGTGATTTAGTTCAAAACTATTTGCCCTCTAAAGGGCACAAATTGAGGCAAATGCACCATTGTTCATAGCACATCCTAATAGGATAAACTGCTACCTCGTTTTACAACTGTTTTTATGGAATATGATCTTGGCACCAAAGTTCAGAATATACTTTAGCCTGGGTTACCTTCTATAATACCGTTTTTAACAAAATCTTGAGGAGCGGTTGTACATTGTAACCCTAACAACTGGAGCTTCCTTCTTAAAAACTGCACCCAAAGCACTACAGAAGAGTAAACCTTGGTTAAGATGTTCTGTATGGAAGACACTGATTCGTAGTGCTGGAAACGGCTTAGTGTAGACGGGTCTTTCTGATCCCAGTAGTATCTCGCATCCACCTCCCAAAGGAAGTGTGGTGCTGCTAGGATGAGAAACCATATCGTTACCATGGAGCTGCCTTGAAGTACCAAGAATCTAGTGAAAGTTAAGGGTGCATAGTCTGATATAAATTCTTCTTTGTGTATAGACGCATGTCTCCTGTGCAAGTCTCCTGCTCCTACACACAACTATACACAAGGGAGATGAGAACTACCTCAAACGGGGATTTATAAAATGTAACCCACATTGTAATGTCATGAAAGCCAAACCACCTGTATAAAAGCTACACATTAGATTCAAATTATGCTTAATCTAGCAGCATTGTGATACCAGCATCTCCAAGTATAAGGTGTCTTCTGCTAAAATTTAGTAAAAAATAACAAGTTTTGTACTAAAAGTGAGCTCTACCTAAATGGTGTTGGACACAATATAGGTATTTTATCTATTTCAGCAGTGTACCAACTTACCATGCATGGCTTTGCAGCGTCATACTATTGGGACATGCTCTATATAATGGTGCTATAAATATTGATCATTTTTAGTTTGGTTGGAATATGATCTTTCTGGGCTGCGGTGAAAACACAAGATTAGTTCTGGAAATTGCAGTCTTTCAAAAAGTGTTCTGTTAGAAGTAACAGTACAGATCTGTCTTAATTGAAATAACGTACTAGAACCCCATTTCTGTGGTCTTTTTACTGCTTCTGCATATACACCCTTCACTTGTGTAGATGTCCAGGTTTAAGTCTCCTTTTTAGGCGATCAGTCTCAGTGCATTATTGTAATGAGGAATCTGTTCCTTATACTGGCTATCTTTTTTTAAAACCCTTTTAGACCACAACTTGTGAGCTCAGTAAATTCTACTTTCCCATTTGTAACTTTTTTTTTTTTTTTTTTTTTGAAAAGCCGTGTACATTAAGCCTCATAAATCCACAGTTTACCGACTGTTATGCTGTGTCTGCACATTTAACTTTTTTTTTTTTTTTTTCTTTTCTGGATTACTTGGAATGCCTTTTTTTATACTGGAAGTTAAGCAAGGGAAAAAATGACCGTGACAGTATTATGTATTTTTTTCTTTAATCTTTGTTTTTTCTAATAGTTGCTGTAATTTAATGCGTTTATAAAATGTATTGTAACTACAGTCAATTTCAAATATCGCCAAGACTAATTTTTTGTTTTGGGTATTTGACTATTTTGGACATGTTTGTCCATGGTTGGCTTTTTTTTTTTTTAATGTGGTCCTTGAGGATGGAATAAAATATATTACCAGTGTTCTTTAGCCTGCTGCTTGTGAACTTGTGCTGTTTTCCATCTAGCTGGTCTAAAAACCCGCTGCTTGCTGATACCTATGGCTTTTACCACTTAAATGACAAATAAAACTGGAAACATTATTATATGCATTTTGTCTGTGCTTCATTCTTTCAATTTATATTGTACTGAATATGTGCATTACAATCTGATGTACTGTACAAATTACAGCTGCCTGTACAAAGTTTAGGTTTACTGTTAATTTTTAAAAGCGTACCCTATGTTTCTAAATATTCAAGATCAGTCAGATAAGGTAAGAAAACAAATTAAAGGTAAACCTATTACCGATTTTAAATGTAGTAAATCAAAGGGATTGCCAGTGGGGGGGGAGACGTGTGTGTGTGTGTGTGTGTGTGTGTGTGGGGGAGACGTGGCTGCGTGTGTGTGGGGGAGACGTGGCTGCGTGTGTGTGGGGGAGACGTGGCTGCGTGGGTGTGGGGGAGACGTGGCTGCGTGTGTGTGGGGGAGACGTGGCTGCGTGTGTGTGGGGGAGACGTGGCTGCGTGTGTGTGGGGGGGAGACGTGGCTGCGTGTGTGTGGGGGGGGGAGACGTGGCTGCGTGTGTGTGTGTGGGGGGGGAGACGTGGCTGCGTGTGTGTGGGGGGGGGGGGGAGACGTGGCTGCGTGTGTGTGGGGGGGGAGACGTGGCTGTGTGTGTGGGGGGGGAGACGTGGCTGTGTGTGTGGGGGGGAGACGTGGCTGTGTGTGTGGGGGGGAGACGTGGCTGTGTGTGTGGGGAGGGGTGGGGGGGGGAGACGTGGCTGTGTGTGTGGGGGGGGGGACGTGGCTGCTGTGTGTGTGGGGGGGAGACGTGGCTGCTTGTGTGTGTGTGGGGGAGACGTGGCTGCTTGTGTGTGGGGGGGGAGACGTGGCTGCTTGTGTGTGGGGGGGGAGACGTGGCTGATGTGTGTGGGGGGGGGGGGGAGTGGCTGCTTGTGTGTGGGGGGGGGGGGGAGACGTGGCTGCGTGTGTGGTGTGTGGGGGGGGAGGGGGGGAGACGTGGCTGCTTGTGTGTGTGGGGGGGACGATGGCTGCGTGTGAGGAGACGTGGCTGTGTGTGGGGGGGGGAGACGTGGCTGGTGTGGGGGAGACTGTGTGTGTGGGGGAGACTGGGGGGTGTGTGGGGGGGGGGAGGGGCTGCTTGTGTGTGGGAGACGTGGCTGTGTGTGGGGGGGGGGAAGACGTGGCTGCGTGTGTGTGGTTGGGAAGACGTGGCTGCTTGGGGGAGAGACGTGTGTGTGGGGGGGAGGACTAGGCTCTGGGGTGGGTGGGGGGGGAGTGGTTTGGTGGGGGGAGATGTGGCGTGGGTGGGGAGTGGCTGTGTGGGGGGGGGGGAGGGACGTGTGTGTGGGGGGGGGGGGGGGGGGGGGAGACGTGGCTGTGTGTGTGTGTGACGTGGCTGCGTGTGGTGTGTGGGGGGGAGACGTGGCTGTGTTGTGTGTGGGGGGAGAGACGTGGCTGCTTGTGTGGGAGACGTGGCTGTGTGGGGGGGGACGTGCTGTGTGGGGGGAGACGTGGCTGTGCTTGTGTTTGGGAGGGTGGGGGGGGGGGAGAGTGGCTGAGAGACGTGTGTGGCTGCGAGTGGCTGGTGTGGGGGGGGGGGGGGAGAGACGTGGCTGCTTTGTGGGGGGGGGAGAGACGTGGGGGACGGGTGGGGGGGGTGGGGGGGGGGGGGGGAGACCGCGTTGGCTGCGTGGGTTGGTGGGGGAGGGAGAGGACGTGGGGCTGGCGGGACCACGTGGCTGTGGGCGGCGGGGGGGGGAGAGACGCGTGGCTGCTTGGCGTGGGGGGGGGGGGAGAGACCCGTGGCCACGCTTCAATGGCCTTGGCTGGTGGGGGGGGATACATGGCTGGCGTGTTGTCTTCCGTTCTATTTCGTCGGCGGGGGGGGGGGGGGGGGGGAGAGAGACGGTGGCTCTTTTTATCCTTCTTTTTGCTTTGATGCGGTGGGGCTGCTGCGGGGGGCTGTTGGGGGGGGGGGGACGGAGGGAGAGACGCCCCAATAGGAGGAGGACGCGGCGCGCGTTGGCTTGTTTGCGTGGGCGGTGGGCGTGGGGGGGGGGGAGATGGACGCGTGCTTGTGTGGGGGGGGGGGGGGAGGGGAGGGGGAGGAGACCCGTGGCTGGTTTTGGCCTTTCTGGCTGTTGCTGTGTGGCTGTGGGCTGTGCGTGGCTGGGGGAGAGACACCCCGCGTGTGACCTGTATTGCGTTGGGGGGGGGGGAGAGACGCGTTGGCTGTGTGGGGTGGACGAGCTGACTCGGAACACGCGTGGGGCTGTGTGGCGTGGGCGGGAGGGGGGTGGAGGGACCGCCGTGGCGCGTGGGGGGTAGCGGGGGGGGGGGGGAAGAGACCCGACGCGTGGCTGCGTGGGGGGGGGGAGAGACGCAGTGGCTGCGTGTGGTGGGGGGGAGGGGGGGGAGGACGCGGGCTGCGTGGGGGGGGGGGAAGAACGTGGCTGCTTGGTGTTGGGGGGGAGAGAGACCCGTGGCTGCGTGGGGTGGGAGTTGTGTGTGTGTGGGGGGGGAGAGACCGTGGCATGGCGTGGGGGTGGGAGAGGCTGTGTGGGGGGGGGGGGTGGAGGGGGGGAGACGCACCCGTGGGGGATTGCTTTTTGCTTGCTTAGTTGGGTTGGTGTGGGGGGGTGGGGGGGGGGGGGGGGGGGGGGGGGGGCGTGGGGGGGGGGTGGGGGGGGGGGAGAGACCGTGGCTTGCGGTGGGGGGGGGTGGACGTGGCTGCGGGAGAGACGTGCTGTGTGTGTGGGGGTGGGGGGGGGAGAAAGACGTGGCTGTGTGGGCGGGGCTGGAGAGACCTGGCTGTGTGTGTGTGACGTGGCTGGGCTTGCGGAAGACGGGGTGGGGCTGTGAGTGTGTGGAGGGAGAGACGGGCGGCCCTTGTGTGGAGGGTGGGGGGAGGCTTGTGTGGGAGTGTGTGGGGGGGGGGGGAGCGTGTGTGCGGGGTGTGTGGGGGAGGGGGGTGGGGGGGGGGGAGACCATGGGTGGGTGGGGTGCGTGTTGTTGTGTGTGGGGGGGGGAGAGACGTGGCCTGCTGGCGTGGGGGGAGACGTGGCTGAGACGTGGCTTGTGGGGGGGGGG
>CM056054.1:116881219-117068719 GCA_029574335.1 Rana kukunoris
TAATATAAAGGGGTCCAGTGGTGCAAGCTGCTGTGTAAAATAAAGGGGCCCAGTGGTGCAAGCTGCTGTGTAATATAAAAGGTCAAGTGGTGCACGGTGCTATGTAAAGGGGTCCAGATATGCAGGGTGCTGTGTAATATAAGGGGCCCAGCGGTGCAAGCTGCTGTGTAATATAAAGGGGGCCAGAGGTGCAGGCTGATGTGTAATATAAAAGGGTCCAGTGGTGCAGGGTGCTATGTAAAGGTGTCCAGAGCTGTGGGGTGCTGTGTAATGTAAGGGGCCCAGTGGTGCAAGCTGCTGTGTAATATAAAGGGGCCCAGTGGTGCAGGGTGCTGTGTAATATAAAGGTGCCCAGATGTGCAGGGTGCTGTGTAATATAAAGAGGTCCAGTGGTGCAGGGTGCTATGTAAAGGGGTCCAGAGCTTTGGGGTGCTGTGTAATGTAAGAGGCCCAGTTGTGCAAGCTGCTGTGTAATATAAAGGGGTCCAGTGGAGCAGGGTGCTGTGTAATATAAAGGGGTCCAGTGGTGCAGGGTGCTATGTAAAGGGGCCCAGAGCTGTGGGGTGCTGTGTAATGTAATTGGCCCAGTGGTGCAAGGTGCTGTGTAATATAAAGGGGTCCAGTGGTACAGGGTGCTGTGTAATATAAAGGGGTCCAGTGGTGCAGGGTGCTATGTAAAGAGGCCCAGAGCTGTGGGGTACTGTGTAATATAAAGGGGTCCAGTGGTACAGGGTGCTGTGTAATATAAAGGGGTCCAGTGGTGCAGGGTGCTATGTAAAGGGGCCCAGAGCTGTGGGGTGCTGTGTAATGTAAGGGGCCCAGGCTCACAGTGTAAACTGTGCCCACCTATCCAGTGCCACATCTCATATATATTTTGTTGGCACAGTAGATAACATATAAAAACAAAATTCACTGCAATACAGAATAGTAGTCAGTTGTCTGCCAGGGTGTCTTAGGATCACAGTGTAAACTATGCCCACCTGTCCAGTGCCACATCTCATATATATTTTGTTGGCAAAGTAGATAACTATTAAAATAAAAATTCACTGCAATACAGAATAGTAGTCATTTGTCTGCCAGGGTGTCTTAGGCTCACAGCGTAAACTGTGCCCATCTGTCCAGTGCCACATCTCATATATATTTTGTTGGCAAAGTAGATAACATTATAATAAAAATTCACTGCAATACAGAACAGTAGTTAGTTGTCTGCCAGGGTTGTTTGCGGTTGTTTGCGCTGCGTTAAACAGGGAGTTTGGTCTGTTAGAGTTTGGTCTGTCACTGTGAACCCTAACCTTGTCTTTAACCCTAACCCTATCTGTAACCCTAACCCTAACCCTGTCTGTAACCCTAACCCTAACTGTAACCCTATCTGTAAGTTACAGTTAGGGTTACAAATAGGGTTAGGGTTAGGGTTACAGATAGGCTTAGGGTTACAGTCTTTAACCCTAACCCTATCTGTAACCCTAACCCTAACTCTTACACTACCTGATCGATACAACATCATACCTGATGTTTTAAAGCAGGGATCCTCAAACTACGGCCCTCCAGCTGTGTCGGAACTACAAGTCCCATGAGGCATTGTAAAACTCTGACATTCACAGACATGACTAGGGCATGATGGGAATTGTAGTTCCTGAACATCTGGAGGGCTGTAGTTTGAGGACCCATGTTTTAAAGCATGTTATTCCAAACAATTTAGGAATGTTAGGTGATTTATGCCCTTTATGGATTAAAAACGGACTCTACGTAATTTTCGAAAGAAAGGAGTCACCGCTCCAGGTGGGATCACTAAATGGTTACAGGTGGTGCAGGATACCGAGGGTGCTGGCGGTGCACTAAGCAAAATGAAGACAAAGAAAAATGGATAGCCGCACTCCAAAACCTGATGGGTGGTCTTTTATTCAATAGACAGCATGTACAAAAATAGGGTCACAGCAGTGAAAACAAGGAACAGCCGATGCGTTTCGCACTGGATCAGCGCTTATTCATGGGAGTTTTGCCATGGATCCCCCTCCGGCATGCCACAGTCCAGGTGTTAGTCCCCTTGAAACAACTTTTCTATTGGGGCCAGAAAGAGTCCCTGTGGGTTCTAAAATTCGCCTGCCCATTGAAGTCTATGGCGGTTCGCCAGGTTCGCGAACAGTTGCGGAAGTTCGCGTTCGCTGTGCAAACGCAAAATTTTAGGTTTGCGACATCACTTTGGTGTTAAGGGCCCTTATCTTGTGCTATATTAAAGGCACTACAACTTGATCCAACATTACCAAGAAGTTATCAGTACTCTGCTCAGGTCAAGGCAGGCAGTAGCCTTACTTTATAATTACTATAATTCAGGGCTCAAAATTTGTGCTCGCCTCCTCGCCAATCGCGAGGAGATTTATGTACTGTGCGAGTGCCGCTCACTCACAGTAATTCAGCTAAGCTGCCGCGCCGTGCTGTCCCTTCACAGGCTAGCACAGGCTAGCAGCAGATTGGACAGCACGCCGCCCGGGACCGCCCCTATCCTCCTCCCATAGGCTAGCACCTTTCCATGTCACCCGGGACCACGCCTATTCACCGCCTACAGTCCAATAGAACAGATCTGGGACTGCCGCCCCGGATCCGCCCCTCTCCGCCTCTCACACTAGTCTCTCCACGCCACTACTATATCAGACGCCGCCCGGGACCGCCCCTTTTTTACCTCGGACCGCCCCTCTCTACCTCCTAGGCTCCCACACATCCAAGCAGTGCACCGTGCCCTCAGTAAAACGGTATTTTAAGATAGATCTGTGATGTGTGTTCTGGAGGCACTGGGAGTTTGCTGGGAGGGGGATTGAAGGAACATGTTGGATTGGGGGGGGCGGGGGATTTTCTACAGCTTTGTGCATCTCAATGACTGTTATTGATAATCTTATTTTCTGTTCACCCTATTTGAAATCTAAAGAAGTAGAACAAATTTTTCCTGAATGTTTATTATATTGATTATAGATATGCGTTCCGGTATTTCTGCCATTCTTGGCTTTTATTTCATTTTGTTATCAGTGACTCTAGATTTTAAAGCATACTTAGTATCCTTTATACATATGCCCCCATTCTATCATGCTTATGCCTTCAATTCCGTCCTCATCCCCCCATTCTATCATACCTATTCCTCCAATTCTCCCCCCCCCCCCCAACATCTATCATACCATATGATAGATGGTGGAAGAATTGGAGGCATAGGTATGATAAAATGGGGGGATGGGGACGGAATTGGAGGAATAGCCGGTATGATAGAATGGGGGAGCGTAACTCTTAAGGCCTGGCTAGTAGCTCAGGACTTGAAATTTTGAGGCCTGCTATAATTACTGTTATAATTGTTTTTACAACACAGCCATATGGATTGGACATTTGGTCACCTCTTAAGAGTGTATGGATCATTCTTTACTGATATACTATTTGTATCCTAACAAAATTTGTTAAGACCCTTTCACACTGAGCCGACCATAGCGTAACGCTGCTATTTTTACCGCAGACGCTATGGGAGGATTTGCGACGCATTTCGGCCGCTAGCAGGGCGCATTTAACCCCTGCTAGCGGGACGAGAAAGGGTTAAAACCACTTCAGCAGCGCATTGCGGGAAGTCTAACTGCGCTGTCCCATTGATTACAATGGGCAGCAGCGGCGGAGGAGCGGTAAACACACCGCTCCTTCACCGCTCCAAAGA
Source organism: Rana kukunoris (assembly GCA_029574335.1). NCBI lineage: Eukaryota > Metazoa > Chordata > Amphibia > Anura > Ranidae > Rana > Rana kukunoris. Next base: position 116,884,902 of record CM056054.1, read on the forward strand.
TGCGGCTAGCGGGACTTTTTTTACGGTGCAACGCTCCAGTATGAAAGCCCTCTAGCTTTCACACTTGAGACAATAGAGCAGCACTTTTAGGGCGGATTGCAAGCGCTTTTTAGCGCTATAGCGCCTGAAATATGCCCTCAGTGTGAAAGGGGTCTACATTTTTATATAAAAATCTATTGAATATAAATTCTGTCCAAGAGCTGCTGTACTTCAGCCAGGACTGTGTGCAAGTTTCTTTGATGTGCACTTCGTCGAAGGACTAGTGTGTCCATGTCAGTCTTTGTTGGAAGAAGAACTTGAAGAATGTGGTTATGACTAAGGCCTTATAGGCTGAAACGCGTCAAACTTTTAAACGCGTTAAATACGTCAATTGTTTAAGAGCAACGACCGGAGTGCGGATCATCTTTTCCTCATTATTCTACGCAGCCAGTGACTGTGGATTGAGCACCCGGGAGCTCTGCTTTTCATGTGATGTATGGGTAGTAGCACTGACTTTTTTGTTTACATTCTGAACTTGAAGAAGGACCCTGAGGTCGGGGTCTCCCAGCCCAGAGGTTGAGGTAGCAGACGGTCCTGGAGAGTTTGGTGGATGAGAAACCAGGGCATCTGGGAAGCCAGATGAAGACTCCTGAGGCAGCCAAAGAGGCAGGAGAAACAGGGGGGGGGGGCGTGCCACGTGTCTTCACCATGTGGGCCTTGAATGTAGAGGAGTGCAAACCAGGGAAGAAATGCTGGATCTTAGACTGGGAGAGGCTTTTTGGAGACCTCACCTTCCTCCGCTTTGCTGAACCCATAGAGCTGCATAGAAAGGACTAAAATGCTGAAGAGATGGCTTGGGCTCTAGCTGTAAACAACTCAACTCCGCTATGTCCAGGCCACGCTACATTCTGGCATGTTCTGGTATTTTTCCAGGCAGAAAATGTCCCTGACAAAAACTGCTGATAACAGCCTATGTGTGAATGGACACATAGGATAACATGCTGGGGTTTATTGGCTGCAGAAAAAAACAGCTGCTCTAAAAATTTCCTAAAAATGAGGCCTTAGAAGAAAGGTAAAAACAACTGAGTAAAGGGTATGAAGGTAACAAACCATATCTAAGAAGGAAGAATAAGAAGAGAAAAAACATTGGAGGAGGGTAGGGTGAGGAGACCAGGGGATTGAGGGATTTTAAGGATTGTGATCTCTCCTCAGCTCCAGTATTTAGTAACTTATAGACCTGGTGAAAATAGCCTAAGAGTCGGTTCACACTGGGGCGACACGACTTCCAGCACGACTTTCAGAAGCAACTTCAACACGACTTGAGCATGAACCACAGGGCGATCTGGGGAGATTTACAACACGACTTGAAGTCCTTTTCAGGTCAGGAGACATTCCAGTGGCCAATAAAACAACAATCAGCTCTGGGAGAGGGAGGGGGAGGGAGAGGTTTGCCTGAGAAATGTATGTTATCTTGCTGAGAAGTAGCTTCAATTAAAACAGTGATCAGACTTGGAAGCGACTTCCATTGAAATCAATGGGTACAAATCGCCTAGAAGTCTGATTGAAGTAGTACAGGAACCTCTTCTGAAGTCGGAGCGACATGAGTAGTGTGTATTAACACCGCTCCAATTAACTTACATTGCTTTTCTGGACAGCACGACTTGGGACGACTTGAGACGACTTCAAGTCGGATCTTAAGTCGCCCCAGTGTGAACATTCAGGCAAAGGAGAGAATAATATTGTTGAGTAAATTGAAAATTGTACCAGTAAAACCATGTACGACACCACTCATTTTTTGCATTTCAAAGCTGCTGGAATCTGTTGTATCAGGGCCGATCCTAGGGTCACAGGCGCCTGGGTGCAGAAATATTTCTGACGCCCCCACATGGGTGTCATCATTTTACTAACTCCTCCCCTTTACAAATGTTTCTATGGCAATGATTCAACCAAGGAGATGCTCCCCCACAAAGTCTTCATTAACCTGGGATCCTTACATGATCTTTTAACAAAAAACAAAATACAGGAAGAGAAGCAGAGCACTTTTTTGGGACCTGGAGGGCGGCCTCTCTGATGGACACAGAGAGGGCTTCTGTTAGAGCCCCCAGACATACTACAGACATGATACAGGAGATGGTCAGAGACTAAAGACATAGTACAGGAGATGGTCAGAGACTGCAGACAAAGTACAGGAGTTGGTCAGAGACCGCAGACATTGTCTGCAGTTTTTGATCGTCTCCTGTACCATGTCTGAGGTCTCTGATCGTCTCCTGTACTTAGTACAGGAGATGTTCCATTAGACCCCTTTCACACTAGAGGCAAAAAAGACATCTGCAATCCCAGTGTCAGAGCCGAGTGCAAGTAGCTTCTTTGAGGCTCATTAGGAGCGATGTATACACCGCTCCTAAAGCACCCTTGCCCATTGAAATGAATGGGCAGTGCCTGCAATGTGCTTCGGAACTGGCACCTTTGAACCCTTTATTTGGCCGCTAGTGGGGGTTAAATGTACCTCTAAAATTACAGTAAAGCACAGATAAAACTAGGAATGGGAATGGGCAGGGGCTGTGTATCCTATGCAATCTATCATGCCATAAAACATCTAGAGCAGGGGCAGCCCAGAGCAAGTGTAAAGGGATACTGGGGATGCCACACACACTGAACACTGAACACTGAACACTCTGATTCACCTCTCTCTGTGCAGCCCGAAATAGAGATGGGAGGGGGAGGCATTCCAACTGGAGTTGGTGGAGACAGTGCGGGATCCAAAACTTCCAGTGTGAGGAATTCATTCCTGCACATCAGCACTCAGCAGCCACTGAAAACAAGAACTCTTGTGTCATGAAGAGCAGCGGCCCATCCCCCGAGCACTGCCAGGCTGGACGGGCTGCCCTATGCTCACACATCAGTTTTGGACGGACACACACCTATGCTCAGAACACTAGTTATGGACAGACACAAACAAGGAGAGAAGGAGGGAGGGGAGAACTTTGGCACTTCGGCACCCCCACCTCTGCAGGCGCCTGGGTGCAATGCACCCTGTGCACCCTGCCTAGGATCGGCCCTGTGTTATATATCATTAGCCACAGGGATTCTCTGACCAGGGATGAATTTTACTAATCATAAAGTGTATATAAAAGTAGACAACCTAAAAGAAGATCCACACCAATACTGTCACCCTTCAGTTTTAAAACTCTATCAGGAATATGTGTTTTCTTGATATCCTTTAAAGAAAATGTTGGACTCCACATGTGTCAAGGCATTTAACAAAGTTTGGCCACTAAAATACATATCTGACTTTATGATACTGTATAATGAAGAATAAAGAGAACTTACCAGCAGCATGAAATGGAGTTCTTTGAGTAACTGAGTCATGCACAGTAATGGAAGCTCCCTGACTAATAAGAACTTCAACACACTCCGTGTGCCCTTTAAAAGAAGCAAGATCCAGTGGTGTTCGCCCTTTTTCATCTTTAATATCAACATCTGCATAATTGTTAAGCAGTATTTCTAAAGCTTGATGATGTCCATTGTATGCCTAAATATGATGATAGAAATACTAATAAAATGCACTGAGAAATAATCTGCTAACAAAATAAATTAGGACAGTGGTTCTCAAACGTTTGTTGTCATGCCCCCCTTTCGAAGCAACTGAAGCAAATGTATTGACACAATTCATTTAGCACACTTCCCTGTATAATATGCTTGCTCTCTGCACGCTGTAAGGACCTCATTTTAAATTGAACAATATAGCACACTGAAAGACTGATGAGCTAGCAGAATTGTACCCATGTACAAAGAGTGGACATATAGAGAGTAGCTTGGCAATGTGCTATATGCATACCTCCCAACTGTCCCTCATTTGGAGTGTCTTTGCCTCATTTGGAACAAAGTACCTCTGTCACTCTTTCCTCCTCATTGTCTCTCAAGCGATACTGTATTCTGACAGCGGTGACTTCCCACTGTCAGGGCCATTTGAAGGAATTTGGGGGGCCCAAGCAAAATTGGAGCCCCCAAGCACAACCCCCCCCCCCCCTGCATGCAAAGCCTACGTTAGTGCTACACCAATTTTTTACACCCATGTTTTTACTCCTCCCCCTTTTAGTCCCTATGTTTTTCTATTCTCACCTCCCCTTCTTCCCTGTAGGCTGCCGCTGTAGCGTGGTGAGCTCCTCTTCCTCCTGTCAGTCCGGTGTTCTATCATTATGGGTCCCCAGTCCCCTATCAGATAGTACCCAGGCCTGGTACCACGCGGTACAGCAGATTCAGTTTCCCGGCATCCCAGCCCGACTGAAAGTGGACACTTATGGGTAGATTCACGTAGAAATGTCTATCTATAGGCATGCCTAGCGTCTGGCTTTTAAACTAGGCCGCCGCAACTTTTTCAGGCAAAAGCTTTATTCTCAAAGCACTTGCCTGTAAAGTTGAGGCGGCGTAGCGTAAAAGAGCCGGGCAAATTCAAATTCGCTGGGTAGGGGGCGTGTATCATTTAAATGAAGCGCATCCCCGCGCCGAACGAACTGCGCATTCGCCGCCCGTGATTGGTTCCCAGTGCGCATGCTCCAAATCTCAACATCAATTTGACGTGTAAACTACGTGAACAGCACTTACGCAAAGCCCTTTTTTGCGAACGTTTTACGTAAGCGACTGGAAAAAAAGCGTCGGCACGCCGTCCATACTTAAAGGATCACTTTACCTTACTGCAGTACTGGTTTCATGTCCTCATTGTTCATTATTGCTTTGAAGTTGCTGTAATCCTGCTCTGATCTCCACACTTCGTGCTTGTCTGTTTCCTTATAACCACAGTGCTGGGAGCTTTCTCAAGGTCGTCTAAGCTGTCATTTCTGTGTGTCAAAAACTTCCCAGAACCAGATTTATTTTAAAAACAAAACACTGCCCTGGATTTGTTTGTTTTTGTTCTATGTGTCTATTTCTACTTCACAGAAACATGAAGCCAGTTCAAAAGTGAAACTAACCTGCAGGCACATTATATGATTGATTTTTATCTATTTTTAATCATTTTGAAAAGGAATCAGTTAACTTTTATGTCTCTATACCCTGTAAACAGTAATTTCAGCGAAAACATTTTTTTCCTTTAGTGACCCTTTAACATTGCCTGCGCCTCATATAGCAGGCATAACATTATGACGGTACTACGCTAACGCAAACGACGTAATTGAATAGCGCCGGCCGGGCGTACGTTCGGGAATCGGCGTATAGGCTAATTTACATATTTTAGACGGGAACGCCACCTAGCGGCCAGCCTAAAATATGAAAAAAAAATTAGACAGCGTAATAGACTTACGGATGTCTGATCTAAGGAAAATCTATGCTTAACTGATTTTATGAATCAGTGGCATAGATTGGGCGCATAAAACGCAGAGATAAGACGGCTTATCTGGAGATAAGCCGTCTTATCTCCTACCTGAATCTACCCCTTAGGCCTCGTACACACGAGGGGATATGTCCGCTGAAAACGGTCCGATGGACCGTTTCAGCAGACATCTCCGCTTGTGTGTATGGGCTAGTGGACAGATTTGTCCACCCGACAGATTTCAAAGCATGCTTTGAAATCCATCCGGTGGAATCTGTCCGCCCGACATGTCTGCTGGTTAGTACACTTACCAGCAGACATGTCGTCCCCCACCGCCGCCGCGCCGCCGCCGAATGGATTCGGCGCATGCGCGGAAGTGTTTAACTTCCTGGTGCGGTGACGTGGCGGTGACGTGGCGGCGTCAACGTCACCGCCGCGTCACCGCGCCGTCCGGCGGCGGGGAATTTGATCCGATGGTGTGTACACGCCATCGGATCAAACTCCCGATCGGACATATCCGATGGAAATGGTCCGCGGACCGTTTTCATCGGATATGTCCGATCGTGTGTACGAGGCCTCAGTGTGGCCAGCTTGGGGCCCCAAGCAAATGTTTGCTTTGCCTGTCCTGTAGCGACAGGTCTACCCACTGCCAGAATACACGGATCAACACTGCAGCTGATTGGCTGCAGTGCTGATCAAATTATTTTTTTCAACAGCCCTGTTTGATAGAAGTCAACTCCTCCTAAATGGGAACAGCCATAGATGGACTGAAATTCAGCCAGTTCAGCAGGAGTTCTAATCATCCATGTCCAGTTTTACTCAAAGCGGAGCTCCAGCCGTGAATTTTTTGTTTTAAAGTCAGCAGCTACTAACAGTGTAGCTGCTGACTTTAAATAAGGACACTTACCTGTCCTAGGCGCCCGCGCTGATGGCCCCCCCGATGCCGGTCCCGCGATCGCTCCGAGTCCCGCGCCGCCATCCACACTATGGGAAACAGGCAGTGAAGCCGTACGGCTTCACTGGCCGTTTCCTACTGTGCCTGCGCGAGTCTCACGCTGGCTTGTGAATGGGCGCGCTGCTCTCTGAGAACACACACAGTTCCCAGAAAGCAGCGCGCCCCATTCACAAGGAGAAGGACAAGAAGAAAAGGCACCGCGGAGTGGAAGAGGCAGATTACGAACTTCCGCATAGCAACAGCTATTTCGGGTGAGTATTTTTTTTTTTTCAGGTTTTTTTTTTTTTTTTTTTTTTTAAACAACATGGCAAATGTTGTTTTCATGGGTGGAGCTCCGCTTTAACCTCAAAGATTAAATCCTTGCTGAGAAAAACTAACAAGTACATTGCAAGGATTTTAACAAATTTTGAGGCATAATCCTAGCTGTTATTCAGCTGATGTATGTGTAGTGTTCTATTGATGTCACCGAAAATTAAATACATTTTTTTTGCAGAGAATGCCTAAAATTGGACTTGCATCTTATGCTGGCCATATACGAAAAATCGTCCGAACGAACTTTCGAAAAACGAAAGTTCTGTCGTGAGTGCAAACGATAATGCCATCATGTAATGAGCGATAAATCGTTCAGTGGACATAAAAAAAAAGAAATCTGGACAAAGAGTACACTTTTACTTATTAGGCCGCGTACACACGAGGACATGTCTCCTCGTGTGTACGCGGCCTAATAAGTAAAAGTGTACTCTTTGGGCCAGATTCTCGTAGATGCGCGGCTAATTATGCAGGCGTTGCGCATCTCAGATGCACTACGCCGACGTAACACGGAGTGGCAAGTACCGTATTCCCTAAGTAAATGCGCTCCAAGATGCGCCTGCGTCGCGTAAAATCATGGGCGTAATCCGGCGCAACTCCAAAGTAGGAGGGAAGTGGGCGTGTTGCATTATAATGAAGCGTGACCCCATGCAAATGCAGGCCGGGACGAACGGAGCATGCGCCGTGACATGGATGACCCGCGCCATGACGTGGTTGACCCGCGCCATGACGTGGTTGACCCGCGCCGCGACGTGGATGCCTTCTGCGTATGCGCAAAGCCTCCCTACGATGCGCCGGCGCAGGGTATATAATGCGCCCACACATGCGCCCGTGCAGCGCAAACGTCTCCCATTTTTTAGAGAGTGACGGCGAAAGTTTGTGCTGGACAAGATGGCAACTGCTGTTAAGGAGAGGAGGAAGAAGAATTTCTCCCCAGAGGAGAGGGCCATTGTCATACGGGCCATGGAGAAGTATGACTCGCGGCTCCATGGTGCTGACAGTGCCCGGACCAGCAAGTCCCGGAGGGATCAGATATTAATGAGGGTGGCGTGCCAGGTCAATGCCCTCTCTCATGAGGTCCGGACACCGCAGGACATTCAAAAGAAAATGAATGACCTGCGGCGTCATGTGAAGGGCAAGCTGGCTGCCATAGCTCGGCATGCCAGGGGCACTGGAGGGGGCCCACCCTGCCCTGTCCGCCTGACTGAGGAGGAGAAGGTGGTTGCCCGCTGCCTGCAGACGGAGCAGGTAGAGGGAGTTGGGGGCTATGAGTCCCAGAAGCCAGCCGTGAGGACAGGTAAGTGTGTTTTCTATTCTATCTGTTGTGTACATGTATGGGGGTGGAAGGGAACATGTGCCAAGTGTGTGGGTCCACCAACATGGGCATCTTTTGTGTCATCCACAGATGTGCAGGAGGGAGCGGGGCCATCTGTTGATGCCAGGGCCCATCAGGATCCATCCCCTGAAGATACAGTCCCTCTGGCTGCCCCCCTGGAACAGGACTTGGAGGGAAGTGGGCACACCTCAACGGAGGAGGTGGTTGAGGAGGGTGTGGTAGTCCAGGACCAGGCCCTCTATGTTGTTGTGGAGGAGGATGGTGGGTTGGCCGGACCAGCCCAGGCTATTCCTCTACCTGTAGCAAACCCCTCAGTGTCCCCCTCCAACCTCTCCAGTCCCTCTCTTTCCCCCCCCCCTCATCTCCGGCCCCTCAACATCCTCCCCTTATGCCCGGTCCCCTGCCACTCCCCGCAAGGCGACGTCAAAGACCAGGGGTGTATCCCAGGTCCTGCCGGAACAGCTGGTCAGACAGCAGGACCAGCAAAATAAACACCTGGCCGAGGTCGTGGAGGAGATGAGGCGCCTGGCCGACAGCCTGGCATCCTCGGACAATATAACAGATGCCATCCAGGATGTTGCTGTTAACAGCGCAGCAACGCTGACCAGCTTGGGGGAGCTGCAGGAAAACACCTCAGAACTTGTGGGGGAGGTTCAGGCCCTGCGCCTTGCTATCGAGGCGCAGACTGCTGTGCAGACCCGCATAGGGAGGGACGTGGGGATGTTCCTCCTCAACCTGCTCCCCCCCCCCCATCTAGGGCTGCCCCCAGGCAAGTGAGGGGCAGGACCCGTGGCACCAAGCAGAGCCCCCGCCAGGCCCATTAATTTGAGTTTTCTTTAGTATTATGCTCTGGATAAGAGCTTATTTATTTTTTGTTATGCTCTGGATAAGAGCTTATTTATTTTTTGTTATGCTCTGGATAAGAGCTTTTTTTATATATTTTTGGATACTGCACACGGTGCAGTGTGAATGGTGTGTGAATGTGAGAGGGTGGCACTCCTGAAAGTAAGGGGTGTCACCCTCGGGCCGTGGTGGTGAAGTTAACCCCACGGCTGTATGAATGATGTGTGAAAGGTGTATGAATGGACAGCAACATCATTGGGGCCTTGACGTGGCGTTGCTGCTCCCAAGTCCTACATGCTGGACTTGGGCTAATCCAATGCGATGTGCATGTGGTGTGTGTGATCTAGGGACATCAGTGGTGTACACGCGTGCATTGTCTGTGTGCCATGCTGTATGTGTGTGTTTAAAGGTCAAAGATTCGTAACACGAGGACACTCCTGACTGCTCTTCCATCAGCTGACGGGGGTCTCCTCTGGCGGGGGGGGGCTGTGTGGTTGGGGGGTCAGGTCATCACGTAGGGCAATATGCAGGCCCTTTCGCATGGCAAAGTTGTGCAGAATACAACATGCACCAATGATCTGACCCACAAAGTTGGGGGAATACAATAGGGCCCCCCCAGACTTATCCAGGCAGCGGAAACGGGACTTCAGGAGGCCAAATGTGCGCTCCACCACTGCACGGGTTTTGATGTGTGCTTCATTGTATCTTCTCTCTCCTCTGGTTTGGGGGTTCCGGAAAGGAGTCATGAGATGGGGTCCCAGTGTATATGCAGAGTCACCTGTAAGGGAAAACACAGGAGGATGGTAGTCATGCATGTGCCACTTCTGTTGTGCATCATGGGAGGGGATAGTCATGGCTGCCACCCATGTCACTCACCAACCAGCCAGCTGTCCCCATACATGTCCTGCTCAAAATCTTCGGGGATGTTGCTTTGACGGTAGATGTAGCTGTCATGGCTGGACCCGGGGTCTTTGGCACGGACGTGCCATATGAGGTATTTGGCATCGGCTATCACCTGTACGTTGATGGAATGCCAATGCTTCCGATTGCGGTATATGTGCTCTGTGGCACTGGGGGGCTGGAGTGCCACATGTGTGCAATCAATGGCCCCGATGGTGCGTGGGAATCCGTCAATTCTGTAGAAATCTGTCATTGCCTTCTGCCGCAGGTGCACAGTGGTGGGTCTGATGAACTGGTTGGACATGCGTCTGAGGATTGCAGGGACAACCTGGTGCACACATCTGCTTATGCTGGTTTGTGACATCCCAGCCACCACTCCACTTGTACGCTGGAATGATCCACTGGCCAGGAAATGGAGTGTTGCCAGGACCTTCACCAGTGGCTGCAGTGCACGTGAGCGGTATGTCTGGCTGGTGATGTCATCCTGCAGGGCTGTGGTTATTTCCAGGATGGCAGCAGGGCTGAATCTGAAGATGCGATACACCTCCTCATCACCCATGCCAAAGAGGCTCATGCGCGCTCGGTAGATCCTCTCACGTGCCCCCGTCCTCCTCCTCCTCCTTCTATGCTCCTCTTCCTCTGCATACCTTAGTATTGATAAGACCATGGCTGGCCCTGGCATCATTGGCATATGAATGTCTTGTCCAGTAAGTGTGATTGCTCAGCTAGTCCGTTACGGTGCTGCTGTAGTTGCTCTCCAGCTGACTTGCACACGGCCTTGAGCAAAGTTACCCGTGCTTTTATGAGGGGTATGTTTACTCAAGGCTTTCGAGTTACGCGCACCACGAGTAGCCAACGCCGGACGCGCGTACTTTCGGGAATACGCGCATCTCCCTCATTTGCATATTTGCATGCTAATTCAATGGGAACTGAATATTTTTGATGCGTAACTATGCGCCTACGCCGCGCTAGCTTAATGCATTTTCGCCGCCCAGACGGAAAAAAAAATCGCGCGTATGTGGTTCTGTGTTTACCGCGCATCGATACGCAGGCGCACATTTACTATTACGCCGCGCATATACATTTACGCAGGCGTAGCGCCGCTGAGAATCTGGCCCTTTGTCCAGATTTCTTTCTAAATATTAACAGTGCACTTCCTGATATGTGAGCGTACCTAAGCACTCCTGTGCCCACAACCTCATAATACCTGCAGTTTGAGATATAACTAACTGCTGCATAGTGTAAGATGATTTGGAATGAGTTTTTGGGATATCAATACTATGATACTCAATGTTCTCCCTGCTGGAGTCTCTACAATGAAAAAGCAATGTCCCGCCTACACACAGTAAAAGTGCAGAACAAAGCACGGTGAGTCAGCAAAGGGGAAATGCTAGCTGAAGAGGACCACAGGCAATACTTTTGAGTAGTCATTTGCCGTCTACCTGCCTTTTGTGGGTACAGTTTCTGAAGTTTAGTTTTACTTTAAGGTTCCCTTTTAGGTAAAGAACCTCATACACTTATTATAGTAGACATATAAAATACATACCGCCAAGTGTAAAGGGCTTTTCGTAGTTGGAGGGTTTGCAACATCAGTGATATCTTCAGTTCTTTTTAGCAGCTAAAAAGAAAGGTTTGTGTTCATTTTGCAAAATGTCTTACATTATCAAACACAGAGCTACATACAAAACATAAACAAACAAACACATGTCTGAATGCCTATATCATACAGCATCTCTTCGATGGGGCAACTGATATTAGTCAGGTTACCCAGAGGGTAATACAAGTTAAATAAGGTAAAAGCTGTTGCAGACAATTGACTGTATGAGCTCATATCGTTTAAGTTACAGTGAGGCTCTCCAGCGCCACCTGGAGGCCTCCCAAAATGCAAACACAGTAAAACTTTGGACTGAGAGTAACTTGGTCTGAGAGTGTTTTGCAAGACAAGTGGATTTTTTTTTATACTCAGCCACAACTGATTATAAAAGAGAAGAGAAGAGCCTCCAAGTGTAGCAACATGGTTACATTTAATGAAGGTACAAGATTTAGCAACTCACATGGTTGATGATCAAAACAGGCACATCTAATGTCGCGTACACACAATCAAAATTTTAGACTTTTTTCCATCAGTGTTTAGAAATAGAACATATTTTATTTTTTTCCGATGGAAAAAAAAATCTATAGGGAATTCCTATCGTCTGTGTGCAACTCCGACAGAGAAAAAAACCCACGCATGCTCAGAATCAAGTCGACGCATGCTCGGAAGCATTGGATTTAATTTTTCTCGGCTCGCCGTAATGTTTTATGTCACCGCGTTTTACATCAGATTTTAGGCCATTGGAAATTCCGATCGTGTGTACGGAGCATAAGTATCCGGGGTAAAGCTGTCCATATTCCGCACCATCATCGATGTCATCCCTTTCACACTGCGCTCCACAAGCGCTTCAATCCTCGCTTTCAGATCTCTCAACTGCAGGGTAGTCTTCCTGATCAAGATTGCAGACTCATTTAATAATCAACCATGCGAGTTGCAAAGGCTGTACCTTCATTAAATGTAACCATATTGCTACACTCATTCCCTGTACACACGATCTGAATTTCCGTTAAAAAAAGCTCATCTGACTTTTTTTATCGGAAATTCCGATCGTGTGTACGGGGCATTAGAGGCACCTCTCTTCTCTTTTATACTCTGTAGATCCTGCTGGATTTTGCTTTTAATCCCCTTGTGAAGGCTTCCATGTGTGGATGGACATTTTATGGTGACACAACCTATCACATTGCTATAATATTTTTATATGGACTATAAACAGAAGGACTTATGAATAAATGGTTGTGAAACGAATCATCTGAGTTTTGATTATTTCTTATGGGGAAATTTGCTTTGATTTACAGTGCCTTGAAAAAGTATTTATACCCCTTGAAATTGCCCACATTTTGTCATATTACAACCAAAAACTTAAATGTATTTTATTGGAATTTTATGTGAGACACACACAAAGTGGCACATAATTGTGAAGTGGAAGGAAAATTATAAATGTTTTTTTTAGGGCTGTGCAAATTAACTTTTAATTAATCGATTAATCTTTAATTTTTTTGATCGATCAAAATCTTTTTGATCGATTAAAATTCTTTTGATTGGTACTCACCTCTCCGCCAGCTTCTGGGCCTTCTGGGAGTTCCGTCGGAGATCCGGTAACGTCACGGACACCGGCGGAGCTTGCCGTGTCCACCTGAAGGGCTCCTTTGCTGTGCCCTCATATCTGCATGCCGGCGGGACCTTACTATCTGCCACACACAAGGGCTGTTACACTTCCCTCTATCAACCTGGGATTCTACAACCATCCACTGGGAGTTATGATAGTTCCCTTCACGGGACATCTACATGCCAACGGACTGATGTCAACCTCTGATCATCTGGATTCAGCAGTGGTATCGTTGTACACATTTTTATACCAGTATCATACTTAGCTACATGTTTTTATGACTGCTTTTGCTACCGTTTGGTATTACTCGCACCATTTTTACAGTTTATGTCTCTACATTCATTTTATCCCCAGTGCAATATTTATTTTGCTACCTACTTGAAGACTATAAAAGTTTTAATGCTATTCCCATCAAGTGCTGCCTTTGTGTGTTTTTTGTATCCTGCTATCCATTTTTCCAGTTGTTGGAGCTGCACTGGGAATCGGCCTGCAAGGAGATCAGCTACATATTGTTGGATCTGTTTGTGCGTTATAATTAATCGAAATTAGTCGATTAATCGATTAAAATAAAAAACGATTAATCGAACACAAACATTTTGATCAGTAACAGCCCTAGTTTTTTTACAAAAAAAAAATGTGAAAAGTGTGGTGCATTTGTATATATTTGTTTATAACCCCCCTGAGTCCATCTGCCCCAGTCTTGTCTCCTGTAGACTCTAAGGCCGCGTACAAACACGATCGAACATGTCCGCTGAAACTGGTCCGCAGACCAGTTTCAGCGGACATGTTCGATCGTGTGTACGGCCTATCGCACCGTTTTCCAGTGGACCAAAGTTTCAAAACATGCTTAAAACCTGTCCGCTGGAAACCTGTTCGTCGGACAGGTTAGATGGTTAGTACACAAAATCATCGGACCAAAAACCCGCGCATGCTCAGAATCAAGTCGACGCATGCTTGGAAGTATTGAACTTAATTTTTTCATTACGTCGTTGTGTTCTACGTCACCGCGTTCTGGTCCGATGGGATTTTTTTCCGATGGTGTGTACGCACATCAGACCAACAGACCACTTCAGCGTGGTCCGCTGAAAACAGTCCGTCGGACAAGTCTCATCGGACATGTCTGATCGTGTGTACGCGGCCTAACAGGTTTTCTTCTAGGATTGTCCTGTATTTGGCTCAATGCATCTTCCCATCAACACTGATCAGCTTCCCTGTCTCTGCTGAAGAAAAGCATCCCCACAACATGATGTTGCCACCACAATATTTCATGGTGAGGATGGTGTGTTCAGGGTCATGTATAGTGAAAAAATTCAATTTTGGTCTCATCTGACCAGAGCACCTTTTTTCACATTTTTGCTGTGTCCCCCACATGGCTTCAAACTGCAAACGGGACTTATTATGGCTTTCTTTCAACAATAGTTTTCTTTTTGCCACTCTTCCAAAAAAGGCCAGATTTGTGGGGTGTACAACTAATACTTGTCCTGTGGACAGATTCTCTAAGCAGTGGATCTCTGCAGCTCCTCTAGAGTTACCTCTTGGCTGCTTCTCTGATTAATGTACTCCTTGTCTGGCCCTTCAATTTAGATTGACAGCCATGTCTTGGTAGGTTTGCAGTTGTGCCATACTATTGCCATATTCAGATGATAGATTGAACAGTGCTCTGTGAGATGTTCAAAGCTTGGGATATGTTTTTATAACCAAACACTGCTTTAAACTTCTTCACAACTTTTCCCCTGACCTAACTGGTGTTAGCCTTCATGATGCTGTTTATTTATTAAGGTTCTCTAACAAGCCTCTGAGGGCTTCACAGAACAGCTGCATTTATACTGAGAATAAATTACACACAGGTGGACTCTATTTACCAATTAGGTGACTTATGAAGGCAATTGGTTCCACTAGATTTTAATTAGTGGTATCAGAGTGAAGGATGCTGAATACAAATGCACGCCAAACTTTTCAGAAATGTATTTGTAAAAAATATTGAAAGCCATTTATCATTTTCTTTCCACTTCACAATTATGTGCCACTTTGTGTCGGTCTATCTCATAAAATCCCAATAAACATTTAGAGACATGGGGGAGAAGGATCAAATCTTAAAGATATTACCCCTTGTGACAGAACCCACTGTCACTGTATGTCTTGGAAAGGATTGTGGGCGTGCCTCCTACCGACAGACTATGGCCCGGAAAGATACTGGAGACCTGAAGCTGGCATTGATGTAATGTGATGTAATGTAATGTAATGTTACAGCCCTACAACCCCCACCCCCCCCCCTCTTGTTGCTGGACACATAGACAATGGAGAGTGGACTGCAGACGTCTCTCCGCAGGGGGTGTGTATTGAGAAGCTAGGCTGCCTGTTTACCATAATCTCATTAGGTATCTGTACACTGTTTCAATGTCCAAATGTTCTGTTCCCATTGGTTGTTCCTTGTCCCCTACCCCCTCCCCTCATAGACAAGGCTAAGGGGAGTGTCCCTAACTGTGTGTAAAACTGTATAGTTTGGATTTTAATAAACAGTGAAGCTCTGGTTGTGTAACCCTCAACATGTGTGGATTGTCTCGTGATTGAGGGGTTAAGGGCTGGTTATGGCGAATCGCCAGACTGCGGGTGCGTTTGGAGGACAGGAGACACAGGTCTGGCGGATGTGCCCACCTGGGGTATCTGAGATCCGTCCCACACCCCTTAAATAGAGCAATTTCTTGGGACACTTACGGCTCATATATGTTAATTTATATAGGTTAATGATATCAAACATTAACCTCCACTGCAAGACTGTCGGGGGATCTGTCAATTTCCACTTGCACAAGATCGTCTTTCTAGCATAAAAGGCTGAATAGAATACAAACAACTGTTTGTGTCTATTGGGTGTGACAGTGTCGCATATTCCCAGGAGAAGGATCAACGGCCACCCGCAGCCCACCAACATCATTAATCTCAGCCACCACTCCTCTCCAAAAGTCCTGTATTACAGGGCAAGCCCAGACTACATGTATAAAGGTCCCAACTTCAGCCAGGCATTTGGGGCAGGTCCGAGCATGACGGGTAGATTCTAGCCAGCCTCTGGGGGGTGTAGTAAGCCTTGTGCAGAAACTTAAGCTGTATATACCTGTCTCTGGCAGAGATCATTAACGGAAGGTACTGTTGAATCCCCTCATCCCAGTCACCTGACTCTAGGTTCGGAACGTCGCTCCTCCAGTTATGGAAGAGTTGTGTAGTCTAGTGAGTGTCTGAGGTGGATATTCTAAGGTAGAGGGATGAAAGAATCCGATCTGCATACCGGAATGACAGGTAGGACTCAACGCTGTGGGAGGCAACTGTCGGGGTTCGGGGAAATTGTGCCTGGATAGCATGGCGCAGCTGGAGGAATCTGAAAAACATCCAGGATGGCAACTGGAATATGGATCTAGACATCTTATACCCTAACAGTGGTTTTCATGGACGTGGTCATATCAACATGGGCTTTTAGTCCTCTGTATACAAGGTTACTTAACGTGGTATAAGAACTTAAAATAGCCGCCTCTAGGGTGACTGCAGGGTTTGACTCTGTGCAAACCACCAGCGTACGGTCACCAAGACCGCCGCCCAGTAGTACTGACGAAAACAGGGTAAAGAGAGTCCCCCCCTCATCAACGGCAACTGCAGCTTGGATTTGACTATCCTTGGGGAACCACCCGCCCAGATAAAATTGGTAATCACTTGATCCACTTTAACAAAAAAAGCATTAGGAATAGGAACCGGCGTGTTTCTGAATACATAAAGGAATTTAGGAAGAAAGGTCATTTTTATGAGGTTAACTCTACCTACTAGTGAAAGGGGCAGTGTTTTCCAATGTTGACATTTAAGAGTCAATTGTTGAAGGATCGGATATACATTGTCCAGTAGATAGGAGGAGGGATTGGCCTGTATTTCTATACCTAGGTACCGAAACTTGGGAACCCATGACAGTTGGGCCCCAAAACGAGTGGGGGGCTAGGAAGAAGGGGACAAAAAGAAGAGAAGGGACTTTGACCAGTTGACTTTAATGCCCGGGAACCCCCCAAAGCGGTCTATCAACGTCAGAAATGCGTCAAGGGACTCCAGGGCATCAGGCAGATACAACAGGGCGTCATCTGCATACAGGGAAATCTTCTCACAGACGGGCCCCATTTGAATACCAGATATCAATGGGGATGCCCTAATCAGGAGAGCCAGAGGCTCCATGGCCAGGGCAAAAAGGGGCGAGGATCCCGTTAGTTCTAACCCTAGCCATAGGGGACCTATACAGTAGTTGTATCCAGGAGACAAACTTAGCCAAAACTCGCCACAGGAAGGGCCATTTCACCGAGTCTAAGGCTTTTCCGCATCAAGGGACGCCCCCACCCCAGAGGGGGCGACGCCCCCCGACCTCTCAATGTTGGTGTACAGGCGCCGGACATTAATGTCCGTGCCCTTCCCAGGCATAAAGCCCGACTGATCTTCATGAACCAGGGACAAGATTACCGAGTTTAGGTGGTTAGCAAGAATCTTCGCAAAAATCTTTGCGTCCACATTAAGTAGGGAAATAGGTCGAAACGACCCACAAATTTCTGGATTCTTTCCCGGCTTAGGCACGACGACAATAACCGCCTCTGACATAGATTGCGGAATTTGACCAGCCTCCAACACAGTTTGGAAAAGGGAGTGAAGACGGTAAGCGAGAACATCACCATATTCCTTGTAGAATTCCGCCGGGAGTCCATCCGGACCCGGAGTCATCGCCGTCTGGAGAGAAGCAACTGCAGTCTGCACTTCTTTCAAAGTAAAGGGGGCATCCAGTCTATTGCGAGTGTCAGAGGTAGACCAGTAGTGTATTTAGGTTTTGTGCTGCCCTAGGCCTGACTAAACCCGTGCACCCCCTTATTTAAATATGACCCACCCCTTTCTGTCAAGGCCACACCCTTTGCTGTTTAAGAGTCGGCCTGAAATTTTCGAGTGGGGACACTAGTTCTGAGGCCAGGGGGGCAATGGATTACCTTCATTTGCATAGTTTTCCTCTCACTTCCTGTTTGGCTATGGGGCAGGAAGTGATGGGAACTCTCTGCAATGGGACAGGGATGATAAAAAAATAAACTGACACAGGCTAACCCTCCCTTACTCTATCTACTATAGTGCAAGCCGGCAACACCATCTATGAATGGGGGACAAAATCCTGTGACTGTTCAGACTTTACCCCAATTTACAAACCATGTTACAGGCATTGTAATCAGTGAAATCATTTTTCTAAAATGAAGGAGAGGGCAGGAGTGGGCGTGTCCCTGTCTGCTTATCTTTTTTGCGGCTGACCTTGGTAGACCTGAGGCTGTTAACCCCCACAGTGCAAGAAGATCAGCACCAGGAAGAGGACAGGGCAGCCCCTCAGTAAAGATTTCTACAGAATCCAGCAGACAGCATATTGTGGGACATTACAGATAACTAATGTAATTAAGCTGTAGTGTAAACATGCTTTTTTTTTTATACTAAACTTCAGCTTTACTACATACAAACCACACTTTGAAAGAAATATACATTGGCAAGAAAAAGTAAGTGAACCCCTTAAAAATAAAAATAAATGTTTTGCCGTAATTTGAAGTAAAATATGATCTGATCCTCAAGTCACATCAATAGACAAACACAATGTGCTTAAAGTGATTGTAATATTAAAATAACAAACATGTTATATTTACCAATGGTTTTGCACAGAGCAGCCCCAATCCTCCTCTTCACAGTTCCCCTCCACTGGCGCTCCTGGTTTCTCCTCCACTGATAAGTGTCTATTTAAGGCGCTTGCAATTGGGGCACTCATATATGTTCGCTCCAGAGCCCCACTTTGTGTGTCCATAAGGCACAGAGAACGGTGCTGGGCCCCGCCCCCTGCTCACTCGTCACTGGCTGTGATTGACAGTAGCAAGAGCCAATGGCTCCCAATGCTGTATCTAAGCCAATGAGGAGATAGAAAGCAGAGAGTGCTTTGGGTTTCATACACTTTACTGGATCAAGATGGAGCTCAAGTATGTATTTGGAGGGCTGCGGGGAGAGCAGCGTGTAGAAGTTTTTTTTACCTTCTGTCTTTACAACCACTTTAGGCTGATAACACACAATTCTAATTTCTCATGTCTTTATTGAACACATCCATTAAACATTCACTGGAAAAAGTAAGTGAATCATTGGAGTTCATAGCTCCTTGAACCTGCTTTGGCACCAATGATTTCAAGCAAGAACTTTTGGTAGCGCTGGATCGGACCTGTACAATGTTCAGGGGGAATTTTTGACTATACCTCTTTACAAAGCTGCTTCACCTCAGACACATTTGTAGGATGTCTGGTGTGAACAGCTCCTTTGAGGTCTTTCCACAGCATCTCTATGGGGTTATGGTCTGGGCTCTGACTGGGCCACTCCGAAAAGGCACATTTTTTTTTTCCAGAAGTCATTCTATTGTGGATTTCCTTTAATGCTTAGGATCATTGTCCTGCTGCGTCACCCAACTTCTACTAAGCTTCAGCTGGAGGATAGCAACCCTGACATTATCCTGTAGCATATTTTGGTAAACTTGTGAATTAATTTGGATAATGTTGATACTGGTAACTGAGGTGTAAATGCACATACTCTGGGGACTGATCGTTTTTAGGCAAATGCTTACACACCGAATGCATACTTATAAACCAGAGTTCTTCTCTGCGACCATAGGCAGTAGCATAATGGTTAGAAAATGCTCACATACTGGGGATTAGGCTCTGAAAAGTATTACACATTCTCTGGTGGCTGATCACTGAGGGGTTACTGCATATACTCTGGGGACTGGCCACCAAAAAGTTGATGCTTACACTGAAAGGCTAAATGCATATAGATTTTCTGTTATGAAAACTGACTAGTGAGCTTGGTGTAGTGGAAGGACCATTTCACTGCTAGCAATAGATAGTAGAAAGAAGAGTGTATATGCTAAGAAGAGGATACAGGAAAAAGACCAATGTGTGCCTTGGAGGTGGAATCTCATGCGTATTCATGTAAATTCAGAATATCAGGTAAAATCCCCCAGTGAGAAACTGAAATGCTCTGTGTGCGTGAGCAGGGCTCAGGAGTGGGCATGCATGAGTTCCCCCATAGCAAGCGGCTTACTATGATGGCGCTCTGCAGGGGGGAGAAGCATTGGCAGGGGACCACAGTAGAGTCGGATCAGGGCTGCTCTGTGCAAAAACATTGCACAGAGCAGGTAAGTATGACATGTTTGTTATTTTAATAACATTTTAAAAATAAAGCAATACAATCACTTTAAATTTAGCACTCATTGGACTAAAGATAGGTTCATTAGGACAGAAAAGGACACTTACAAGTCTAGATATTTGAATAAACATCTTCCATCTTCCAAAGCTCCCAAACCTTTCCTTTTCCCTTCACTTGTTTGTTTGCAATGATCACTACATGTTAATTATGCGCACATTACAAATCCCATAGTTTAACTCAGGATCAAGCAAGAGAGGGTGGCTACATTTCTGGAAACAGTGGGACCATGGCAAAGGAATGTAGCCACTAGACATGTGCACAGAAAAAAAAAAACTTTTTTTTTGTTCTGTTTCGTATCTTTCCGTTTTTTCATTTTCGTTCGTTTTTCGTAAGACGCCCGTTTTCTTGTTTGTTCTCGTTCGTTTTTCGTATGACGCGATTTTTTCGTATTCAGATCGTTTCATATTTTCGTTACTGTTTTATTTTCGTACATGCTGGATGGTTCGTTATTCTGCTTAATTCATGTTCATTACTTGTTAGACAATAATTTTCGTGAATTTTCATCAATAATTTGCAGTATCTTGAAACCCTTTTCTTTTGCTATTTTCAGTCGTATGTTAATATGACATCTATAACAAAAGATTTGCATTCTGTATTTTAAATTCCTTTTTTCTGTTCGTATTTTGGATTCAAAATACAGCATGCAAATCTTTTGTTATAGATGTCATATGAACAATGAACATAGGACTGAAAACAAACAGAAAAAGGATTGAAACAAAATACAGAATGCAAATCTTTTGTTATAGATGTCATATGAACAATGAACATAGGACTGAAAACAAACAGAAAAAGGATTGAAACAAAATACAGCATGCAAATCTTTTGTTATAGATGTCATATGAACAATGAACATAGGACTGAAAACAAACAGAAAAAGGATTGAAACAAAATACAGCATGCAAATCTTTTGTTATAGATGTCATTTTTGTTCTTTTGCCGTTTTCGTTTTGTCGTTTTTTTTCCGTCGGATCATTCGTTCGTATTTGCGGTTGTTCGTTATGCGGCTCATTCGTAATCTCGTAGTTTTCGTATTTTGGTGCTTTAATTTTTTCGTATGTACACATTATCCTGCGGGTACGAAAATGAACATTTTCGTACGAAAATAACATTCGTACGAACGGGAATGCACATATCTAGTAGCCACCCTCTAACAGGAAGCAGCATTAAAAAGGCATTTGGAGAGGATGTTAATAGCAATGGAAGGACATTTTTTTGAGGTATGAATGCATACCTATAAACCAGAGTTTAGTGTCACTTTAACAATGTTACAATGAATTCAGTTGGTGTATTAAGCTGTGACTGTATCATACTGTATACTTACATATTCCAAGCCTTCTCTGTGACCATAGGCAGCAGCATAATGGATAGCACTATAGCCCGCTTTGTCACAAATTGATGGGTCGGCTTTGTTCTCAAGCAGATATTGCAAGCACCTGTTTTATAAATGTTATTATTTGCTATGAAGAATGGAAGCAATATCTTCAGCACCATTAGATTATTGTTATGCATGAACATTTAAAGTCTTGGTGCAATGTGCAGTAGTTAAAGAAACAGGGTTACTAGAGCAGATTGCTTTTTTATTTATGCCAATTGTAATTCGTTTTTTTTTTGTATTTTAGCTTTATTTGTTGTATTGTACAAGGTGGACAAAGAAGTTTTACGCATAGAAATAAGAAACAAAGAGAGATTAGGAAGATTTAGGGATATATTTTTATTGGCCTCTGCTTGTTATCCACCACCACTAATAGAAATGTTTCCAGTACTACTGCTCAAAGCTCAATAGTATATCATGTATTTTGGTGATAACTGGGATACAGCTAGCCAAATAAATGGTTTGCAAAATAAATAACAAAAATATTTGTTTTATATAAAGTCACAATGGACCATGTCTAAAATACTACTGCCTTATAGCTGTGTAGTTGCCATGCAGCTTTATTAGTTCACATATACATATTTTGTGAAATAATTCAAAAAACTATTCTTCAACTGCCTTCTCTTGCAGTAACTCCCACTCATCAGCAGCAACAGTTGCTGATCATTGTTTTCTGAACACCACTTTGGGAGTCAAACACTGACATACTATATCGCACACTATCAGTAAGCTGTTGGTGTGTTTCCCACAGGTAACCAATCTCTGTTTCTCTCTTTTTTCCACTTAGAGGTGGACAATGTGGTCTTTTGAATGGCAAGAACGAGGTGACGTCATCGACTAAGACGAGCCGACGCTCGTCACATTCGATGCCATCGCCGCCATCTTGCTACACCCCACACTAAACTTGTATGCTACTACGCACTCTTATCGAGCATGCGCGGGTTTCCAATAGAACAGGTAAGTATACAGACGACCGGTTTTCTTGGCAGGAAACACTCTGCCGGGAATCCCGATGGGAAAATAGAGAGCAGGTTCTCTTTTTTTCCCGGGCAGTTTTCCTGTCGGGAAAACTGCTAGGGATCATACACACGGCCGGGATTCACGGCCAAATGCTCTCCTGGCAGTTTTCCTGTCGGGAAAACCAGTCATGTGTACGAGGCTTAAGTCTGTTCTAGCTTGCTGTTGTGTTGTTGTTGGGGACTGGTAGATTTAGTAAGGAAACTGCTTTAGTAAGTGGAGTGGTTCTGGAGGGCCATCATCTGTGTTATACAGGTGGGAGGGAGGAGAATAGAAGGTATTCTAACTGCATGTCGAAAGTAAATTGCAGCCATGTTATGCATAAGGCCTTCTTCAGTTGCATGCAATTTATTTTGCTGATTGCCTAAATAGGAATCTGAAAACATTTAGGAATAAACCAGTAATTACTGAAAAAGATATAGCCGTACTGCAGATACAGCTTTGTGAAGATGAAATTTACCCCTGTTCTTCAGCACTAGCCTGTTTAAGATCCTGGCAGTGCTTGGAAAGAATGGATTAAATGTACTCAGGGCAGCCATCATAAAATTTGGGGCCCCTTACACAGCTTTAGTCCTGGTCCTCCTCCGAGCGTGTGCTGCTGAGGCAACTTGTTTATGTGTCCAAGCCTGTCTGTGCCTGAATATACAGGAATCTGAATCACATTGAAAAGAGACTAGGATTGAGAAAAACCTAGCCAGGAGGCTAAACATTTTTATTGTTTACAGTATAACGAGGCATTTTTTGACAATTTCAGCCACTTTTGATACCAAAATGTCTAAATGGATCAAGGGGTAAGACAACTGTCCCTTATTTCAAGGGACTGTCCCTGATTTGTTTATTTGTATTTATTTATACCAGATACTTAAATAGTGCTGTCAATTTAAACATTGCTTTACCTTTGGAACAAAGTCCCTCTGTCTCGGGGGGACAGGGCGCATTAAGATTTTTTTCTAATTTACTTTACTTTTTAGTTTTACACTGTATACACTGTGAGGGATTAGCTCGGTAGCGGGTGTGTGTGACCCCCTGGATGGGTTCACTACACGCTGAACTGTACAAAAAGGCAGTTGAGGATGATTGAAAACAAATGATATGGTTTATTTTTCCATATTGCTGGATACACGTGCAAGCATCAAAACAGCATAAACAAAACAAAACATAAAATAAACCCTTGCCACTTGGGGCGTCTACCTTCCCAACACAGGAACCTACCTATGGAGTCTGGCACAGCCTACTGCTGGGCAGACACTGCTGATCCTACAGCAGAAAACAAAAAGTCTCTTTGATATTTCTCACACAGAAAAATCCATCAGCACCTCACCTCTTCAGTAGGGTTTGTGACTTCTCCTTCACTCACACAGCCTCAGGATGCAGCAATCAGTCGTCATCCTTAGGCTGTCTTTATAGGGGCTTTAATTGCTTAATTCTGAACAGCTAAAACCTTTTAACGCCCCAAACCTCTCTGGCCTCTCTGCATCTCCCGTCTGTGACAACACACACAGATTTACCTGACTTCCTGTCACAACACCTAATGACAGTCAATTAAGAACCTAGAGACATTCAAGTGTGAATATGGATCAAAAGCTCCATCATGTAGCAGGCTAACATATCTGTAGGAAGTACCTTAAAATCTCTTGATAAAGAATGGTATTGTCTTATTGCATTGCATAGCATGGACAACTTACTTGGCTGCCTCTTTTTCTTTTACCGGTGAGGATAAATCAGCTTCTTCTGTATTTTCATGTCCTCTTCCCACAATTATTCTTCTCCTTGAAAACAATAAATGTGTTATATTATATAATTAGCACAGGACTCAAAATTTCAAGTCCTGCACTACTAGCCAGGCCTTAAGGGTTACTCGCCACCAGTTGACCCAACCAATCCCTACCCTACACCACCCCTAATTCTGCCCCTAAACACGCCCTTAAATTATCTCATGAAATGACACTTACATGTTTTATGCCAAATTAAGAGTTACAAACTTTATCAGTGCAGCCATACCTGTACCCACCATTGCAGCCTCTGCCCACTGTGCCCACCATTGCAGCCTCTGCCCACTGTGCCCACCATTGCAGCCTCTGCCCACTGTGCCCACCATTGCAGCCTGTGCCCACCATTGCAGCCTGTGCCCACTGTGCCTACCATTGCAGCCTCTGCCCACCATTGCAGCCTCTGCCCACTGTGCCCACCATTGCAGCCTCTGCCCACCATTGCAGCCTCTGCCCACTGTGCCCACCATAGCAGCCTCTGCCCACCATTGCAGCCTTTGCCCACCACTGCAGCCTCCCCCACAATCACAGACCCCCCCATTACATACTGATCCTCCCAATCACAGATGGACCCCCCATCACAGACTGATCCCCCCCAATCACAGATAGACCCCCCCTATCACAGACTGACCCCCTCAAATCACAGACCCGCTATCACAGACTAACCCACCAAATCACATACTCCCCATCACAGACTGATACCCCACAATCACAGATCCCCCTCATTGCAGACTGATGACCCCAAATCACAGACCCCCCCATCGTAGACTGACTCCCCCCATCACAGTCCTCTCTCAATATCAAACCCAAGCCCAGTCCTGCACTGCACAGCACACCCCCTCCACACAGAAAACCTACCTTATTCACACAGGACATGAAGCGTGGCTGCTCCGGACAATGGGCGGGATCTTTCCCATTAAAAGTGAGTGATTTATTGCTGGGACAGGCCTGCTGCCTAGCAACCAATCACACACTTTTCAACCTAAAAAGTCCCACCCATTGTCCAGCGCGATCGTGCTTCATGTTGTTTGTATGCTTAAGGCAGACAGGCAGTGTGGGGAGGGGGGAGTGCAGAGAAGGCACAGACCTGCCGCGCCGGCGACAGAGACACACAGGCGAGGCTGCAGTTTAGTGACACCCGACATAGCTGATAACCCGCTGTTACAGCTTACTTTACATTACGGCTCCCTCCGCTCCACTCGCGGTTACACAGCCCCGCCTCCTGACCCTGTGCCTGTATCAGATTGACAGAATGCCAGTCCAATGCTGGGACGTGTTCTGTCTGTATGATACAGGCACGGGGTCAGGAGGCGGGGCTGTGTAACCGCGAGTGGAGCGGAGGGAGCCGCAATGTAAAGTAAGCTGTAACAGCGGGTTATCAGCTATGTGATCCCGCGGCCTTTCTCTTCCCCAGGGTGATTGATGGCAGAACGGCTCCCCATCAATCCCCGCATGCCGGCGGTACCCGTGCCCCCCGCGCCCCCGGCTCCCAGCTCCTCGCCAGAAATGATTTTGCACTCGCAAAATGCAAGTGGGTGAGGGGAAATTTTGAGGCCTGATTAGCATACCTTTCCATGTTGCACTCCAGGTATTTACCAAGGAGACACAAAGTTTTAGGATAGTACTGGACATTTACAGGTTTCTGTGATAATTTGTAAAGCCAATGTCTGTAATATAATCGTGTAGATTCTTTCAGAATTGAAATTTAGTCATCACGGTCACAGGGATACTCCAAAGCTCCTACACTCTGATGCACAAAACGGCCTTGGCAAATACTTCCTTTTTTATCCACTCACCCAATTATTATGTAATGATTATCCAAAAGCATTTACTGTACATATTTAGCCATATAGGTCATAAAATCTTCTTTAACATTAACCATTTTATAAAAATTATTCCGTATAGATGAATCCGTCCTTTAAATGTTGAAGAAGCAACAGCTTCATGAACCCCAGTGAAATAAAAAGCAGTTGTGGCTCTGAACTGTACATACTGAAATCCTGTATCTCTGATTGTAGTGGTGTAATAGTGGTTGGATAAACTTTAGTGTACTTACAGTTTTAGATATACTATATATGCAGGAGTGTTTAGCTTAATGTAAATAAATTCTTCTCGGGTTTGTTAACATTTTAAAGATTAACTCCAGTAAAAGAAAAAACTTTCCTTTAAAGTGGGGCTGTCCCTGAACTGCAAGGGTTAAATGCTTATTTATGTCTCAAGGGTAAGGGGGAATCACTTTTACTTACCCAATTTTTCATTCCCCTGGCAGACAGCGCTCTGCCATGCTCTAGCGGTGGACTGTTCCTCAGCAACCGCCAGAGTGCAGGAGAGAAGAGGCTGCTGGGACAGGCCTAGGAGGATGGGAGCAGAGGATTGGGTAAGTAAAAATGTCCTTCCAACTCCTCTAGATATAATCAAGCATTCAACTGTTGCAGTGCTCAGCCCCACAGCATGAGAGGCCCTTAAATTTTTCAGCTTGATACAACAGAAAAAGCAGTTATCTATCTATTTCAATTTGTACAGTGGGGCATTCACATTTCCTTTACAGGAAGTTCTTTACTACTTTTTTGTCTCACTGCAAGTCTGACCTAACTGATAGGAATAGGCTGTCAATAAGGCTAAGTGGGCTGACCTCAAGTATTGTTAAGATGGGATTCTAATTAAAATCTTCGATCTACACATGAGAAACAAATTGTATATCAAATAATAAAAAATATGGAACCATAAGCATGTGAAAATGTGAAAGACATACAGAAGATTACTTTCACATGTACATTCAGTTTACAATAACTCAAAGCTTACTGAAAAAACACTATCCTGGGGTCAACATGGTAGCATACATTACCTAATGATGACCATAAATGTCTCCCTCAGACAAAATACCCTCATTCTCTCTTTTATCCTCAACATTCTCACAGACTAAGATTTTTGCCAATCATTTCTCTTAGCTACTGAGGATAATTGCATTCATTCAGGTGCTGTCTCTCCTGGATTAAGTCTAAGCCTCGTACAGACTCGCGGTTTTCTCGGCCAGAAACAGCAAGAAAACTGCTGGCAGAGCTTTTTTGCCGAGAAAAACGTTTGTGTGTATGTTTTTTTTGTCGAGAAAACTGCTTGGAATCTCGACAAGAAAAGTAGAGAACCTGCTCTCTATTTTCTTCTCAATTTTAACGTTATGATTCTCGTCAGACTGTTTTACGACAAGAAAACCAGTCGTGTGTATGCTTAAAAAGAAAGCGCATTCTCAGAATCAAGTATGAGATGGGAGCACTCCTTCTGGTAAAACTAGCGTTCGTAGTGGAGATAGCACATTCATCATGCTGTAACGGACTGAAAAGCACGAAGACTGAAAAGCGCAAATCGTCTCTCACAAAACTTTTACTAACACGAGGATCAGCAAAAGCAGCCCAAAGAATGACGCCATTTGAATGGAATTTCCCCTTTATACTGCCGTCGTACGTGTTGTACGTCACCGCGTTTTCGAGCAAAGAGATTTTGGCTTGACAGTGTGTATGTAAGGAAAGCTAGACAAGAATTCCGTCAACCTTTTATGATCCCCTTTTTTAATAATCTACTTCCCCACTCCTTCTCTTCATCTGCCTCTCTACCTGATCTCTGCAGCATGCATTACTTTTAGAAAAAATTGAATATTCAAAAAACCCATCTCAAACATTCTCTTCCCAGCATCTAATTTTTTGAAGCTTTTGGGTAGCTCTCTTCTTGTTTCCCAAGTGTAAATTGGCCCAGTGGCATCTAAGGCCTTTTTAGAGGTGTTTCCTAGCCCAGTGGGATAGAGCTTCTCTCCATCAGCTCAATTGGATGGCCCCACTAAGAGCAAATGATCTCTGGTGGCAGAAGATTCCCATAAATCTCAGCAGCTGCCACCTTTTCAGGCCCATATGGCCTGAGAAGCACTGAGGACCTTTTCCCTGAATCATGAGGTGAAAGCAGTCCTTCTCCAGATGTACAATTGGGTGGCAGTGTCTTTTGTACAGTGTTTGAGCAGAACACAAAACCAAAGTTTGTGCATGGAGGTGACTCCCTCCCTGAAGTGAGCAAAGAGAAATATGGAAGACCTAAAGGCAATGAACATCTCAGTCATCTATATTATCACTTCATAAACAAGTGGTCCTGCATCACAAAACTCTTCAACCACATCTGCATCCAGTGGGTTAAATCTCAAGCAATCTCAAGCAGTCCTCACAAGAAAAAGCTCATCTGGTTCTTTTACAGGTACCCACGCCAGGCATCTGTAGGAATGGAGACCCTTGTTTTGGATAGCATAGCTCCAATTTGATCACATGGAAGTTTTGGTAATTTTCCCATACTTACCTCTCCTTTCTTGTCCAGCTCAGCATCTGCATTACAATTTACCTGCATATATCTCAGAGGAAGTTCGAGAGTGACGAAACGTCAGGGCCGTGGTCTCATCGCTTTACCAGGAAGTGACGTGTGTGCTTCACCGAGGCATACCCGGAAGTGTTCGGCATCAAAGGACGGCTGACGGTACCGGTAACTACATCCCTGGCGTATAGAGCATCTATGCATTCGCACTTCTGTTGTTACTAAATTGTTACTGTGTACGTATATAGGGAGAAGGGGGCACCGGTTAAACAATAAAAGCTGTAAACAATTTTAAACAGTATTACACTATGGAGTGTCTTCTGTCATTGTTTACATGAGCCCTAGTGGATCCCATCTCTATATACAACGTGAGGAGATTTGAATAAGGAGAGAAGGATATTTGCTGTTTTTTTAAGGTTTTTTACACTTATCCTCGGGGTAAGTGCATCCCCAAGAGGGGTTTCCTGTGGTCACGTGGTGTTATACTGGTGATTGGTGGGCTGTGAAGAGGATTTATTTCACCTCTGTCATTTACAGAGTACACTTCTTTGAGCACCTTTCCTCACCTTATTGACATTATTTTCCTTTATGATGGCCACCGCATAAAGAAGTTTGTTCACCTCAACGAGAACAAAGAGCGCTGCTGCAATTTATATTGTACTTTTTTGTGCTTTATTTATTGTTTGTTATCCAAACCTTTCAATTCAAGTGGCTTCTAGCTTTATTGATATATGATTTTGGGAGTGGTTTCCCATCAATGTATATTTTCTTTTCCTATCACTTATGCCGCGTACACACGATCACTTTTCGGCATGAAAAAAAAGTCATTTTTCAGCATGTCCAAAAAACGTAGGGCCAGATTCTCAGAGGCGTTACGACGGAGTATCTCAGATACCCCGTCGTATCGCCTTTTTTTTTGTCTCGTATCTATGCGAGTGATGCTTAGCATCACTTTTGCATAGATACGCTTCTACATCCGACAAGTGTAATACAATTACACTTTCGGATCGTAGGTGTAATGACAACTCCGGACACTAGGTGGCCTTTACGTTGTTTTTTCATTTGCATATGCAAATGAAGTAGTACGCCGATTCTCGATCGCTTTTACGCCGCCCCGTCGTCGCGTACGTAGTTTACGAACTCATAAGGTTACCCCAGCTTCTATGTGGAGTAACCTTACGAGGTCCAGTCGGATGCCGTCGTGTCCCGTCGGACGCCATGTTAAGTATGGCGTCGGGTCAGCGTCGGCTTTTTCCGTCGCTTACGTCGTTTTACTAACTCATTCGCGAAAATAGGGACTTGCGTAAATGACGCTCACGTCGTTTTGACGTCGGTTTCAACGACGCTTCCCGACGTGAGCTGGAGCATGCGCACTGGGCTTTTTCCCCGGCCGGCGCATGCGCAGTTCGTTCGACGCGGGGGCGCGCTTAATTTAAATACAAGCCGCCCCATTTGAATTGCGCGGGTTTACGCTTGGCGATTTACGAGACGCCAACGCAAACTACGGAGCAAGTGCTTAGAGAATAAAGCACTTGCTCTAGTACGCAGCGGCGGCGTAGTGTAAATGGCTTACGCTACGCCGCCGCAAATATATGAGAATCTGGCCCGTAGTTTTTCCAACTTCATCATTAAAAAACGATGTTGCCCACACACCATCGTTTTTTAAAAATGATGAACTAAGCGTGGTGACGTACAACACGTATGACGGCACTCTAAAGGGGAAGTTCTATTCGCCTTTGGGCTGCTTTTAGCTGATTCCTTGTTAGTAAAAGAGGATTTGTGCTTTTTTGTCTGTTACAGCGTGATGAATGTGCTTACTCCATTATAAATGGTAGTTTTACCAGAACGAGCGCTCCCGTCTCATAACTTGCTTTTGAGCATGCGTGGGTTTAAAACGTCGTTTTAGCCACACATGATAATTTTTTACAACACAAAAAACAACATTTTTAAAAACAACATCAAAAATTGAAGCATGTTCGCATTTTTTTTTGTCATTTTTCAGAAGACGAAAAACGATGTGAAGCCCACACACGATCATCTTAAATTACGTTTTTAAAAATGTCATTTTATTTCATCACAAAAAACGACCGTGTGTACGCGGCATTACACTTTAACCCCCTGAGTGCTGAGCTGTACTGAGAGAAAAGGGCAGACTAAGCACTGGTTCTATATCTCAAATATAGCTGGTTCAGGCCAAGTTCTTAACCCCATCTGGGTTGTCTTCATCTCAAGGCCTGGAGGTTGATAGGGAAAACTTTTTATCTTTAGGCTGTTCTTCCTCAGAGGTCTATATACTGCTGCACAGAGCTAGAAAATATCTACCAGTGCAGTGTATCACAGGGTTTGTGAGAAGTTGCTTGCCTTTGTTTCAGGAAGAGCCTTCAAACCTCTCCATTTGAAAACCCCTCAACTGCTGGATTTTCTCCAGGTTGGCCTGGATCTAGTGAAAACCTAAGCACCATCTAGGTTCAAATCTCTAACATCACAAATTCTAGATGGGCAGAGGATCCTCTAGTGGTTCACGTTTCAAAGAAGAACAGATTTTTTCAGTGGGATCTATCTCTTCTTCTAATCGTCCTGGCTAGCCCCAGTTCTTCTCTTGTTGAACTTGCTTTATTGTGAATCTGACTTTGGAGATTATTTCTGATGGCAATTACTTTAGCTTTGAGAATCACTGATATTCAAGTCCTAAGATGTAAGATTTTTTTTTTTTTTGTTGCTAAAGTACCTTCAAGCTCTCACATCAAGCAAAAAAGGGTCCTTCCTACCTTTAGAAACCAATCAGATTCCCGAGGGTAGCATTAATTTAACATAACAAGATCCCTCTATGCCTATATTAATGCTAGGAAGTCTTTCAGATTATCAAAAAGAAAGCTCCCTATGGGTGTTAACAAGCGCAAAGAAGTTTTGAAAAAGATGTAGTTGTATTCTTGGATTGTAAAGCTAATCCACAGAACATAGAGGGCAAATGGGCGAGATCTCTCTCAAGCACTAACTGCCCATTCAACCACAGGAAAAACAGCATTATGGACAGATTTTGTAGGCATTTCTCCTTACTCCTGAGGACACCTGTCATGCTGTTACTTTAAACTTTCACACATTTACGTCACTTTACTGCATGGATCTGGCAGCCTGGACATCTATAACGTTTTGTGCCAGAGCGGTGGCCTCTTTATTCTTCTGTCTCTCATTAAATACACTTTGCATCATACCCTCTCATGTTTCTAGTTATTTACCACATGTGTATTGGCCCCACAAAAACAGGTACAGTATTTGTATCAATACTTATCGTAAATTTCCTTTCCTGAAGCTTAAACACTGCATCATACATTACCCACCCTCTAATTTTGATTCTAGTTACGAGAATCAAGGTATTCTATCTTGGGGAAACATTTATAATCATCATTAACTTTGTGGGTAGTGTGGGGCTGAGCCACTACCATATGTATTCTGCCATGTTTAGGCACCAGGAAAACATGTTTTTACGATGAGCATTGATACAACAAATTACTGTTATATTGTCCCTTGGATTTGACCGCCTCTTGTTGTCAAAAGTTTGTACACACAAGCCCCCAAAAAAATATGAAAAAAGTAAGTTGTTTAGCTATGTTATGTAAACTTTTAAGCCGCGTACACACGATCGGTTCAAACCGATGAAAACAAACTGAAGTTTGTTTTCATCGGTCCAAACCGATCGTGTGTAGGCCCCATCGGTCCGTTATCCTTCAGTCCAAAAACAGATGGCTTGCTTTAAAATCCACGCATGCTCAGAATCAAGTCGACGCATGCTTGGAAGCATTTAACTTCGTTTTTTTCATCACGTCGTTGTGTTTTACGTCACCGCATTCTGACACGATTGGTTCATGAACCGATGGTGTGTAGGCACATCAGTCCATCAGTCAGCTTCATCTGTGACCCAATGAAAATGGTCCGTCGGACCGTTCTCATCGGATGGACCGATCGTGTGTACAGGGCTTTACAAGTAAATTTTTCCAATCACAGTGAAAAAATAAAGGCAAGAAGAAGTATGTATAACACAATTTCCAGTGTTGTTTGGATACATACAAATCAGTTTTGCACATAGGTTCAAATATGTTTCACTTACTTGCGGTCAATATTTGAAGCAGAAGCATAGTGCAAAGATGTCCGGCCCCAAATATCTGCTTCATTCACGTTTGCACCAGAGTTCACCAAAACCTCAATACAGTGGAAGTGACAGTTAACCGATGCATAATGCAAGGGTGTCCTAAAAAAAAAAAAGATAATTTTTAAACCTTTTACTGTATACATCTACTGCCAACACAACATTGTCTTTTTTAAGATTTGCATAGTAGCCCCATGATGAATACAAATAGAGGTGAAGGGGAGGAAATAGGGTGTGTTGATGAGCAACGTGGTTACCTTTTCAGAAAAGCTGGGACATCGGCCACTCTTACTAAGGTGATACCCTGAGTTTTGGACTTGTTATAGGCCTAGTTTTCCATCAATTGATTCCTGTTTCTCTGTCTATTTGCAGATTCGACCAATGTGATTTGGCTGTCTGCCGACTGTACCAATAGACTTTTTAGAGAAGTTCTCTACCAGGCTTCTCTATGCTTGATGCGTGATGCGCTATTACTATAGAGATGCTGTCCAGTCTTAGTACTTAGCTGGCACTATTATCATTGTCAATCCTGTTTCTGGGTTTGGCTCTTTCGGTGATTATCTCCAGCCCCCCTCCTGGAGGTAGACACTCTCTGAACTTTTGTGGCAGAGTGCGTCTATCAGGTAGGTATTATCGGTGAACCTGGATTACCAATCTGTATTACTTTTGAGCCCTGCTCTTCCATTCGCACCCATTCCCCCCCATACTTTCCTTCCCCCTCATCCCCCTATTCCTTTTCCCTTCCTCCCTCCCCTTCTCTTTTTTTCTTCTTTCCCCTTCCTCCCCAGTTTTTCCCTCCTACCCATCTTCCCCCTCTTTTTATCCCTCCTCTCTCTTCCTTCCCTCTCCTCCCCTTTACTGCAGATATGCTGCCTCCCCTCCCCCTTTCCCATTTTTTTTACCTCAATGGATTCTTTCATACTATTTATCTACCATCCTATACACATTCATCTTCACTATCTTAGATACACTTTTCACCAACAATCCCCCACGTCCGCCATGGGGGCAACCTAGTGG
This sequence comes from Rana kukunoris, assembly GCA_029574335.1. Classification (NCBI taxonomy): domain Eukaryota; kingdom Metazoa; phylum Chordata; class Amphibia; order Anura; family Ranidae; genus Rana; species Rana kukunoris. Next base: position 116,918,673 of record CM056054.1, read on the forward strand.
TGTCCTGGGACCCCTTCTGCCTCTGGGCTTCTGGGTAAGCAACCACTCAAATATTACTGCTGACCTGTATTCATTATATGCTTGTCAACCTTTTTTATATATGCGTTTTCTAAATAAATTACCTATTTTTATAGATAATTCCTCCTGATGAAGTGACATTAAGACCACACAACTAGTAGAAGACCCTTAATCTATGAGGATAACTTCATTACCAGATATCTCTTTTTGGGAGAAACCTATGAGTAATTGTATACTGTAAGGTTATATCTCCCTTTTTATTGGTATATTAATTTTGTTTAATTGTATGTTTTTTTATATGTAATAAGTAATATTTACCGTATTTATTGGCGTATAACGTGCGCCTTCGTATAACGCGCACCCCCAATTTAAGAGCGAAATCTCAGGATTTAAAAATAAATAAATGAACCACTTAGAAGCAAAATAATGGTCAGTGTCCCTCTGCAGCCTGTGTGTCCCTCTGCAGCCTGTGTGTCCCTCTGCAGCCTGTGTGTCCCTCTGAAGCCTGTGTGTCCCTCTGAAGCCTGTGTGATCCTCTGCAGCCTCACCTCATCTTCTTATGCAGCCGCCAGTCATCTCGTACAGCCGTCATCAGTCACATACAGTCCCGCCTCGTGTCCCTCTGCAGCCTGTGTGTCCCTCTGCAGACTCACTATCTCCTCATGCAGCCGCCCGTCATCTCGTACAGCCGTCATCTCCTGTTCACTCGTACACAGTCCCATACACAGTCCCGTACAGTCACATACACAGTCCTGCCTCTGCCATCAGCATTGGACCAGCTCCTGTGATTGACAGAACACTGGTTCAATGCCGGTGGTGGAGGTAGGACTGTGTGTGTGACGTCAAAGCCGAGTAAAGGGAAGATGACGGCTTGGCGAATTCCGGTGGCACTCGTTCCCCTCCGAGCACCCCTGCTTTGTCCCCGATAAATACGGTATATTGAAGGTTGATTATTTGTCTATCAGTACCGGGATAGTCCATAAGCAATTTTCCTTGGTTTGTGAGAGGACAGCCTCAGCAACTGTCCGCATCCTCTTTCCTCCACTTCACCTCTATATAAATTTTGGATGATAATACTTTTTATACCTTAATCGTAGGATCTAATATCTAAGGCTATATTCAAAAATTCCACATGAATACAAATAGAGGCTGTGACAGGAGTGACTCTGGGTGGGGGGTTTGTGGAACTCAGCTTGCCCTGGAGAGTTCTGGAGGCTCCTTGTCTAGCTTCCCCGACGCCTCTTATTTGTAAATCACCCTGTGTCTCTAATAGGGGCACAGGGTGAATGAGAACTCCATTCTGATCTGTGCTGTCTCATGCTGTGTACTATATGCTGTGATGGTTTGGGGTGTGACTGTATTATATTGTCTATTGTGGCTGTCTGCCTCGACTATTATGGGATGTGTAAGTGTCTTGCTGTGAGAAAAGAGGGAGGAGGGATTCCTCCAGCAGCCCCTCCAGCAGCGGTGAAGACTTTTTACTGATGAGAAGTTTGAACACACCTGACCTGTGTGTCCATTGCCATTGGACAATTTAACCCACCCTGTTTTCCAAGGATGGGAGGGAAGTGTTTTAAAGTGAGATATCTGTGTGTCCATGTGTGATAATAAAATCAGTTTGTTTTTGCCACTCTACACTGAGGGGTTGTCTGGTGATGTAGTGATGTGGTCAACAAGAAAAAAAAACTTACTGGGCCAAAATCCAGGAAAAAACAAACAATCCTTAAGTTGGAAGACAGTTGAGTCCAAGAATGGAGGCTCAACGGTAATCAAAAATAGCTCAAACCCAACATTACTTTTACCATTTTTATCCATTTACAGGGATGGAGACCTATGGCAAGATCGCTATATGCCTCATTCAAAGTCCCACCCCCCCCCCTCTTTTTAAACCCAACATTACAAACCATGTGACTTCAGGTAAAGGAGGGATCTTAAGAAAGAAGTTCAGACAACCAACTTCTCAATGAGACAGACATTGGGTATTCCTCACAGTGGAACATACTGATGTTTAAAGTGAATGGCCCACAAGGATGGTGGAAACTAAGGGGTATTAAACCTGAATTCGCCCAAAAGAGAATGTTGGTGGTTAAAAAAAACCTTCTCAAAGGAAAGGCAGGGATGAGATATAACAAACGCCAATTTGATGTACAGGAACAGGAGAATCAGAAGAAGTAAACTAAGGGGGGTCTTGCAACTGAACTTCCAGAGATGTACTTGAGGAGTGATAGACCACATTGTAACCCTGCCTTACCAGTTAGCAACAGTATGATTCTAAAAAGGCACCCCTGAGGAGAGTAGCACACTCTGCTGTGGAGTGAGGGGTAGAAATCTTCAATTACTAGTAGCTTAACCTGAGGATAGGAAAAGAAAATGAATCTAAATGGCATGTCTCTTGAAGACTGCAGCTTGGATGCAGAAGAGGAAATTGTTTTCTGATAAACAAGTTTCACAAAGGACTTACACTATGTCTCAAAGGGGAAAAGGAAACTAGGGTCCCAGAGAAGTGCTGAACACTCACTGCCCACTGTGGAGATCATCTCAACACACGCTTAGCACCATCAAGCATAGAGAGCATGTAATCTAAACTGTCACAGGGAGAGTTCCCAAGATTAACTCTTCTGAATGTGAAGGTACGGCAGCACCTAGGTGATATCCAATGCAAGTCAGGTAAAAACATTGACGCACTGAGGAATTATTTAACAACACAGGAATTGTCTGTTCAAGAGAACCAGACTGAAGGACTGGATAGCAGGAAATGCTCAGTAAAGGGGTGCTTCCATGGGCATGGGGATGCAACCAACTGATACCCACCAAAGACCATAAAACAGCCTCTGGAAATACTCAGTTCAAAAAAGACTAATTTAGGGCTTTGTCCCAGGGATTAGTCTCCATAACACCAGAAGAGTCCAAAGAAAAATGAGAGACTATACTTAAGGGACAAAAAAAACCCACAGTGGGGGAACAAGAAAAAAAAATTACACATATGATAATAGTTGAGGCTCCACAGAGGGAGGGGCCCCTTGAAAAGATTGTGCTAAACATCCCTGATGGATGGTGATCTAAAGATACCTGGCTAAACTTATTTGGATGAAGTTTGCAGGCCATATGATTCTCAGCAATACTGTATGAATTTAGGAAACGGATACATTTTTAATGAGAGTTTTCTGAGTGTTGAACAGTGAGTATGCCAAGAAAAAGTACTAAGATGAACATAAGGACCATGCTGTGAACAGGGTCTGAAAGTGGCAAAGGATGTTAAAGGGTAAGATCCTCACTGGGAAAGGAAGCACTAGGAACTTAACCCTATGTACCTTGTCGACCAACAGTCCCCTCAGGAGAGGGATATGGCTGTGCAAAATCAAGAAGCACAAGAGGAGTAAAGACAAAAAGGGGGAAAAGAATCCCCTGCAAGAAGAGCTTAAGTTTACATAGGATGCTGTTTCCAAGGATAGGCTCCCACTAAGGCAAGAATCAGAGATATCTGTATATGAAAAACCCAAACAGTTGGGAGGATGCACAATGGGATGCTGCAAAAGCAGAATGGTGAAGCAGGGCAGAAGAAGAAGATGCCCTTTTCAAGGATGTAGGCCACAAGAGCTGATTTGAGCACCCAAATGCTGGGGAGATTATAGAGGGACCCAGCAGGATGAGCAAACAGCCCACCACTTGTTGAAGCTGGGACACACCTTCATGAAGTAAGGTGAGCAGATGGATTAGCCCTGTGACACGAGTGGGTGAAAACACTCTGTCTGTTTAGGTGCTTTTGTCACTGTAGTGGATGAAGTAGAAGGGGGTCGTTTTGGCTCTTTCCACCAACCTCCTGTATAGAGGCAGGAATGCAATCTAACCATCAACCACCAGAGGCATCGCTAATGACTGTGTGAAGAGCAGGCCCAGAGAGGCGATTTGCCCCAAAGCATAACCAAGTCAGATGTGGACATGTCATTGCATAAATGCTTGCAATCCATTACAGATGAAGCACAAAGCTTCAAGAATTAGTTCCAAACATTCAATGAAGCAAGTGCCTACCACCGCAATGGCAGGGTCCTCTTAAGGGGATCTAATAGAAACGTAACAAAGTTTCACAAATTAAGTCAATATCAACACAGGGTGGAGAGTTATTCCAGTTAATGCAAATTGGGAACCAATAAGGAATCTAATTGATCATCAGTAAAATGCCAATAGGTGAGCACACCTTGATATCATTTGGTAGCATGCTTGTTAAGTTAGATTACTGGTGCATCTTTGGTGGGTAGAGACCACTTGGCAATCAATTACCTCTCAAAAGGGAAATGTTGCGTTACTTTATAGCCCATGATTTTACAGGATGTTCCCTGTCCCCAAAAAGAATGAACTAAATGGTAGGTAATGGAAAGATCTTTGCAGCTGTGGATGCTCTAAAAAACCCAAGGTCTGCAACATCCTCTGCATACAGGGTAGCAAACACATTATCAACAAGGTTGGAAACATCCCCTTGTAAATCTGGGTCTTCTGCAGGTGGCACAAATCATCCTCCCCAGTAGTAGACTATGAGGAATTTGAATCATCGATGGTAACAGGGGCCTCTTGCACACTTTGAGTTGAGGAGAGAGAGCTAAACTCTGCTGGGGATGCTGCTGAAGCCCACATAAAGCCTAGCCTAATGCTCTAATAATTGGGCACAAGCAGGCAAAAAAATTCAAAGTGGACATGGAGGTCCTTGTGGACATGGGAAGGCATTGTACATTGGAGCTGAAGAAGCCTTTGTAATAATAGGGGTCCCAGGTTCTATTCTAGATTACAGGCATTGGCATTTTACAGAGATATCAGGTAAATGCCCCTAGAACCAGTAAAAATGTAAAGACTAAGGTCACCTATTGCAGCAGGAATGTTCTCTGTGCGTCTTCGGCAAGACATGTTGCACCACATAGTGGAAATATGGCTACCCAAGTGAAGAAAGACATTGCATACTCACAAAAAGCTGGTGATAGTGTCACGTACCTGGTGGCTGAGCCCGACGTGCAGGGAGTGGCAGCTCTTGCTCCGCTGAACCCGGACCCCTGGTAGAGCAGACAGGGAGTCTTATATATACAGAGTCGCACAAGCGCCTGGTGCAACGCTGATGCTGAGCTGAGAGAGGCTACTGGGGTCTCCAAGGAGGCTTCAGAGTTCTGGTGCAGACTGTTTGCAGGCTGAGATTAGGGCACAGGAAGCGAGGAGCAGTCACAATGGGGGAGGTGTAGTTCAGGCAGCAACAGGTCTCAGCGGAGCAGTCCAGAAACTGGTAGGTAGATCAGGTGCTGGAACAGCAGGCAGGCAAAGGGTAGTGGTTCAGGCCGGGTCAGCAACTGGCGGGCAGCAGGAGGTACCAGGGATAAGGCAGAAGAATGGTCAAAACAAGCCAAGGTCAGGGCAGGCGGAAGGCAGGACAGAAACAGGAACAGGCAGGGTCTTCAGGAACAGGTACTAGCAGAGTAAACAGACGCCAATGGTCACAGGGTACGCTGTAGACCGAACAGCAAGAAGCAAAGGGGTCAGATGGTTTAAATGTCTTTTTTTGGCGCCAGAACGGCGTCCGCACGTGCCCGCGCCACCGCCGGTGCTCGTGGCAGCGCGCGTCACGGTGCCGCTATCGCACATGCCCGTGCGCCGTTACCGCGATTGCATGCACCTGTGCGTGCCGAAGCGCCGCTGCTGCCACCTGGTGGCCGGGATTGCTCATGACAGATAGTAAGCGTAGTAGGTGGCCAAGTCATTGTAGACAGGCAGTGGAAAGAGAACAGAGACTGGAAGATCCAAATGGTGCTTTAGGAGTAGGAACAACACCGGGATGGTTCTTCTTCTAGGCTGAAATAGTGAGAAAAATCACATGACCCCTTCACATAGTCAACGACATCAGCACTCAGTTCCCCCATTAACCCCGCATTGTGAGGTAGCAGAGTCAGGATAGCAGAGTCAGGACTAGGGTTCTGGGCTCCACCCTCCTGAGGAGTCCAGGAATGCAAGGGAGAAGCCAGAGTTCAGGCTTGCAAGGGAGAAGCATGCATGTCTGCATGCTATAGTCACAAGGCCCAAAGCTGTGTGCTGAGCAGCACGGAAGCTGAGAGGAGGTACAGTGATTGTACAGGAACTTTGGTACATGGCCAAGAGGGCTGAAGCATTAAGCCTAAGCGGGAGTATTGCTGAAGAGAGGCGGATGGCTTGGTATTTTCTGCTGAATATCACTTTACTGCTGTAGCAACTTGAAACCCCTGCATGGGAAAGTCCGGATCGACGTTTTTTTCTTCTTTTTTTTATTTTTATAAAAGTGGGCCAACAAGCCCTTAAAAAAACACAACTGGCATGGACTCTGCTCACTGGTATGCTCTACACAGAAGCTAAACAACCCCCAACATTACAATACACACACACAGTATACTGTATATACAATATATATATATATATATATATTGTAACGGATTGACCTGTGATACTCTGAGACTTTTGAAGGATGCGGTGTACTCCTGTGCCAGCTTCACCAATGACTCTTGGGTCTAGGGTCATCCTATGTCCCTTAGGGGCATAGGATGTCTGAGAAATTATATCATAAATTACATGAGATGGGACATTAATGATACTTCATGTATTGCAGGATATCTTAGAATATTACAAGTTGTGACTCATTCATACTGTGAGGTGTTAATTAAGTCTGGCTTCTGAAAGACCTTTCATTGTGTATGCTAATGACACTGTTTTGTGTGAAAATACTATTGATGATAGGTGTGTTGTGAGTTAGCAGTCTAAAGGTCAGACGTCTCTTTTTAAGGTATAGTGGATTAGCATGCCAATTATGGGCCAGATTCAGGTAGATGAGAGCATCTTTGCTCCAGAGTAACGCTTCTCATTTACGTTACTCTGAAGACCCTTTCAGCGCAAGTCCTGTAATTACATGCAGTTGCGCGTAAACTTGCGCCAGAGTAACGATAATGCGCTGGCGTAACCCGACGCAAGTGAAGTGGGTGTGATCATATGTAAATGATGGGCGGAGCCCAGCGCAGAGGCTTACGTTCAGCGCATCAACCACGGAGCATGCGCAGTGAGTGCGGCTCCACTCGCCCCCTTTGTGCGCATGCTCACAACTTCCGTCGGCACCACTTCACGGGAAACGTCAGCGCAATGCCTTCCGTTGGGCGTTTAAATGCGCCCGTAGAAGCGCCATTTCGGCACTAAAGTATATCCTGCTCCCCCTCCCCGCAGTGATGTTACTTTTGTTTTGAGATGGCTGCTCCCGTTCCCCGCAAACACACAGGAGAAAGCTGAACTTTAATGGCCAGGAGCTGTCAGCCGTCATCTCGGCTATGGAGACCTATGATGTCTTCCTCCATGGCTGTAAAATTTGACAGACAAGCATGGACAGAGGTGTTGTCCTGCAAGTGGGGGTGCTCAGCTAGCTCTTATCGTCGGTAACGCTGCTGTAGCTGCTCTCCTGCTGACCTGTGGCCATCTGGAGTAAAGATAAAGCAGCCTTTTGTAGAAATAACTTTGCGCCGGAACGGACGAGATACGCGCGGCGCATGTAGCCAGCGTATGGTGCTAATCCGTTCGTGAATTGTGAAAAATCCCTCATTTGCATATTTGCAGGGGAAATCAATAGGCGCGACTGATGCGCCCAACGAAATTAAGCGCTGACGATACTCTGGCGTCGGAACGTTCCGCCAGTCGCAAATGACCCGTTATTGGGCGCATCTAGTTTGGTGGGTACGGGCACATAGAAACGACGGCGCATCATCACAGTTACGCGGCGCATATCGAAATACTCCAGCGCAAGTGTTCCTGAATCTGGCCCAATGTTTACTAAAAGAATGTGCATTATGTAGCAGGTGAATAACTGTTGTCGGAGTCGGGACGTCTGGGAAATGACTAATAATTAACTCATCTGAGTGTCATTGTCTAAGAGAGTGTGTATTGAAGTTCCGTGTGTAAGGTGGTGGGTGGAGTTGATTCATTGTTCACTTGGTTTCTAAAACTGTATATAACCAGCTGAGTGTACCATTAAAGTATTCATTAATTTTGGAACCAGAGAACAGAGCTGTGCGTGTCTCGTTTATTCTGGGAAATGGAATGGGTCGTGTCTGCCAGATTGTGGAGTGTCGGATAAGCTGTCTTGGGTTGGTGGAATGGAAAATTTGTAAACGGTGGTGACCGTTACATATATTATATATATATATATATATATATATATATATATATATATATATATATATATTGTGAGGGATTAGCTCGGTAGCGGGTGTGTGTGACCCCCTGGATGGGTTCACTACACTCTGAACTGTACAAAAAAGCAGTTGAGGATGGTTGAAAACAAATAATATGGTTTATTTTTCCATATTGCTGGATACAAGTGCAAGCATCAAAACAGCATAAACAAAACAAAACATAAAATAAACCCTTGCCACTTGGGGCGTCTACCTTCCCAACACAGGAACCTACCTATGGAGTCTGGCACAGCCTACTGCTGGGCAGACACTGCTGGTCCTACAGCAGAAAACAAAAAGTCTCTGATATTTCTCACACAGAAATATCCATCAGCACCTTACCTCTTCACAAGTGTTTGTGACTGCTCCTTCACTCACACAGCCTCAGGATGCAGCAATCAGTCGTCATCCCTAGGCTGTGTTTATAGGTGCTTTAATTGCTTAATTCTGAACAGCTGAAACCTTTTAACGCCCTAAATCTCTCTGGCCATCTCTGCAGTCGACGCACCAATAGTAATTGGTGTATTGTCTAAACAAGGCAGAAAATATCTCCCGTCTGGGACAACACACAGAGATTTACCTGACTTCCTGTCACAATATATACATATACACAGCGGGGATGGAAAGTCTGGGCACCCCAGGTAAAAATTTGTATTAATGTGCATAACGAAGCCAAGTAAAGATAGAAAAAATCTCTAAAAGGCATCAAACTACAGATTAGACTTTCTTATAATTTGTCAAAAAAAGTTAGATTTTATTTCCATCATTTACACTTTCAAAATTAAAGGAAACAAAAAAATGGCGTCTGCAAAAGTTTGGGCACCCTACAGAATTTATAGCATGCACTGTCCCCTTTGCAAAGCTGAGACCTGCCAGTGTCATTGATTGTTCTCAATCATCATCTGGGAAGGCCAGGTGATGTCAAGCTCAAAGGTTTTAAATGCCCAGACTCATCTGACCTTGCCCCAACAATCAGCACCATGTGTTCTTCTCAGCAGTTGTCTAGAAAACTGAAACTAAAAATATCACAAAGCTGAAGAAGGCTATACGGAGATAGAAAAGCGTTTTCAGATGTCAATATCCTCTGTTTGGAATGTAATAAAGAAATGGCAGTCATCAGGAACAGTGGAAGTTAAAGCAAGATCTGGAAAACCAAGAAAAAATATCAGACAGAACAGCTTGCAGGATTGTGAGAAAAGCAATTAAAAAACCACGTTTGACTGCGCGATCCCTCCAGAAAGATCTGGCAGACACTGGAGTTGTGGTACACTATTCCACTATAAAGAGATACTTGTACAAATATGGTCTTCATGGAAGAGTCATCAGAAGAAAACCTCTTCTATGTCCTCACCACAAAAATCAGAGTTTGAACTTTGCAAATGAACATATAGACAAGCATGATGCATTTTGGAAACAAGTTCTGTGGACCGATGAGGTTAAAATATAACTTTTTGGCCGGAATGAGCAAAGGCACGTTTGAAGAAGAAAGGGCACAGAATTTATTGAAAAGAACCTCTGTCCAACTGTTAAGCATGGGGGTGGATCAATCATGCTTTGGGGTTGTATTGCAGCCAGTGGCACAGGGAACATTTCACGAGTAGAAGGAAAAATGGATTCAATAAAATTTCAGCAAATTTTGGATGGTAACTTGATGCCATCTGTGAAAAAGCTGAAGTTAAAGAGAGGATGGCTTCTACAAATGGATAATGATCCTAAACACACCTCAAAATCCACAGGGGATTACATCAAGAGGCGTAAACTGAAGGTTTTGCCATGGCCTTCACAATCTCCTGACCTCAACATCATTGAAAATCTATGGATAGACCTTAAAAGAGCAGTTTGTGACAGACAGCCCAGAAATCTCAAAGAACTGGAAGACTTTTGTAAGGAAGAATGGGCAAAGATACCTCAAAACAAGAATTGAAAGACTCTTGGCTGGCTACAAAAAGTGTTTACAAGCTGTGATACTTGCCAAAGAGGGCAGTACAAGATATTAACTCTGCAGGGTGCTCAAACTTTTGCAGCTGCCATTTTTTTGTTTTCTGTAATTTTGAAAGTGTAAATGATGGAAATAAAATCTAACTTTTTTTTTTATTATTGAAATAGTTTTTATTGAAAAAGAATAAAAACATAACAAGGGGTGTACAGTACAACGTAATAAAGCGTAATAAAATACTTGTCCAATACCAGCTGAAAACTCACAATAGAAGAATATCATTCGATAGACAATAAGCTCTATGAGACAATCTAAAAGATTGAACAAGTAAATGACATAAAACATGAACATTAGTCACAGATCTTGTATATGAGGGAGCTAATACATACTTCAACTGTAACCCAAAGACCAAAACAGAGAAAAAAGAAAGGAGAACAGAGAGAAAAGAAGAAACAAAAGAGAGGAGTGGGAGAAACCAGAATAAAGAGCAAAAACTAAATAAATAAAGAGGGAATGCGTAAAAGAGCAAAACCAATACATTCATATTCAGACATATACCAAATAAATAAAAATTCAGGTCAGTCTCGGAAACGCAACAGCCACCAAGGATTCCACTTAGCATCATAGATCTGTATAGTATCATGCAGTTTATGGAAGATTTGCTCGGATAGCATGATCTGATCCATCCTGGAAAGTACCTGAGTAAAAGGAACCATGGGGGACTTCCAATTAAAGGCGATGGCCCAGAGAACCGCGATGCACAAAGTGTGAATTAAAATCTAATTTTTTTTTTACATATTATAAGAATGTCTAATCTGTAATTTGATGCCTTTTTGAGATTGTTCCATCTTTCCTTGGCTTTGTTATGCACATTAATACAAATTTTTACCTGGGGTGCCCAAACGTTCGATCCCCACTGTATATATAGTGGCAGAGTGAGGCTCTGTCCCTATGTTATTGGATGTAAAATGGACACAGAGTTTGAATATCTACAGACTACATTCTAAATGGAGAATGCTGCTCTGGCAGTTTTCTCCAGGTTTTGCTAGTACCAGATGGGACTCTGTAGTTTGGAGATCCCTAAGGGTCTTGGGTGGTATGGGATCTCCAACCCTGGGTCTTGAGGATGGCCGGCAGGGTGTGTGCCCAGGTGCACACAGCCCATATAACAAGGGGCTAGTGAGAGCAGAAGGAGGAGGAAGGTGAAGTTGGAGCAGTGGCTGCTAGTGAGAGAGTGTCTCTGTGTGAAGATAGATGTTGTGTGCGTTAAGAAGCTCAAAGCTGTGTGAGGGGCTTCAAGCTGTGTGCGTCCAAGGAGCCAGAAGCTGTGTGCATTGAAGGGCTTGAAGCTGTGTGCGTCCAAGGAGCCTAAAGCTGTGTGCGCTTGAGGAGCCAAAGACTGTATGCATCCAAGCTGTGGACCTGGAAGAGCTGGTGGTCTGAGGGACCAGTACCTTATAGCAGCAATTTTGCTGAAGAGTAGCCAGGTGGGCTAGCATTTTCAGGTATGTCTGAATGACATTTAAACCACTGCATGGGATTCCTAAGGGCTGCCAGGCCCTTAACTAAAAACGCCTCTCTGATGTGGACTCACTACACAAAAATGCATCTATCACTGAGCTGAACAATCTCCTGTGTCACAATATATACACACAAACACACAGTATACTATATATACTAGCAATCCAACCTCCAAGAATACTAGCAAAAAAATTAAGCATCATAGTTGAGGAGGGATTATTTTCCAGTGTCCAAGCCTCCTGTGGGCAGCAGTAACCTAATTGTATTGAAGATTCATAGATTCTTTTGTCCTTTAATGGACTATAAAGAATGTGTGTTTTTTAAAATATTTCATGATTTTGACTAGTAGACAGATTGGTACAACAAGTAATATGAAATACTTTAATGTCATCTAACTACAGGTGAAATGCAACTTAAAAGGTTAAACTAATATATGAGATAGACTCATTACATGCAAAGCAAGATAGTTCAAGCCGTGATTTGTCATAATTGTGATGATTATGGCTTACAGTTTTTGAAAACCCCAAATCCACAATCTCAGAAAATTAGAATATTGTGGAAAGGTGCAATATTATGCAAAGGGTTCCTGAGCCTTTAAATGGTCTCTCAGTCTGGTTCAGTAGGAATCACAATCATGGGAAAGACTGTTGACCTGACAGCTGTGCAGAAAACCATCATTGACACCCTCCATAAGGAGGGAAAGACTCAAAAGGTAATTGCCAAAGAAGTTGGATGTTCCCAAAGTGCTGTTTTAAAGCACATTAATAGAAAGTTACGTGGAAGGGAAAAGTGTGGAAGAAAAAGGTGCACAAGCAGCAGGGATGACCACAGCCTGGAGAGGATTGTCAGGAAAAGGCCATTGAAAAGTGTTGGGGACTTTCACAAGGAGTCGACTGAGGCTGGAGTCAGTGCATCAAGAGCCACCCAGACCCAGAGTATGGAGGAAGAATGGAGAGGCACACACTGCAAGATGCTTGAAGTCCATTGTGAAGTTTCCACAGTCTGTGTTGATTTGGGGAGCCATGTCATCTACTGGTGTTGGTCCACTGTGCTTTATTAAGTCCAGGGTCAACACAGTGGTCTACCAGGAGATTTTGAAGCACTTAATGCTTCCTTCCATAGACGAGCTCTATGGGGATGCTGACTTCATTTTCCAGCAGGACTTGGCACCTGCCCACACTGCCAAAAACACCAAAACCTGGTTCAATGACCGCGAGATTACTGTGCTTCGTCTGACCTGAACCCCATAGAGAATCTATGGGGCATTGCCAAGAGAAAGATGAGAGACATGAGACCAAACAATGCACAAGAGCTGAAGGCCGCTATTGAAACATCCTGGTCTTCCATAACACCTCAGAAGTGCCACAGGCTGATAGCTTCCATGCCACGCCGCATTGAGGCAGTAATTGCTGCAAAAGGGGCCCAGACCAAGTACTGAGTACATATGCATGCTTATACTTTTCAGAGGTTCCAATATTATTCTATTTGCAATCCTTGTTTTATTGATTGCATGTAATATTCAAATTTTTTGAGATTGTGGATTTGGGATTTTCATGAGCTGTAAGCCATAATCATCACAATTATGACAAATCACAGCTTGAACTATCTTGGTTTGCATGTAATGAGTCTATCTCATATTAGTTTCACCTTTTAAGTTGCATTAGTGAAATAAATTAACTTTTGCACGATATTCTAATTTTTAGAGTTTCACCTGTACATTCAAATCCACTGTTTTCTTGGAAGCATTGGCTGGTATTAAAAAAGAAATAAGTGAAATAAGTTCACTTTTAATCCAAACAGTTAAACTATTTGAGGAAAGGGAGGCCAATATGACTGAATCAGTGTCAAAATAACTCTGAAAAGGTAGGCTCACCCCTACTACTAAGTAAAAAATAGGTATGAGGAGAGTGATAAAAAAAAACAGAATGTAAAACGTTCAACTAAGTCACTTAAAAACTACCACCAACGGCTGCAAGCAGAGTCACACAGCAGGTAGGTAGACAAAGTGACTGTGTCAGGTCCATCAATGCAATAGGGGCTAGGGCCTGAAGGGCCTGGTATGGATTGCCAGCAATTGTTTTTTTTCCATTCAGCTGTTGACTGATGACTCATCTGTTAACCACTTAACGACCGCCGCATTTATATGTACGTCCACAGAATGGCACGTACAGGCAGATGGGCGTACTGGTACGTCCCTGCCTTCCCGCGGGTCAGGGGTCCGATCGGGACCCCCTCCGCTACATGCGGCGGTCGGTAAGTGTCTGGAAAGCGATCCGGGATGAGGGGGCGGCTGTTCGTTTCTGTCCGCCCCCTCGTGATCGCTCCCAGCAAATCTGCCTCCTCCCCCGCTGCCCGCCCTCTGCCTATGTAATGTAAACACAGACAGAGGAAGTGATGTCACCTCTTCTCTCGGCGGTATTTTCGATCCGGCGAGAGGAGAGAAGACATCACATAGTAAGTCGCACCAACACTACACTGACACCATAAACATAGGCACATTTAACCCCTTCAGATCACCCCCCCCCCCCCAGCTCCCTATCACAGTGTCACTAATAGCAGTGATCATATATTTACTGATCACTGCATTTAGTGTCAATGTGACAGTTAGTGTGACAGGCAGTTAGTGTTAGGTCCCTACCCCCCCTAATAAAGGTTTAACCCCTTGATCACCGCCCTAGTTAACCCTTTCAGCCCCGATTGCCAGTGTCACTAAGCGATCAGTTTTCTGATCGCTGGATTAGTGTCACTGTTGCCACTAGGTAGCTATTTTTTTTTTTTATATTGCGATTTTTTTTTACTAAAGACATGTGGCTGAATACATTTTGGCCTAAATGTTTGACTAAAATTTTATTTATTCGATTTTTCTTATAACAAAAATTAGAAAATATATATTTTTTTCCAAATTTTCAGTCTTTTTCCATTTATATCGCAAAAAATAAAAATCGCAGAGGCAATCAAATACCATCAAAAGAAAGCTCTATTTGTGGGAAGAAAAAGATGCAAATTTTGTTTGGGAGCCACATCGCACGACAGCGCAATTGGCTGTTAAAGCGACAAAGTGCCGAATTGTAAAAACACCTTTGGGCATTTAGCAGCATATTGGTCCGGGGCTTAAGTGGTTAAGGACGAGGCGGCCAGCTTGCCGGCCTGCTCTTTAGCAACCAGTTTTTCACTGGTTGTTAAGGATGCGGACAGCCCTGCTTCTTAACACGCTACTAAACATAATGCTACTAAACATAACTTACTGTGCTAAAATATTAGCATTTTTACCCAGCAATTTATTGTGAATGAATCCTTAACTGCTTTAGATATTAGGACTACAAATGTATAATTATGAACACATTTTAAATATCAGTTTTAGCATTTTAACTTACCGACCACATTTGTCTTTTTTGCTCTGATCTGCTCCAGTTTGTTGTAAAACTTCTATGCACTCAACATTTCTACAAGCAAAACAAGGAATCAAGTTTTCATCTGAAATACCACACATATAATTCTCTTTGTTAAAAATTGGTTTATGCAACGATCGTGAACAGGTCCACAAAAACTTACACTGTTCCCTAAGTACAGTAAGTGTTTGTAATTCATGTCAACATTTTGAAAAAGCCCACAAAAAAGACAATATAATTTGAAGTGAATACATTCTGCACTTGCTCCCCCAAAAAAATGCATCTGGACCACATTAGCACTATCAGATCCTAAAGGGTATACATATGGAAGCTGGCATTGCTGATGTGGTTTTGAAGGTGCAAGCTCCAGGGCTGGCTTTTATACCCTTGCTTCACTACTTTGTAAGTCCCTGTACTGCAGGGGTAGGTAACCTTAAAGAGGTGGAGATCTACATAAACAATGTGGGAGAAGTTGAAGATCATCAGGAACAGTGTCGTCCAGTGTCGCCTCCTCACATCTGCTGAGGCAGCAGCCAAAGATGTACACGTGCCGCAGCAGGAATTAAACCCCCTATTGCTTTTAGTGGGTGCTACCACCTGCCAAACGTAACCCATTCAAGTAAATGGGGCCACTTTGGAAGCGCCCAACAACTGCATGCTTCTGCAGGGTCCCAGGACTTAAAACAGGAGGTGGGAAAGCAACACAGCGCTGCCTGCTTTAATCCCTTGTTTACTGTACTAAAAAGGTTGCAGGGGATTTGCAGAGCAGCCTCATTCACTTAAATGGGTCATGTGTAGCAGGTGCTACACCCACCAACCATGGAAGGGCCTATAACTCTTGCTGCAGCTGTGACATGTGTATACCCCTGGGCACTGCAGCTGAATGGTGTGCAGGGGTGGTAAAAATATGTCCTAAATATTGGGTTTTACCACCCCTTAACCACTTTAGCCCCGGGCCTGTTTTTCAGATTCGGTGTTTACGAGACTAAAACATTTTTTTTTGCTATAAAATTACTTAAAACCCCAAACATTATATATTTTTTTTTCTAACACTCTAGAGAATAAAATGGCAGTCATTGCAATACTTTTTGTTACACCGTATTTGCGCAGCGGTCTTACAAGCGCACTTTTTTTGGAAAAAATTCACTTTTTTAAATTAAAAAATAAGACAACAATAAATTTGGCCCAATTTTTTTACATATTGTGAAAGATAATGTTACGCCGAGTAAAATGATACCCAACATGTCACGCTTAAAAATTGCGCCCGCTCGTGGCATGGTGTCAAACTTTTACCCTTAAAAATCTCGATAGGCGATGTTTAAAAAATTCTACAGGTTGCATTTTTTGAGATACAGAGGAGGTCTAGGGCTAGAATTATTGCTCTCGCTCTAACGATCGCGGCGATACCTCACTTGTGTGGTTTGAACACCGTTTTCATATGCGGGCGCTACTCGCGTATGCGTTCGCTTCTGCGCGCGAGCTCGTCGTAAAGGGGCGATTTAAAAAAAAATTTTTTTTTGTTTTCGTATTTATTTGTATTAATTTTACCAATTTTTAACACTAAAATAAAAAAAAATAAAAAAAATTATCACTTTTATTCCTATTACAAGGAATGTAAACATCCCTTGTAATAGAAAAAAGCATGACAGGTCCTCTTAAATATGAGATCTGGGGTCAAAAAGACCTCAGATCTCATATTTAGGCTAATATGCAAAAAAAAATAAAAAATTTTTAAATGTCATTTTTCAAATGACATTTTAAAAAAAATTTCTCTTTAAGACGCTGTTTGGAACTGACGTTTGACGTCACTTCCGCCCAGCAGAGCTACGGGGATGGACGAGGGAAATTTTTTCCCTCACTCGCATCCCCGCTGAACAGACGAGCGCACCCGATCGCCTCCGCCGCTACCGACGGCTCCGGTAAGCGGCGGAGAGCGCGGGAGCGCAGCGGGAGGGGGGGGGGGGGCGCTCGTCCGCCACCGATAACGGCGATCTCGCGGCGATTCCGCCGCGGAGACCACCATTATCGTTTACCCGACTGCCCACAGAAGAGATGGATATCTCGGTTGTGGCAGCAGCTGCTGCCGTTACCGAGATATCTATCTCTAAAGTGCCGACGTATACCTGCGGTGGGCGGTCGGGAAGTGGTTAAACTGCAAATGTAAATGAACCCTTACTGTTCTGAGCCCCCTATAAGGCTTCTCCCACACTGGTGTGCTTTGGTTTACCTTAACCACATGTGCAGCGCATCTGAGAACTTGCTTGGGTTAGTTGCGTTTTGCCATAGACGTCTATTATATCCTGCAGGTGTGGTGCAATTTCAGAAAGCGCACCAAGACTCCTGCATTTAGAGAGTGCTCCAAACCTGCAGAATATACATTGCCTTGCGAAAGTATTTGGCCCCCTTGAACTTTGCAACCTTTTGCCACATTTTAGGCTTCAAACATAAAGATATAAAACTGTAATTTTTTGTGAAGAATCAACAAGAAGTGGGACAAAATCATGAAGTGGAACGAAATTTATTGAATATTTCAAACTTTTTTAACAAATAAAAAACTGAAAAATTGGGCATGCTAAATTATTCAGCCCCTTTACTTTCAGTGCAGCAAACTCTCTCCAGAAATTCAGTGAGGATCTCTGAATGATCCAATGTTGACCTAAATGACTAATGATGATAAATAGAATCCACTTGTGTGTAATCAAGTCTCCGTATACATGCACCTGCACTGTGATAGTCTCAGAGGTCCCTTTAAAGCGCAGAGAGCATCATGAAGAACAAGGAACACACCAGGCAGGTCTGAGATACTGTTGTGTAGAAGTTTAAAGCCGGATTTGGGTACAAAAAAAATTCTCAAGCTTTAAACATCCCAAGGAGCACTGTGCAAGCGATAATATTGAAATAGAAGGAATATCAGACCACTGCAAATCTACGAAGACCTGGCTGTCCCTCTAAACTTTTAGCTCATACAAGGAGAAGACTGATCAGAGATGCAGCCAAGAGGCCCATGATCACTCTGAATGAACTGCAGAGATCTACAGCTGAGGTGGGAAACTCTGTCCATAGGACAACAATCAGTCATTTAATGCACAAATCTGGCCTTTATGGAAGAGTGGCAAGAAGAAAGCCATTTCTTAAAGATATCCATAAAAAGTGTCGTTCAAAGTTTGCCACAAGCCACCTGGGAGACACACCAAACATGTGGAAGAAGCTGCTCTGGTCAGATGAAACCAAAATCGAACTTTTTGGCAACAATGCAAAACGTTATGTTTGGCGTAAAAGCAACACAACTCATCACCTTGAACACACCATCCCCACTGTCAAACATGGTGGTGGCAGCATCATGGTTTGGGCCTGCTTTTCTTCAGCAGGCACAGGGAAGATGGTTAAAATTGATGCGAAGATGGATGGAGCCAAATACAGGACCATTCTGGAAGAAACCCTGATGGAGTCTGCAAAAGACCTGAAACTGGGATGGAGATTTGTCTTCCAACAAGACAATGATCCAAAACATAAAGCAAAATCTACAATGTAATGGTTCACAAATAAACATATCCAGGTGTTAGAATGGCCAAGTCAAAGTCCAGACCTGAATCCAATCGAGAATCTGTGGAAAGAACTGAAAACTGCTGTTCACAAACGCTCTCCATCCAACCTCACCGAGCTCGAGCTGTTTTGCAAGGAGGAATGGGCAAAAATTTCAGTCTCTCGATGTGCAAAACTGATAGAGACATACCCCAAGCGACTTACAGCTGTAATCGCAGCAAAAGGTATTAACTTAAGGGGGCTGATTAATTTTGCACGCCCAATTTTTCAGTTTTTTATTTGTTAAAAAAGTTTGAAATATCCAATAAATTTCGTTCCACTTCATGATTGTGTCCCACTTGTTGTTGATTCTTCACAAAAAATTACAGTTTTATATCTTTATGTTTGAAGCCTGAAATGTCAAAAGTTTGCAAAGTTCAAGGGGGCCGAATACTTTCGCAAGGCACTGTAATTGACATCTATGGCTAAGCACAGCAAACCTGCAGGAAAGCTGCCGGTACACTGCACTGCACCCACAGTGTGGGTAAACCGCAGCACATTAGTGTGAAAGAAGTCACAGGCCCTGTACACACGATCAGACATGTCTGATGAGACTTGTCTGACGGACCGTTTTCATCAGACAACTCTGAACTTGTCTGATGGTCTGATGCGCGTACACACCATCGGACCAAAATCCGATCAGACCAGAACGCGGTGACGTAGAACACAATGACGTGATGAAAAAATGAAGTTCAATGCTTCCAAGCATGCGTCGACTTGATTCTGAGCATGCTCGTGTACTATGCTTTTGTGTACTAACCATCGAACCTGTCCGACGGACAGATTTTAAAGCATGTTTTAAAACTTTGGTCTGATGGAAAACAGTCCGATAGGGCATACACACCATCGAACTGGTCCGATGAAACCGGTCTGCAGACCAGTTTCATCGGACATGTCCGATCGTGTGTACGTGGCCCTATACACACGATCGGACACACTGACTTGAAGATTTCTTCTTTCCTGCTGCTGGCACCACTCTGGAGACCATTAGCTGAGATAAGAGGTGGAGTGAAGTTGGTATCACTCCGCATGGGACAGGAGCCAGCACTACAGAGGAGGCATTGACTTATATGGCTCATGCTCTCTACTACAGCTCCAACTACAAGTAGTCACTTTGCATTGCACTCTGTTTGACACTCTGGGATGGCGAGTCAGCAAGCCCAGACTGCTATCTACCAGTCATCTGGCTGCGATCTACTGGTTGTTCACCCTCGCTGTACTGGAACAAGCATATGTATATTAGGTGTCCTATAACACACATGCTTGTCCCTGCTTAGTGACTCAATAAGATGTTAAGCAATAACAAGAATGCTAGCTTTGGAGCTTGGTCATTCAAAATCAGGTTAACCATGGCAGATCCTGTATTAATACATCAAGAGTTACTTTTAATATAGGGGATACTCCTAAACCCAATACCTGTTTTATACATTATTTACAAAGCTACAGCCAAGAACATAACATGGCAGACAATAGGCCCTCTTCAAATCCAAATTTTTTCTTATATCATGATTTAAAAATACACACAGAATTACAGTACTATCAGAGATACCAGCCATTTCATCTTTACTTGTTACCAGTGACAGGTGGGCTTTTTACACATTTCTCCAAGCAGGCTACAAATTTTAGAAAGACAAATATACATCCATGTTGAATGTACTACTAATGCCTCAAGGCCATAAATTCACAAATTAATACAGTTAATGGATAATAATTTCTAAATAGCTACATGAATAACTTTAATGCCTCTATGTAATGTCTTCACTATTGATTCTCTTCACTATCATTTACTGATCTGCCTTTCTTCTTTGGTATTCAATGGACAACACTTAGCAATTGTCTCTCAAAACCTGCTATAAAGCATTTTAAGGAATATCAAAAGTCAAACATCAGATTTTGATTGAAAATATAATTGCATGCAGTTGTGTAATTCACAGCAAATCTTGAGCAATACCATTTGGTAACACCAGTAATTTACTTAACTATTATGAAATAGGATTATCAGTACATGAATGTTGAATCATCAGCAACAGCTGCAAATAGTGTGGACATTAAAGATACAGCATTTTCTGTGGGAGGTGCTTTCTAGCTTCGGGTTTGGACCGGCCTTCACCAAATGGGTGCGTATGCTACACAACTGTCCCTCGGCCAGGACTATAACTAATGGCTGCCTTTCTGATCCGTTCTAGCTGGGCAGAGGTATGAGGCAGGGGTGTCCCCTCTCCCCGGGCTTGTTCGCCCTGGCGGTGGAACCCCTTGCTATATTGTTGAAAGCGAATGAGAGAGTTAAGGGGTTACAGGTAGGCCCAATAGAGGACGGATGGAAGAATGAGATTAAAGTGGAAAGCAAGTCAAGACCTCTCTAAGCTCAAATCTACTCCAACCCCAATTCTAAACGTATTCTATTTACCCTGTAAAAGGAAAGATGCCTATACTTACCTATTCTGAAGTTGCTCTGGTCCGGTCACATGACCAGGTCCCAGCGCTGGCTTCAGTGTAGAGGAGGAACAGCTGACAACGCATTGCCCCATAGTTAACCTATGGGTGATATCATCACCCAGGTTTTTCCTTTTACAGGATATATAGAATACATTTTGAAAGAACTTCCACTTTAATGCATAACTGTCAACTGTTTATGATGTGCATTTTTTTTATTATCATTATGTTTTTTTTTGCTTTCACACAAAGTTAGGGACACCAAAAGGTAGAGTCTTCCTAAAAGTTGTAATCATAGGCACAGGTCTACAATGCCAAATGGTAAATTTCGCTCTGCAAGTAATATTACAAGGATATCTAAAAGCCATTAATAAACAACAAGTAACTTAGTTTAGGCTTTTGGTCAGGTTTGCAAAGGGATTAATCCATATAATAATATTCATAGGGATTCATAAATTTGCAAACTTTGTTAAAACATAAGCTATATATGTATATAGGAGAGCATCTATATTGAACATTATTTATTTGGGGCTTATTTGCTTATCTATATAAATAACAACCAACTTACCCCCCTGCTGCTGCAGCATGTAGACACGTTCTTCCAAAAATATCAGGTGTATTTATTTCAAAATCTAGGAACAGATGTATAAAATTTAATGCATCAAAATAAAACGTTTTTGTGAAGCATAAATTGCATAAACCTACAGCGCCTCAAGAGATGTGTTTTAACTGTTTATAAGTAAAATACTTGTATTGGTCTTCTCACATCTGTGACTGTATTGGAGGACATAAACTAAGCACAAAGTAGTACTGCTATCATTAGACAAAGGTCAGTATAACCGTCTTATACATAATTACACTATTTAGCAATGGAAAGACAATGATCTGGACCAGTGTTTATCAACCTATTTCCAGTCAGGGCACTCTTGAAAAGTATTTTCAGTCTCGAGGCACCACTGTCAAAGGCTTGGTTCACATTACTGCATGTCAAGGAACGTACGCAAAACCGCCCTCATTTCTGACATGCAGACAAATGCACTACTCTTTAGGAATTCTTTTAATTCATAATAATACCCCAAATATTGGCAAACATGGGGTGTTTTTGGTGCGGCGCTATTTTAAAAAAAAGGGTCAGGGACTTCTTTCCCAGCATTTCTACGGGTAGAGCAGAAAGCAGCCACACAGATGTGAACAAAGGGCTTTATGCAAATGTAAAGTTGGTAGTGGTAAAACCAGCTGGTTGAGCTGTTTTTACGACCTCCAGCTGCTCCCCCTAAACAAAAAAAAGAAAAAAAAGCAGCCCTAAAAAAGCAGATCTGATCGTAAACAAATAGGAGACAGGATTAAAAGAAACATACATACACACATATAAACACACACATATAAAAACCAACCCACACATTAAAACCCACACATACAAACACATGTGTACACACACATCAAAACACACATACAAAACACATACATAACACACACACACGTAAACACATGTAGATACAAACATATATATATATATATATATATATATATATATATATATATACAGCCCTCAAAATTTAACTCGCCTGCTCGCATTTTGCGAGTACATTTTGAGGGCTGGCGAGTGTGGGCTGCCTGGGAGCGGGGGGGCGAGCAATGAGAGGAGAGTCGTGCCGCCGCCTGTTTGTTAATAGTGCGGGGAACATTACAGCTTTCAATTCAATAGCTGTGTTTCCCGCCGTGCGTGTCATATACAGCTACTCCCCCTTTTCCAGGCACTTTTTTCATAGACAGATCACCCATCCCAGGATTGGATGGGTGATCTGTCTATCAAAGTTTCCCCAGACAAGGGGGAGGGGTTGTATAAGATGCTTCGCGGCGGCAGCAGCTATTGATTTGAAAGCTGTAATGTTAACAAACAGGCGGCGGCGGCGGTGGATTGGCTCCGGCTCCTCTCCTACTCAGCACAGGTAGGCTGTAATGTGGGGGGACTCCTGGCTGCAATGTGGGGGAAACTCCTGGCTGCAATGTGGGTGGACTCCTGGCTGCAATGTGGGGGGACCCCTGGGTGCAATGTGGGGGGAACGCCTGGCTGCAATGTGGGGGGAACTCCTGGCTGCAATGTGGGGGGAACTCCTGGCTGCAATGTGGGGGGGGGACTCCTAGCTGTAATGTGGGGGGACTCCTGGCTGCAATGTGGGGGGACTCCTGGCTGCAATGTGGGGGGAACTCGTGGCTGCAATTGTGGGGGGACTCCTGGCTGCAATTGTGGGGGGACTCCTGGCTGCAATTG
Organism: Rana kukunoris; assembly: GCA_029574335.1. Lineage (NCBI taxonomy): Eukaryota > Metazoa > Chordata > Amphibia > Anura > Ranidae > Rana > Rana kukunoris. The sequence goes on from CM056054.1 coordinate 116,942,037, forward strand.
TGGGGGGACTCCTGGCTGCAATTGTGGGGGAACTTTTGGCTGCAATTGTGGGGGGACTCCTGGCTGCAATGTGAGGGGATTCCTGGCTGTAATGTGGGGGGACTCCTGGCTGCAATGTGGGGGGACTCCTGGCTGCAATTGTGGGGGGACTCCTGGCTGCAATGTGTGGAAACTTTTGGCTGCAATTGTGGGGGGACTCCTGGCTGCAATGTGGGGGGATTCCTGGCTGCAATGTGGGGGTCTCCTGGCTGCAATTGTGGGGGGACTCCTGGCTGCAATTGTGGGGGGACTCCTGGCTGCAATGTGGGGGGACTCCTGGCTGCAATTGTGAAGGAACTCCTGGCTGCAATTGTGGTTGAACATTTGGCTGTAATGTGGGGGGACTTTTGGCTGCAATGTGGGGGGAATTTTGGCTGCAATGTGGGGGGAACTCTGGCTGCAATTGTGGGGGAACTCTGGCTGCAATTGTGGGGGAACTCTGGCTGCAATTGTGGGGGAACTCTGGCTGCAATGTGGTGGGGGAACTCTGGCTGCAATGTGGTGGGGGAACTCTGGCTGCAATGTGGTGGGGGAACTCTGGCTGCAATGTTGTGGGGGAACTCTGGCTGCAATGTTGTGGGGGAACTCTGGCTGCAATGTGGTGGGGGAACTCTGGCTGCAATGTGGTGGGGGAACTCTGGCTGCAATGTGGTGGGGGAACTCTGGGTACAAAATGGGGACATTTTGCTTCACTGGGGACACATGCTGCATGGGTAGACATGGGCAGGCTGCATTTTTGGGCACGGATAAAGTGGTTGTTAATATTTATTTTTATAATTAAATTCTGCATAAAACATTTAAGTGCCATTTCATGAGATTTATGAGGGCGTGTCTAGGGGCGGGATTGGGGGCGGGACATGGTAGGGGTTAGGTGGGGCAACTGGTGATGAGTACGCCTTGAGGCCTGGCTAGTAGCTCAGGACTTGAAATGTTATGCCCTGTGTATATATATATATATATATATATATATATATTGTGACAGGAAGTCAGGTAAATCTGTGGGTGTTGTCACAGACGGGAGATACATTTCTGCCTTGTTTAGACAATTCACCAATTACTATTAGGTGTCGGCTGCAGAAATAGCCAGAAAGGTTTAGGGCGTTGGAAACCTTTCTACTGGGTAGACAGTTTGAACTGGTGACGGATCATGCCCCATTGAAGTGGATGGCACAGAACAAGGAGACCAATAGGAGAATAAATAGGTGGTTCCTGGCCCTTCAGGAATTTAGTTTTGTGGTAACGCATCACCTCGGTGTTAAAATGGGGAATGCAGATGGGTTGTCCCGAGTGCATGCGTGCCTGGCAACCTAGGGTTGAAACAAGAGGGGGGGTATGTGACAGGAAAGCCAGGTAAATCTGTGGGTGTTGACACAGATGGGAGATACATTTCTGCCTTGTTTAGACAACTCACCAATTACTATTAGGTGTCGGCTGTAGAAATAGCCAGAAAGGTTTAGGGCGTTGGATAACTTCAGCTGTTCAGAATGAGGCAATTAAGGCCTCTATAAATGATTCAAATGATGACTACTGATTGCTGCATCCTGACGCTTTTTGAGTTAAGGAGAGCAGTCAGAAAGTCTTCTGAAGAGGTGAGGTGGTTGTGGATTTTTCTGTGTGATAAAAATCAAAAAGACTATTTTTTTTCTGCTGTCTGACTAGCACTGTCTGCCCATCAGTAGGCAGTGTCAGACTTCATAGGTAGCTTCCTGTGTTGTGAAGATAGATGCCCCAAGTGGCAAGGGTTTATTTTATGTTTTGTTTTGGTTATGCTGTTTTGATGCTTGCACTTGTATCCAGCAATATGGAAGAATAAACCATATCCTTTGTTTTCAACCATCCTCAACTGCCTTTCTGTATAGTTCAGCATGTAGTGAACCCATCCAGGGGGTCACACACACCCGCTACCGAGCGAATCCCTCACAATATATATATATATATATATATATATATATATATATATATATATACGCATACACACACATTAAAACACACATACATGTACAACCGCATACACACATACAAACACATATACAAACCCATACAAATGTACAAACACATATACAAACCCGTACAAACACATGTACAGACACAAACACATACACATAAATACACATGCACAGATATATCCCACATGGAAGAGAAATATATTTCCATTATATTTAGAAAAAAATATATATATGTGACAGCTTTTCTCTACCAGGATGCTTTGGCAGCCCTGAGGACCTTTGTTGGCACCCCAGTTGAAAAAGGCTTGTCTGGAAGAAGCAATGGTCATAGCACCCTCTCATCCTTGCTTTTCTTAGAGACCTTGGCCCGGATTAACAAAGCACTTACGCCGACATAACTCATCTTTTCCCGGAGTAGCATAAATATGCGCCAGAGTCACAAACCAAGATACGCCTAAAAATAGGCCATCCTACCCCGACGTATCTTACTTACGCCGGCGTGGCGTGGGCGCAAATATGGTCTGGACGTATGTTGCTTCTCCCATTGATTAAGCATTCACATATGCAAATGAGGGAAATACGGTAATTCACAAACTAACTTGCACCCGGCGCATGATATATGCGGTTTGCATAAGTTTTACGTCCGGCGTAAAGTTATTCCCCATAGATAAGGCGCAACCCATGCAAAGGTATGGACCAGGGAACACAAGCCTACATATTGTACGTTGGACGTCTGTGAATATGGGCCGACGTGGGTCTGACTGGGCGTAGGTTACGTTAACGGCGTACACAGTGATCCAGGGTATCTTAGCCAGTTGTTCCGACGTGGTTGTGCGCATGCGCTCAGGGATACGTCCACGTCTCGACGCATGCGCAGTTCGTTTTAAGTACTTGTCTGGCGCCCGGCCCATCATTTGCATGGGGTCACGGTTCATTAGCATGGATCACGCCCACTTCCACCTACTTCCACTTACGCCAGCCTGCGCCTTCGAAATGTACGCTACGCCGGCGCAGAGTTGGGAGCAATAGCTTGCTGAATTCAGTGCATGCCTCTCCGCGCTGCACCGGCGTAGCGTACTATGGGCCAGATTCTCGTAGATCCCACGCCGGCGTAGCGTAAGCCATTTACACTACGCCACCGCAACTTACTAGAGCAAGTGCTGTATTCTCAAAGGCCCGGCGTATCCCCGCATAAATCGAAGGGGGCGGCTTGTATTTAAATTAAGCGCGCCCCCGCGCCAAACGTACTGCACATGCGCCGGCCATAGTAAAATCGCAGTGCGCATGCTCCAAATTATGACGGTGTTTTCGACGTGAAAATGTCTCATTTGTGTACAAATCCAATAGTCTTGAGACGGTTACTGGGTTCTACCATCTTGGATGTGATGTTGTCAGGGCTGGGCTCAGCACTCCCTTCCCAGTGCTTAGGTGTTGGTTAATCGCTAGCATTCATCGCTTTACGGTGCCTCACCTGGTGATCATTTACTGCTCGTCAGCCAGCCCCTTCTGGTTATTTAACCACTTGCTTACTGGGCACGTATACCCCCTTCCTGACCAGGTGAAATTTCAACTATCAGCACTGCGTCACTTTGACTGACAATTTTGCGGTCGTGCGACGTGGCTCCCAAACAAAATTGACGTCCTTTTTTCCCCACAAACAGAGATTTTTTTTGGTGGTATTTGATCACCTCTGCGGTTTTAATTTTTTGCGCTATACACAAAAAAAGAGCGACAATTTTGAAAAAAAAAATATTTTTTACTTGTTGCTATAATAAAGAGCCCAATTATTTTTTCTCAGTTTAGGCCGATACGTATTCCTTTACATATTTTTGGTAAAAAAAAAATATCGCAATAAGCGACTGGTTTGCGCAAAAGTTATAGCGCTTACAAAATAGGGGACAAAATTATTATTATTTTTTATTATTTATTTTTTTACTAATAATGGCAGCGATCTGAGATTTTTATTGGGACTGCGACGTTATGGCGGACACATCGGACACTTTTGACACATTTTTGGCACCATTCACATTTATACAGCGATCAGTGCTATAAATATGCACTAATTACTGTATAAATGTGACTGGCATTGAAGGGGTTAACACTAGGGGGTGAGGAAGGGGTTAAATGTGTACCTGCATAGTGTTCTAACTGTAGGGGAGGGGGTGACTGGGGGAGGTGACCAATCTATCTCCCTATGTACAAGGGGCACAGATCGGTCTCCTCTCTCCCCTGACAGGACGTGGATCTGTATGTTTACACACACAGATCCACGTCCTTGTCCTGTAACCGCTGATCGCGAGTGCCCGGCGGACATCGCGGCCGCCAGGCGGAGATTTAGAACCACCCTGCGGCCATATAAAGTCGTGCGGCCATCGGAAAGTGGTTAAACTGCCTGGTTCAGTTCTCCCATATCTTCTCTGCTGTGTTCCTGTTAAAGACTTGCCTGGCTGATGTCCCTTCAGGTTCCTGATCCTGTTGCTTCCTAGCCTAGCTATGTTTTGATTATGTTTACTATTTCAATTTTTTTACCAATATATTAAAAGGTGTGATTTTTATTGCATTTTCTGTCTTCGTCTGATTCATGGTTCCTGACAGATGTCAAGAGTGCCAGCAAATTTAGAGTTGCCACTCAAGTGACACACTTTATAGCTTTCCCTTTTTCTTCTCCCCGACTGCTACAAAAAAGCATATGTGTGGAGGAGAGGCTAAAGGTGGAGGGAGGGCTGAAGAGTTGGGTAACACCCCCCAGAACAGGAAAGGGCTATGGCATGGAAGAAGAGATTGAGCTGTGCTACGATATTGACTAGGTAAATTTACTAGCAAATTCAGAGTCAATTAAACTCTGTCCTGACCCCAACATTTGCCCACCCTAAACAGAGAACACTGCCCCACATTACCAAAGTTACTTTCATCAAATCTTGGTGTAGAACACTGTGTATTATCCCTTATTAACATGGCCCTATACTCAAGTGAATATATAAAGTGTAGTAGAAGGGCTACAATATGTCCTTCCCTGGAACAAATGATGCTCCAAGTTCCCTCCAGTTTTGGTGTAGGATCAGAATTAATTGCTGGTCCGCTCCTTCATCCATCTCATGAACCTTCCACAGGATTCCTTCAATGTACATCAGTGTAAGTAGATTTGTTTTTAAATACGCAAAAATATATATGATTATGCTTAATATTAGGGTTGTTCCAATATCGATACTAGTATCGGTATCGGGACCGATACTGAACATTTGCACGAGTACTTACTCCCGATGCTTCACTCGATACATTTTTTTTTGAGAGCGCGAGCAGGTGGAGAGGGGGCAGCGAGCGGAGCAGAGCAGTCCTCAAAGAGAAAGCCAAGACCCCCCTCCCCCGCCGCCGCCGTCGTCATCTAATTGATCAGCGCGGGGAACAATACAGCTTTCATTTGAATAGCTGTGTGTTCCCCCGCCGCGCCTCGTCATATATAGCCCCTCCCCCTGTCCGGGCACTTTGATAGACAGATCACCCGTCCCAGGATTGGATGGGTGATTTGTCTATCAAAGTGCCTGGACAAGGGGGAGGGTCTATATATGACGAGGTGCAGCGGGGGGGGACACACAGCTATTCAAATGAAAGCTGTATTGTTCCCCGCGCTGATGTACTAGGCGACGGCTGGGGGGGGCGGGGAGTGCTTGGCTTTCTCTTTGGGGACATGGCTGCATTTTGTGGTGGACATGGCTGCATTTTGTGGGGGACATGGCTGCATTTTGTGGGGGACAAGGCTGCATTTTGTGGGGGACAAGGCTGCATTTTGTGGGGGACAAGGCTGCATTTTGTGGGGGACAAGGCTGCATTTTGTGGGGACATGGCTGCATTTAGGGACACGGCTGCGTTTGGGGACACATTTTAAAAAAAAGTATCGGTATTCGGTATCGGCGAGTACATGAAAAAAAGTATGCGGGAGTTGTACTCGGTCCTAAAAAAGTGGTATCTGGACAACCCTACTTAATATATTAGGGAAGCCACATGTTTCAACCTATAACTACCCCTTTATGTATTTTTTCCACCCCACTTGCACAAGAACTGAGGAAACCCATTAAATAATTTGCAGCATAAAATATAAATAGCATGTACAGTATAGTAATTGAAAATATGTGTTTTACCGTATGACAAGAGTTGTCTACAACACTCTGAATGCCCATATAAAACTGCTAAATGCAGAGGAAACATATTGTGGACACCACATCTGAAAAAAAAAAGATGTTTTTATTACCCTTTCTTTACTATAAGAAACATAACACTGTATTTAATTATAAGCAATGTACAAGAGACGATATATACTTACATTGTTGTATTGGCTCCACTACACAAAAAGAGGCTAACTAAACACTCACGTCCATATCTAGCAGCCACATGTAACGGAGTATTTCCAACTTTGTCTTGCACATCAATACTGGCCCCTTAAAGGCACACAAAAGTAAGACAATTAAAATGTCAACATTTGAAAATTTACAGTAGTTCTGTATTATAAAAATAACAAACATTACAGATGAAAATGACATTAAACCCTATTTTTTTTAAAGCATGTGCATTTCATTTAAGCACACACCCGAGCGTAGCATCTTTGAGCATTTTTCTGCACGACTTTGGCATGGTTGTATGCGAGATTTGCATGTTTTTATACAGTGTTTTTGAGCTTTGTTGTTCTTTAATTAGCCAACAGGGGAAATAATCATCTCTTGTATTATATGTTAGGGTTTTCAGCTTTTCCATCAGCTTTTATTTTAATATTTATTTATTTTTTTCTAGGATAAGGGTTTAGAGTTAAGCTTAGTTTAGGGTAGGATTAGGAATTGGGGTTAGGGCTTAGGGATTATTTTTTGTTAGGATTAGGATGTTAAAACTACTACTACTAATATTATTAATAACAATAATTATTTTGAGCTTGGTTTTGAATAGATGGAGTTTGAGGAAGTGGTGTGACATCCAGACTGATATGTCTGTCAGTAAATTTGTAATGCTTGAGGAGACTGATGGAGTGAGCTGAGGGGTACAAAGATAGATTTGGGTGTCATCAGCTTAATTTGGCAATGGGTATTGAAAGCCATGGGAAGCTTTCAGCTGACCTACGGAGAAGGTGTAGATCAGGGGTTCCCAACCTTTTGAGGAGCGAGGGCCACTTTATCGACTTGGTAACCAGTCTTGGGCCACAATGAGCATCAGTGGCGTATGGTTTGTCAGCGCCCGGGCAAGGCAAGTAATTTGCGCCCCCCTAACCTGTGGACTTTTAGCACCCCCCAAGTCCCTTCACTTCCTACAATAGTACAAACCAGCCTGATTCCCACACTGACCACTGCAATAATCTGCCTACCTGATTCCTACACTGACCACTACACTAACCTACCTGCTTCATATACTTGCCACCATTACACTGACCTACCTGTCCACTACACTTACTGATTCCTACACTGTCTACTACACTACAATGACCACCTCACTACACTACAATGACCACCTCACTTCACTATACTGACCACCTCACTACACTACACTGACCACCTCACTACACTACGCCAGTGTTTCTCAACCTTTTTCCAGTCGGGGCGCCCTTGAAAAAATGTTTCAGTCTTGAGGCACCCCTGTCCAAGACTTGGTTCACGTCGCTGTGTGTTGAGAAACATGCGCAAAATCGCGCTCGTTCTTGACACACAGACAAATGCTCTGCTCTTTAGGGGTGCCATTAATTCTTAATGGTGCCCCATCCATTGGCAAACATGGGTTGCTTTTGTTGTGGCACAATTAAAAAAAAAAAGGGTCGGGGACTTAGTTTCCCGCATTACTGCGGGTAGGGAAATGAATGGGCTGCCCTACACGCAGCACGCACCCACACAGAACCAAGAGCTTGTTCACATGTCAGGCTGGAGGGGCAGTAAAACCACATGGTTGAGCTGTTTTTACCACCCCCAACTTTTGCCCCTTTAGCTGCAGAGGCAACAGCTGGGGGTGTAAACATGCTGTGGCTGCAGCTGGAGGTATACCCAGGGTGAATGGGGCTTAAAACAGGTGGTGAGGAGGCAAGATATGCCTCTTTATTGGCTGCCAAATGCCCCTGAAAAGCGATATGAACACAAATTGCTTTTCAGATGAGCAGCAGTCCTTGCTGCTATCTCGAACAAGCCCTACAAAAGTAGTTGTGATTGTACAGGAATAGGGGGGGTCAGGCTTAAAAGTAACATACATACAGACAGATGCGCACGGACACAAACAGGCACACCCAGTGTGTGTTTGTACGTGTGTCTGTCGGTGTGCGTGCGCATCTGTCTGTATGTATGTTACTTTTAATCCTGACCCCCCTATTCCTGTACCATCAGAACTACTTTTGTCACACACACACTAACAGACATGTGTACACATACACTGAAAGAAGAACTGTCAGAGCTGCACAAAAACCAATCAGATACAGAGTGCTGTATCCATGAATGGAGGATGTGGGGTGTCAGTGACTGTGACAGCTGGTTATTCATAGCAGAGCCCCCCCTCACCACCTTACCCTTGGCCTTGCAGTCAGCGCAGTACTTGTTGTCCTCCTCCCTCAGCATACGAGACAGGATGGTGCTGTTCATTTAGCTTCAGGGCCTTCTCCCTCTCTGAGCGGGTGGCCATGTCTGCGGGCAGGGGAGCAGTGTCAGTCACGGTGGCTCTACCCTTTCTTCTTCCCCCTCAGGGAAAAGCGCGCCAGGCAGAGTTCAGGACGGTACCCGCGGCTCTCATGTCACAGAAGCAGTGCGTGCGTCCGACCCTCCCATAGGAACCGATGACATATTCAGTTGGCATGACGCGGTCGGGAGGCCCGCACAGCCAGCACAGCTTCCCGAGTGCCGGGAAGTGAGTTTTACACAGCGGACCAGCACCGCTGTAAAGACAAATGATAACGAGTGCCCAGCAGTAGTGTTACATCAGATAGCAGCCATGGCTACCAATATTTGGGGTCATTTTGCCGCGGCACACCTGGGCACTCTTCAGGGCACACCAGTGTGCCGCGGCACACTGGTTGAGAAACGTTGCACTACGCTGACCACCTCACTACACTATGCTGACCACCTCACTACACTACACTGACCACCTCACTACACTGACCACCTCACTACACTGACCACCTCACTACACTAAACTGACCACCTCACTACACTACACTGACCACCTCACTGCACTGACTTCTACACTAATACTGACACCAGAAGTTTTTTTTTAAATCTATTTATCTTTGGCTGCTCCCTCTCTCCCTAGACCGTATCCACCCCCTCACCTGCAATTTGTATCTTCTATCAGTCCGGAGGTGAGGGGGAGCCTGGAGGAGGTGAAGGCAGCAAAGTTCACAGGGGTGGATGCGGGACTCCAGGAGCCAGCACGATCGCGGATCGCGGATAGGCCAGCCTGGTGGTGATCACGGATAGGCCAGCCCCACCATGATCACTGATAGGCCAGCCCCACCGTGATCACTGATAGGCCAGCCCTGTCGAGATCACAGATAGGCCAGCCCCGTCGCGATCACGGATAGGCCAGCCCCGCCGCGATCATGGATAGGCCAGCAATGCCGCGATCACGGATAGGCCAGCCCTACGCACATGACCCCATTCACTAATGCTCGGAGATGGCGGGTCGGGAGTCCGCGATCTGGGCATGCCGACCCGCCATCTCAGAGCAAGACATGCCGGGCCAGCGGTTGGGCACCCATGGTGTAGATCAAGAATAAGGGAAGTCCAAGAACGGAACCTAGGGGACCCAAATGGAAATAGGAAGTGACATTAAAGGTGCATTGGGATAGATAGGATGAGAATCAACGAAGAGTAAAAGAGAAAAGTGTTGATGGAGACTGGATGAGAGGGTGTTATTGAGAGTGATAAAATAGGTTTAAATAGTGTGGAGGCAGAAATTGTATTTTTGGAGGGCAGATTTGTATTGGTTGAAGTCTTTGTGAGACTTAAGCCTCATATACACGATCAGACCTCCATCTGACTTTTCCATGGATTTTGTTTCGAATGGGCGTTGGCCATGAAATTCATATGCATACACACGGCAGGACTTTTTCAGCCAATGTTCACCAAATCAGGTGGTTTTTCAGCTCTTTACCGCCACTCTTTGGGCAACTTCTGCTAGTGTTGATCTTTAGCATTGGTTCTGAGCATGCTTGTTTGTACTTTGGACTTTAGTCCGATGGACTTGTGTACACACAATCAGATTAGCCGATGTAGGACATTTGTTGCTGGAAAGTTTGTCTGTTTTCACAGCGAACATTTGTCCGATGAAAAAGCTAAAACATTTGTCTTATAGAACGTACACACAGTCGGATTGTCCAATCAAACAGATCCGTCATGTGTATGGGCCTTTAGTCTTATGCCACAGACGCTTTAAAGAGGAGCTACATTTTTAAGATCTCTGGTGTCCTCTGTATGTCAAGATTTTAGCAGTCAGGGTCTGATTCAGTATGTATTGAGGGGGATGAATGTGTCCAGGGAGGATGACAGTACACTGTTGTAGACAGAAGTGGCTAGGTTGGGGCAGGGGTGAGATTTTGTCATAGAGGTGGTCGGTAACAGAATAGAGAAGAGAAGGATTATGTGGCAAAAGATTCTACAGGTGACTGTTAGGTGGTTGGAGGGAGGGGAGGTGGAAGATAGGGAGAGAATGAAACAAATAATGTAGTGATCAGAGAGAGGAAAAGGATTCTTGGAAAGGTTACACGGAGTGCATAGATAGAACAAGGTCAAGGAAGTTGCCATCAGAGTGAGTAGAAGCATGTGTCCATTGCTTCAGATCAAAAGAGCATGTTCTACTGAGAAGTTTAGAACTAGCAAGAGTATTAGTATTAACAGGGGTGTTGAAGTCACTGAGAGAGATTGTAGGAATATCAGAAGAGAGAAAGTAGGGTAGTCAGGCAGAGAATTCATCTATGACGGTTGAAACTGATTGATCTGAGCAATTCTCAAAGAAACTGGAGAAAATAGACAAATACAGTGGGCCAGATTCAGGTACATTGGCGCATTTTTTGACCGGAGTAGCGCACCTCCTTTACGTTAGACCGGCGCAATGTAGAGGCGCAATCACCGTATCCTCGTAGTATTTGCGCAGAAATTTGCGCCGGTGCAACGTAATTCCCGAGGCGTAAGGCGGAGTAATTCAAATTGGGAAGGACGTGGGCGTGTTACATTGAAATGAGCCGTGACCCCATGCAAATGAACGGGACGGCCGGATTGCGCATGCGCACTTGAAGCAGACCATGGTCAGCGCCTCTCTGCGCATGCTCACAACTCGGCACGGCGCAATCAGTGAGATTGAAAGTGGACCCGGTCAACTTAGTGAGGTACGCAGAGAGCTTAAATAGACAGACACAAACGCCCTTCCTTTGCAAAAGTACATCCCTTTGTATCCCTTCCTATACAGCAAGGTGCTTTTTTTCTGTTGTTTGTTCGCGTTTGTTGGTTTGTGACTTGTGTTTGATATATTTGTTGACTGTTTGATCTAGTGTTTTGGATAATATATTTGATAGTGTTTTTTGGTGACTGTTTTTGAGACTTCTTTGTTGATAGATTTTGTTTGATTGTTTTGTTGCTTGATTTTTCCTGCTTGTTTTTGTGAGTGATTTTTGTTGATTGTTTGGGAGAGAGTTGTTGTATGAATATGACTGAAAGGAAGCGCAAGACCAATTTTTCTTTGGGGGAGAAACAAATTATTGCCCGGGCCCTTACCCAATATGGCCGTTTACTGCACGGCCCGGAGAGTGCCAACACCACCCCGGCCAGGAAGAAGGAGATATTGCAGAACATCACCGACCAGGTCAATTCATTGGGGGTGGGGGAGACCCGGACACGTGAGGGGATCGCCAAGAAGATCAATGATCTCCGGCGTCTGGTCTGTGGGAAGCTGGGGCAGATGGCAGCACATGCCAGGGGCACTGGAGGGGGCCCACCATGCCTTGTTAGGCTGACAGCGGAGGGGCGTGCGGTGGCCCAGACCTTTAATAGGCAGCAAGTGGAGGGCCTGCCTGGCTTTGAGTCCAGTCAGGAGGCCGTGAGGACAGGTAAGGTTTTTTTTTTTCTATCTGGTGTGTAGCATGTGTGGGGGGGGGGATATGTGCCAAGTGTGTGGATCCCCCAACCTGTGAATGTTTTGTGTCATCCACAGATGTGCAGGAGGGTGCTGGGCCATATGGCCTGACCGCACCATTCCCGGGACAACAGCCTGATAAGGACCTCCAGACAAGGCCGGAGTCCTCGGAGGAGCTTGAGGAGGAGGAGTTTGAGTTGGAGGAGGAGGTCATGTCAGGCAGTGGCTTTTGTTATTTTTGGAGGACTCTTTCCCTCTGGCTGGCAACAGCCAGCCCTTCATAAGGGGTAGCCCCTCCCACTCCTCCCCCAACAGGGCTCCCCTCCCAAGGGGCTCCCCTTCTCCCCGGCCGCAAGCATCATCTGGAGGCAGGAAGTCGTCCCAGAAGACCAGGGGGTGGCCGAGGTCCTGCCTGCAAATCTGAGAAGGGACCAGGCCCTTCAGACCCGCCATCTGGGACAGGTCAGCCAGACTTTGGTGCGGATGGAGGAGAGCCTGTCCTCCATAAAGGATACGCTTGGGGACATGGACTGCCACCCCCGGGCTCTTACAAACTGCCTAAAAGAACTGCAGACTACTACAGCAGACGTTGGGCAGGATGTGAGGGCCCTCACCCAGGCTATCCAGGCCAATACGGCAACACTAAATGCTGGCCTGAACAAAAAAGCCGTGGCCTTGGAGGGCAGGCCGCCAGGTGGGCAGAGACCAGGGGCTGCTCCTCCTTCCCCGGATTACCCCCCCCCATGAGTCCACCCTGAGGAGCCGGAGCCGTGGTCGTGGGTGCCCCAGGCGTGGGTCACGCCAGCGGCATTAATTTTGTTTCCCCCTTTTTTGTTGGTTTTTGCTGGACTTTTTTTTTCTTCTGCTGGACTTTTTTTTTTGGGTGCTGGTGATTTTTTTGGGGGGTTTTGCCTGATTTTTGAATGTGGGGGTGACATTCCTGCCGGAAAAGGGGTGTCACCCTCATTTGTGGTGGAGAAGGGTTCCCCAGGACCAGGGAGAAGTGATCCCCAGGTCCGTGTGAATGGTGTATGAATGTACAGTGACATAATTGGAGCTGTGGCGTGGCGTTGCTGCTCACAAGTCCTGCATGGTGGGCTTGTGCCAATCCAATTTGATGAGGATGTGGTGTGTGTGATATAGGGACCACCGTGGTGTGCATGCATGCATTCTCATTGTGCCATGATTAATGTGTGTGTTTAACGTGCAAAGATGCCTAATGTGAGCTGTCTCCTGGCTGCTCTTCCCTCAGAAGACGGGGTAGCCTCGGTTAGGGGGGGATTGTCTGGTTCGGGGGTCAGGTCATCACGTATGTCACGTATGTCAATCTTGTCAATCTCCAGGCCCTTTCTCACAGCGATGTTGTGCAGCATGCAACATGCACCGATGATCTGACATACAAAGTTTGGGGAATACAACAGGGTACCCCCAGACTTATCCAGGCATCGGAAACGTGACTTCAGGAGGCCAAAGGTGCGCTCCACCACTGCACGGGTTTGGGCGTGTGCTTCATTGTATCTTTCCTCTAATGGGGTTTGGGGGTTCCGGATAGGAGTCATGAGATGGGGTCCCGGTGCATATGCAGAGTCACCTGGAAGGGAAAAGACAGGAGGATGTTAGTAGTGCATGTGCCCAATACATGTTCTGTTCAAATTCCATTGGGATGGGGCTCTGATTGTATATGTAGCTGTCATGGCTGGATCCGGGGTGTTTGGCATGGACGTGCCATATGAGGCCTTGGGCATCGACTATCACCTGTACGTTGATGGAATGCCAGTGCTTCCGATTGCGGTATATGTGCTCTGTCTCACGGGGGGACTGGAGTGCCACATGTGTGCAATCAATGGCCCCCACGGTGCGTGGGAATCTGGCAATTCTGTAGAAATCTGTCATTGCCTTCAGCCGCAGGTCCTCCTGGGTGGGTTTGATGATTTGGTTGGCCATGCATCTGAGGATTGCAGGGATAACCTGGTGCACACATCTGCTCATGGAGGATTGTGACATTCCAGCCACCACTCCACTTGTTCTTTGAAAAGAGCCACTGGCAAGGAAATGGAGTGTTGCCAGGACCTTGACCAGTGGCTGCACTGCATGTGAGCGTTGTGTTGGGCTGGTGATGTCCTCCTGCAGGGTTGTGGTTAATTCCATGATGGCATGAGGGGTGAATCTGAAGATGCGATACACCTCAGAATCACTCATGCCAAAGATGTCTATGCGTGTGCGGTATATCCTCCTCCGTGCCCTCCTCCGTGCCCTCCTCCTTCTTTGCTCATCTAAAGTCAGTAGTATAGCTATGATCATGGATGCCCCTGACATGGTGGCATACAGTTTGTTGTCCTGCAAGTGTGGCTGCTCAGCTCCTCACTAACAGTGTTGCTTTAGCTGACATGTAGACGGATTGTCTAATTTTAAACCACCTTTTATATGGACTAATTTTAGACAGGACGTGCAGCTGTTGCGCACAGCGCGTAGCCTGCGCTGCACCAACTTACTTTTGTGGATCACCGTAACTCCCTCATTTGCATATTTGACTAGCAAATCAATGATGTGTCTAACGCAGTTTTGCGTGCACGGATCCGTCGGTCTATCAAAATAACGCCGGTCGAAAAAAATTAGATTTAATGCGTATAGCGTTTTGGGGATGCGGCGCATCGATACGCAGGCGCATATTTAGACTTACGCCGTGCATCTCCTGTAACGCCGGCATAATGGCTCTCTGAATCTGGCCCAGTGTGTCTCAAATAAGAAGAGCGACAGAAAGGGAGGTGAATGGGGAACCTGAAAGATACTTTGTAGAGTTAGAAGGATTTCATCTCCACATCCCTTCTGTCCACTGGATCTAGGAGAGTGACCACCATGGGAATGGGAAACAGGAAAAGCAGCAGAGTCAGATTCGTGAAGCCAAGTTTCAGCAACAGCAAGCAGATTGAATGAGTTAGTGATAAAAAAAAAGGTAATGGACAGAAGAGAGTTTGTTACAGACAGAGTGTGGGTCAGGACCCAGGTCTGAACCTGCAAACTCTGCTGTGTCTGGCCATGTCTCTTAATGCTGAGCCACCTGGGATGCACTTCTAGCCAATATCGCATTTTTGTCACTTGTGCTACCGCATTTATCTTCGCTTACACTCATTACGGACCTTTGTCTTGTTCCTTGAATAGTTTTTCTTGATTCCAACCTGCAACCTCATTACCTTTGGCTTGTTTACTGACTATGCATCTGCTTATCTCTACCAGCTATATCTGCTACTGGACAGATTATATACATCCTGGTCGCAACCTGGTGCTAACATGTAGCAAAACCCATCTCGACCATCAGGAGCTCTAGTGAACACTGGTTAGTACTTGGAATCTGCACCTCAGATGAGCTTGTGTCATCTGTCAGGGTGAACTTCTTCTGTACTTATCCAGCTGATCTGTGGGTGCCTCTGTTCTGCTCTAACTACTGGCCTCCAAGCCTGACTCCAGACCATGACAGCAGGCATTCCAAAGGGTACATGAAAAAGACAGGCTGGTTTTGGGAAGAAAAGGAATAGAAACTAAATTGTGTGGATTATGGCTGCTGGCAGAGGGCATAGGGTGATGTGTAATAGAGGCCTAAGGTTTGGGAATATATTTCCAGATGTTAGCAGAAGCAGAAGGGTAAGGCAGTTAATATGGGAGTGTGATTTCTATGAAGAAACATGCCCCAGTGTCCTAAAAGTTTTATTGGTACAGTATGTGGGTTCAGATTTAGCAGGAGTTGAAAAGTGCAGTATTAAGGAGAGGACAGAAGTGAGGGCACTATATTTGAGCTGTGGGGTGGAGAAGAGGGTAAAGAAATAAGATTTTAAGGAGAGAGGGGACAGCAGTGAGAAGGAGAGGTAGACAGTGCATGTTATAAAGTGGAAGGATTAAGAAGATGAAAAAGAGATAAGAAATAAAAGAGCTGAATGGGGAAACAAGGCTACTTGCAGTCTAGTGTTTTGCAAAGTAGTTTTCTGTAGATTTTGTCTTTGTGCATTCCCTGAAGTGCAGAGTAGAAGTGCACCACTTAATCAAAGAAAATAGTCTGTGATTGGTGGAGGTAGTACTTGCCAACTAATCGATCGGGAGTTAATAAAAGACACATGGTTAGCAGAGAAAACTTCATACCAAAATCAGACTAGTAGAGGAGCAAGACAATAAGACAGTAAAGAACAAAATAAACATCACAATAATATGGATAGGGCTACATATGTTGAAAACAGCAGCATTGAATTGAATACATTCTGTTAGTTACCATTCAGTATCAGTTTTTGTGATCTTGAATATCTCCCATGCTCAGCAGACAGATGTAAGGGGCTTCTTCCATCATTACTCTAAAAGTAAGTTATACATAAAGCTAAGAATATGTATAATTATAGAGCAAAGCAATTAAATATTAAAATACAATTACAAGTGCTGGACAGTAAACACATCATATAATGAAGAATTCAAATACAGGAAAGTCATAATTACAAAAACACAATTTTTTCCCACACACTTCCTCAAGAAGTAAGTGACTCAAAGCTACTCCTGGAGTAAGTCACGTGATGAGTGACAAAACATGTTAGGGCAGAGCCTAGTGACGTCATTGCGTACATACAGGAAGTTTATGTCATGGCTGTCTAGATCCAAGGTTACAACATCCAAGTGATTCTTAAGGGGGCTGCACACACCAAATGTGCCAAGCTTACTGTCTGGGTGCACTAAAGGAAGTGCACTGAAAAATGTGAGTGTTTATATTTTATGCTTTTATTAAAGAGTTATTTTAAATGATTCAGCACTATGTTGGCCTTTTGATTTTTTATGAGTGCCACCTAAACAGATTGTTGCATGTTGCAGAGAATGTACCAGGAATAGGGTCCATTAACCTATCGGTGGATTGGTATGCCCCTTAAAGTGGAAGGCTCATACTGACCTGTGGAAAGTCAAAACTGGAGGAAAGCGCATAGTTTGGAAGGTGGAGGGGCACCTGAGGTGATTTTGCACTAATTGCACTGATTTCATGGAAGAGCACAGCTACATATTGGACTTTATTCACTGTTTAACCACTTCCCGCCCGCACGGCGGCTTTTTACGGCGGCTTTTTACGGCGCAATGTGGCTCTCAATGGCCGGAAGGCCGTCTTTATACGGCCTCCAGGCCACTGGTGAGTGCGCAAACGGCGGTCAGTCAGTTGCCGATGCACAGTAAGATTTACTAATTAGGGAATACATTAACCCCTTCCTCGCCCCCTAGTGTTAACCCCTGCCCTGCCCGTCACATTTATACAGTAATCAGTGCATATTTATATCATTGTTTGCTGTATAAATGTGAATGGTCCCAAAAATGTGTCAAAAGTGTCCGATGTGTCCGCCAGTAATATCGCAGTCCTGACAAAAATCGCAGATCGTCGCCATTACTAGTAAAAAAATAGAAAATAAAATAAAAATGTCATAATTCTATCCCCTATTTTGTAGACGCTATAACGTTTGCACAAACCAATCATTATACGCTTATTGCGATTTTTATTTTTACCAAAAATATGTAGAAGAATACGTATCGGACTAAACTGAGAAAAAAATAAAAATATTTTTTTTATTGGATATTTGTTATAGCAAAAAGTAAAAAAATTGTGTTTTTTTTCAAAATTGTCGCTCTTTTTTTGTTTATAGCGCAAAAAATAAAGATCGCAGAGGTGATCAAATACCACCAAAAGAAAGCGTGACAGTGCTGAAAGCTGAAATTTCATCTGGGCACGAAGGGGGTATATGTGCCCAGTAAGCAAGTGGTTAATTTACCTACTATTGTATGGAATATAGTCACTGTGACTACAGTGGTGCGTTATTTGATGTAAGCAGAGCTTAGAATTTTTTCTCCTCACGTTGATAGCATGTGTATGTATACTGTATATGTGAAAATACTTTTTTACTTGTTTCATACTATTGTCATAATATTGTCACAAATAAATAATGTTTACTAACCACTCTACCTCCACAAGTCAATTGCCTCATTCAAAGTCCCACATTACTTTCTTATTTACTTGAATCAGTGATGGAGGTACATTCATTGTGCCTCATTTAACCACTTAAGGACCTTAGGTGTTTTTCAGATTTGGTGTTTGCAAAACTAAAACAGTTTTTTCTGCTAGAAAATCACTTAAAACCCCCAAACATATATATATATATATATATATATATATATATATATATATATATATATATATATATTAATTTTTTTCTAACACCCTAGAGAATAAAATAGTGGTCATTGCAATACTTTTTGTCACACCGTTTTTGCGCAGCGGTCTTACAAGCGCACTTTTTTTGAATTAAAAAATAAGACACCAATAAATTTGGCCCAATTTTTTAATATATTGTGAAAGATAATGTTACGCCGAGTAAAATGATACCCAACATGTCGTGCTTAAAAATTGCGCCCGCTCGTGGCATGGCGTCAAACTTTTACCCTTAAAAATCTCGATTGGCGACGTTTAAAAAATTCTATAGGTTGCATTTTTTAAGATACAGAGGAGGTCTAGGGCTAGAATTTTTGCTCTCGCTCCAACGATCGCGGCGATACCTCACTGGTGTGATTTGAACACCTTTTCATATGCAGGCGCTACTCGGTATTGCGTTCGCTTCTGCGTGTGAGCTCGTCGGGACGGGCCGCTTTAAAAAAAAATGTTTTGTTTTCTTATTTATTTTTATTTATTTTATTACTTTTTACACTGAAAAAAAAAATGTGATCACTTTTATTCCTATTACAAGGAATGTAAACATCCCTTGTAATAGAAAAAAGCATGACAGGTCCTCTTAAATATGAGATCTGTGGTCAAAAAGAATTTTTGGAAACTGTCATTTTTTCAAATGACAAAAAAAAAAAATGTTTCTTTAAGACGCTGGGCGGGACTGACGTTTTGACATCACTTCCACCCAGCAGAGCTATGGGGACGGGTGAAGGACTTTTTTCCCTCACTCGCATCCCCAGTCAGCCGCCGAACAGACCCGATCACCTCCGCCGCTACCAACGGCAACGGTAAGCGGCGGAGGGCACGCGAATCCACCGCGGAGACCGCCGTTATCGTGTACAGGACCGCTCACACTAAAGATGGGTACCACGGTTGTAGCAGCAGCTGCTGCCATTACCGAGATATCCATCTTTAAAGTACCGACGTAAATGTACATGAGCAGGTCCTTAAGTGGTTAAAGTCCCAAAACCTCTCCCCTCTCAATTATAAAATACTTACCCTAGAATGAAGCCTTCCAGCGGTGACAGGGCTTCCACCTTCCCCATGTCTTCCTTTCAGGCTCCTGTGAATGTCTAATGCCCTGTACACACGATCAGGCTTTTGCCCGGCCAAATCACATCGAAATTCCGACGGAATTCCATCAGAGTAAAATAGAACATGTTCTATATCTAAACTCCGACGGAAGTCCTCATTATATCCGATGAAAAAACTCAGATGGGGCATACACACGATCGTAATATCAGTTTGACTTTTTCCATTAGAAATTCCGATCATGTGTACGAGGCATAAAGCCGGGTGTGCCGCTTTTTAGAGCGTATGTGCTGGTAATATCACCGGCTGCATACTGTGTGAATATCATCTAAACGCTGCAAGTTTAGTTGATATTTAATGTACCTACAGGTAAGTCTTATTATAGTCTTATTAATTAAAAAATACAGTTGTCTTTGCTACATTTGTATTACTTAAACAGTGTGACTCCTTTGACCAGCTACTACAGAGAGAACAGGCTACTGTTATTTTTTAGTATTTTTTGTTACTAATGTTACTTTTTGTTACACATGCACACACATACGTTATATAATGGAAACACAAAAGTATGGTACAAACCTGGATATTAACATCTGCCCTGTGACCAATCAGTAAACCGAGACACCTTGTACCAAGATTGGAGGCAACAGCAAAATGTAGTGGAGTAAATCCCTTGTTATTTGGCCTGTTTACATTAGCTCCATAGCTAATAAGTTCTTCCACAACCTTCTCTTCACCATTATAGCATGCAATATGCAAAGCAGTATTGCCATTAATATTTACTTCATCAATCTGTAAGAAAATATAAATAAACATATAAAGGTTTAAACTTTGTTAAATGTTACAATTTGATTAGAGATATATTAGTATTATGAAAATACTGAACCATTAAAGGGTTAATTCACCTTTACCAAAAAATTGCATATGCAGGTAAGGAACCTGTAGATAAAAACAAACTGTGTGGCTTTGAATAAAGTTGGATAATACCATTGCCAGCTGTAGGCTATTTACATACATCCCAAAGCCTGGCTGAAAAACTCCCAGAGATGATGGCATCCAGAGGCATTGCTAGGGGGGTGCAGTCCGCACCCGGGTGACACCCACTAGAGGGGTGACACCATCCAGAGGCGTTGCTAGGGGGGTGTGGGGGGTGTGGTCCGCACGCGGGCGACACCCGCTAGAGGGGTGACACCATCCCGACTATCCCAAGGGTGAGGAAATCCCTGGTAAAAAAATGTTTACAGCTGACCGCGGTTATCCCACTGTAACAACACCTCCAGCGCCGCGCCTGGTGTGCGTGCTTCTTCTTCCTCCTCCCTAGGGAGCCTGTCACAAGTCACATCTCATACTGCAGACATGAGGATGTCACTATCTATCTATCTATGCACGCTGTGACGCTGTCCTCGTCTCCTCTCCAGATTCCCGAAACAGTTGTGAGTACAGTACAGGCGAGAGGGAAGTGAACCACTAAAGGGTGAGACTCAACTTGCGAGGGGGTTTTCCTGGTGTCCACCGCCAGCCTGAGCCCAAGGTTAGTTGTGTGTTAGGTGAGGGGTTGCCATGGTACTGGCAGGCCGTCTGAGAGCTGGTGTGGGAGGACTCTCAAACAGAGTCTGGCGTCCTGTGTTGTGCTAGTCTGATAACGAAAGGAAGGGTGTAAGGTGGTAAATATAGTATAATATAGCTGTGTCCAGCCGCCCCCTCCCCCCACCAGACCAGCCTGCTGTATACCACCCCAGCCTGCTGTATACCACCCCAGCCTGCCCTGTGCCACCCCAGCCTGCTGTGTACCACCCCACCCTGCTGTATACCACCGCAACCTGCCCTGTGCCACCCCAGCCTTCCCCATACCACCCCAGCCTACCCTGTGCCACCCCAGTCTGCTGTATACCACTCCAGCCTGCCATGTGCCACCCCAGCCTGCTGTGTACCACCCCACCTTGCTGTATACCACCGCAGCCTGCCCTGTGCCACCCCAGCCTGCTGTGTACCACCCCAGCCTGCCCTGTGCCACCCCAACCTGCTGTGTACCACCCCAGCCTGCCTTGTGCCACCCCAGCCTGCTGTGTACCACCCCAGCCTGCCCTGTGCCACCTCAGCCTTCCCTATACCACCCCAGCCTACCCTGTGCCACCCCAGACTGCTGTAAACCACCCCAGCCTGTCCTATGCCACCCCAGCCTGCTGTATGCCACCCCAGCCTTCCCTGTGCCACCCCAGCCTGCCCCATACCACCCCAGCCTGCTGTATGCCACCCCAGTCTGCCCTGTGCCACCTCAGTCTGCTGTATACCACCCCAGCCTGCTGTATACCACCCCACAGGGTGGAAAGTATTTATTAACTCAGAGGAAGGGAAGAGATTGTTGGAAGAGAGATAAGAGGAGCCTGGTAAACGGTGTTGAAAATGGATTTCTACATATGAATATAAAAGGCTATATATGAGCGTAAGCCCTACATCTCGAGGGATTGGTGTGTGGGGGGGTGGGGGTTGTGTTTTCCTTTTTTGTCTGGGGGGGGGGGGGGTGTTGTTTGAGGGAGAAGAGGGGAAAAAAAAGAAAAGAAAAAGGAGAGTAAGACAAAGGAGAGTAAGACATAGTTCAGATTAAGTTTCCGATTATGCTGTTCAGTCGGGTAAAATAAGGAAAATATAGATATGGTGTTATGTTAATTGGATATGTTATATTTGTATATCTGTAATATCTGGATGATGAATTTTATGGAATATGTATTCGGATTTGTATGTCTCTCCTTTTAGTAAAATAAAGAATATGAAAAAATGTCTCCTGGGAGATTTTGGTCTGATGTGTGTACACACGATCAAACCAAAATCCCCGCGGACAGACAGCGCGGTGACCAAACCAGGAAGTAAAATACTTCCACGCATTCGTCGAATCCATTCGACGCATGCCGGAGATTTCGGTCCGCTGGTTAGGCTTTAAAACTTTTGTCTGCTGGAAACCTGTCTGCTAGCCCGTACAGACGATCGGATATGTCCGCTGAAACTGGTCTGCGGACCAGTTTCAGCAGATATGTTTGATCGTGTGTACGTGGCCTTACTTTAAAACTCAAAAGGTACTGAGGACAGAGATTCCCCCCCAGTCGCTTTCTCTGCAGTCTCAGCTGCATGGGACAGTGAATGAATAAGAAGTGCTCTGTTCCTGTTCCTGTCTTCCTGTTTGTTCACAAAGTTCAGCTAAGAATGAACACAGGGGTCACACATATTTGACATAATTTCAGATACGTAGCTACGCACACCGGAAGGTTTTTCCAGAATCGTACAACAAAAATCATACTTTTCGTAGAGCAATGATACGTCGTACGATAATCGGATCGTGTGTACGAGGCATAAGTATTGATGTGTCAGGTAGTGCCAGAGTCTTGTTAGTGGCAGTATGTTAGTGACAATGTTAGTGTCAGTATGTCAGTTAGTGGCAGTGTTATGCCTCAAACACACGATCAGTTTTCCCGACAAGAGAAGTGTGATTTGAGCTTTTTGTCAGGAATTCCGACCATGTGTATGCTCCATCACACTTTTTTTGTGTGAGAATTCCTGCCAAGAAAAGATTGAGAGCAGGATTTAAATTTTCGTGACAGGAAAAATTCCTATCGGGAATCGCGGTCGTCTGTATGAAATTACGCTGTGAAAAAAATATTGAACTTCATTGATTGATCTCGGCTCGTCGTACGTGTTGCACGTCACCATGTTCTTGACGTTCCTAATTTGCATCCTCAGCTGCCGGTTAATATGATGCCGCTGGTCTCGCTGCCTCTGCCTCCCCTCAGCCCGGATGGCAGCTATGTTTGCCTGGATGGCCGCAGTAAGGGTGCATATGTCAGCCTGCATCTCCCCCAGGCTGGTGACCACTGCAGCGCAGTTGCAGCTCACATCCTGCACGCCATCAGTCACGGAGGCCAGATGTACTTTTGCATCGGACGGGTGCATCTCTGGTCTTATTTATGCGCCGGCATATCCCAGGAAGTTGGGCCGGCAAAGTTGTGAGCATGCACACAGGGAAGCGATCAGACGCCGACGTCACTGCTCCGTGGATGATACGCCGGGCGTAAGTCTCTGCGCCGGGCTCAGGGCATCATTTACATATGGTCACACCCACTTCCACTTAGGCGGACTTGCGCCTTCACATTTACGTTAGGCTGGCGCAAAGTTAGGAGCAAGTGCTTTGTGAATACTGTACTTGCCTTTCAAGGTTGCGTCGGCATAACGTATATGGGCTGCGTTACACCGGCACAAATATGCACCCATCTACCTGAATCTGGCCCATAGTTCTCTACTGAATATCTGAAGTTTTTGAAGACCAATTCATGTTTCTAAGGTCTACAGTCTCCTTTTAAATTTTGCCAACAGCAAATAAGAAGGATGTACCTTTTTTGCCATAAATAGCTTTTCGTTTGGTTTAAAGGGGTTGTAGGTAAATTTTTTCCCCTAAATAGCTTCCTTTACCTTAGTGCAGTCCTCCTTCACTTACCTCATCCTTCCATTTTGCTTTTACATGTCCTTATTTCTTCAGAGAAATCCTCACTTCCTGTTCTTCTGTCTGTAACTACACACAGTAATGCAAGGCTTTCTCCCTGGTGTGGAGAAAGCCTCTTGAGGGGGGAGGGGGCGAGTAGGAGTGTCAGGACACTCTCTACTTTGCAGATAGAGAAAGGAGCATTACTGTGTGTAGTTACAGACAGAAGAACAGGACGTGAGGAATTCTTAGAAGAAAGAAGGACATTTAAAAGCAAAATCAAAGGATGAGGTAAGTGAAAGAGGACTGCACTAAGGTAAAGGAAGCTATTTAGGGAAAAAAATAATTACCTTTACAACCCCTTTAACCTATTTTACCAGCTTTTCCATCAGTCTAATTCTGTAAAGGAGCAAATACAGATGTGCAGTGTGTCATTGCCTTCAGTGCTATGGATAAATTCTCATATTGTAAGTATAAAATGTATAGGCTTACTTCTGTATTAAGATGAAGAAGCTGTTTAACAACGTGAACTTGCCCACTGGATGCAGCAGCATGGAGTGGAGTGTATCCTTTCTTATCCTTACACATAACTTCAGCGCCAAAATTAATTAGCAATATAACAACTTCAAGATGACCTGAACACAAACAAAAAAATGTTAAACATATGAACATCATTAAGAGGTATGTTCACATTTTAAAGCCCAAGAACTTTGGGAAACATAAAAGTTATTCCTTGCAGTGGGGCTGTACTTGCAAGAGTTAATTGCTCATGTAGATCTACATACAGTACATACAAATATGTACTTAGGTGATTCTCCACTTCTCTGTGCTGCTAGCCCAGTTGTTGCAACATCTTCTCCTCCATGCTCTAGTGGTCTATGTTCCTAATGTCATCAAGACCAACTCAGGGTCTATAACCTTGCATTAGGCGTAATGGGACTGAGGGACAGTCCACCACTAGAGAGTGGGAAAGTGCCATCTGCCAGGGAAGTGGGAGATCAGTGAATGCTTTTACTCTCCCCTAGACTATACAGACAGTTAACTCTTGCAGTGTAGGGGCAGCCCCAGTACAAGTAGTAATGTTAGACGTTATGGGGTTGATGTACTAAAATTGTAGAGTGCAAAATCTGGTGCAGCTCTGCATATAAACCAATCAGCTTCCAGTTTGTTTAATCAAAGCTTAGTTGAACAAGCTGAAGTTAGAAGCCGATTGGCAACCATGCACAACTGCCCCAGATTTTGCACTCTCCAGTTTTAGTAAATCAACCCCTAAGACCCCATTCACACCTGAGCGTTTTGTAGCTTGAAGCCTGAAGCTACAAAACGCTGGAGGGGGAAAAATGTATTATTCTCTATGGAGATGGTTCACATCTCCACTCCAAAACGGCTGAAGCCAAAAAGCTCCAAAACACCTGAAGCTCAAACAAGTTCTGTGATTTTTTTTTTAAGGCTTATTTGTGTGTTTTTCTGCTTTTTACATTGGTGACCTTTTGACCTGTACAAAATTGCGGCAAAAACTTGGTTAAAAACATGGAAATAAAAACTCTGCAAAAATCGCTGTAAAATTGTGCGACTTTCTGCCTGAAAACGCTATGCTCAGGTGTGAATGGGGCCTAAGTTCTATGTTCCCATGACTTGCATGAATGATTTCATTGTATTCCTTGCTTTTCTACATTTTGTATTTACTGATTCAATAATTCCACTCTCAGATTTGAAGTGGCCTGTATCAACTTCACAGCGTTTTTTTCATAGCAATATATTCAAGTGCTTTCTGTATTTTGTCAAGTGGATTTTCCAAAATGTTAAGTAGGTGTTACAAAATGTAAAACCTCAATCCATTCAAGACCTTTTTAATTTTTGTGCCAAAACTATAGTGTTTTTTTTATTCTTTGCGAGGATTTTTCCGTTCACTTTCACAATGACCACTGATAAGAAATTGAACATGGTCACTGATATCTCCCCACCATGTAATGGACAATAAAAGCCTTATTTTACAACCCATCCTAAAGGAAACAACATAGTGCTGACTTAGTTTATTGACTTGCATTCATGTAGCAGGAAGCCCCCCTTTAAAAAAAAAAATGTGCCCTCTAGGCCCCAGGTGCTCCTGTGGGCCAGGTACATCGATGACATCCTCCTCCTATGGGAGGGCAGTGAGAATGACCTTACCCAGTTCATGCGTTTCCTCAATACCAACGACATCGGGATTACCCTCAAATATGAGGCAAGCATGAAAACTATAAATTTTTTGGATTTAGTCATCACGAGAGAGGGAGACGAGTTGTCTACGTCCACTTATTTTAAAACCACGGACAGAAACTCATTTATCCCGCATGATAGTTGCCACCATGCCAGTTGGCTGAAGGCCGTCCCCAAGGGTCAATTTCTCCGGTTAAGGAGAAATTGCAATGATCAGGAGATTTTTTTAAAACAGGCTGAAACCTTGAATAAACAGTTTTTGGAAAAGGGCTACAGTCCCTCTTTCTTGGCTGATGCCCTGACATCAGTAACCAACACCAGTAGAGAGGCCTTACTGAAAAGTAAATCTAAGCCTGCCACGGTGGATAAATATAGATACCCCTTCGTGACTGACTACTCATGCCAACACGCCACTATAAAGCACATTTTGAATAAACACTGGCATGTGCTTAAGAACGATAGAATTTTGAATGACATCTTGCCTGATAAGCCTCAGGTAGTATTTAGGGGTGCCACTTCATTAAGGAGCAAATTGGCACCTAATGTTCTGGATCCACCCAAGACCCTATCCATGTTTTCATCTGGCCTAAAAGGTTTTTTTAAATGTGGACGCTGTAGGGTATGTATGGTCAGTGACCATACCCCCAGGAGAACCACTAGTTTTTGTTCTAGATACTCCACTAAGGTTCACCAGATTAAATCCTTCATAACGTGCTCTACAGTGGGAGTCATCTATATGATCCAGTGCCCGTGCGGGCTACAATATGTGGGTAGGACTAAACGTCCACTTCACATACGCCTAAACGAACACTTGACTAATATATGTAGTGGGTTCCCTGACCATTCGGTCTCTAAACATTTCCTTATTACACATAATAAGGATCCAAAGGGCACCATTTTTGTGGGGATCGACAAATACCAAGCCCATTGGAGAGGAAGTGATCTCGTTAGGAGTATTTCCCGCTCTGAGATGACATGGATCCACACTCTCAGATGTTTTGAACCACATGGCCTCAACATAGAAGTGGATGTCAATTGCTTCATCGACAATTCTTGAGGTACCATGTTGGATTATCAATAACTTGCTGAGTCCCCTTGCCATAGCATTGTATATATTTTTCACTCTACTTTGCCAACCTTGGCCTGTACTATGTAGGGTGATATGTTAATTACCCCCCATGAAGCTCTTTATCTGTAAGGCCTATGATGGGTGTATGGGGTGTATTTATTATAAAATAATTTTCTTTGACTGTAATTATTTAGCAATTGTCATATCAATGTATGCATTCTTCACTCTACCTTGCCATTTTTGGCTTGTACTATGTAGTGTGTTATATTAATTATCCCCCAGGAAGCTCTTTATCTGTAAGGCCTATAAGGATATATGGGGTGTACTTATTATAAAATAATTTTCTTTGATTGTAATTATTTAGTAATTGTCATAATTTCATTTTTTGACTATTATTCAGATGTGCCCCATTGTTGCCTTTAAGTGACACATTGTGGCCACATCGGGCAATATGGTCTCTAGATATTATTGATGTGAACACTTACGTTTCAGTTGTTATGTGATATATCCTGGGTCATATGGTAAACCTACTTGTTTAAGTACAAACGTATTGTTCAGTATTGTTTGTTAGGTTTATACTGTATTAGTGGCGTTGAGTCAGTTCCACATGGTAACTTAGCCCTTTTGGTGACGTTTCCATGGTGTTCTTTTTCTGTAGTAGTGCGTCAAGCCCCAGTGCCATTTTAATAAGTACAGTGGTTTGCGAGCCTTTTATATTATTCGTTTTTGTTCCCGCACTATCATATGGTAGACAGCGGCTACCTATATGTAATTAGTGTATCTGTTTTTTTATTTTCGTATTGACCGTTTTTTTTGGATAGGGAATATCTGTTGAAACGATCTTTTCCCTTACTTTGTCCCTTCTCCTAAATGGCGGGGCCACGTCCATGTGAAACTGACTCCGCCTGCTGAGGGTTTTTATGCGATGACGTGGGGCGTCGTCCTTATCCCGTGACCAAGTCTTTTGTGAAGACGAAACGTTGGGAGGAGACGTTTCCACGTCATCGCAACTACACGAGGGGACGTACGCGTTCCACAAGCCGGCCGGCATCTTTTACTATACGCCTCGAATCTGCATTTGTTTGTAAGTGCATTCCTTTGGCTTTTTAGAATAAATTTTTTTATGGATTTACACTATTTTAGTTTTTCTTTGCTTTCATGCTGTGACGTATCGAGGATTGGTTTCTGATGTGTTGAGAACAGTGTATCCACCGTTTTGCTGCCTATATTGATCCTAGAGTGGATCTTATTGTCTGGTAAGGGTCAGTGTGTTCTTCGGTGGTGGTACCAGCACTTTTCTTCCTCACAGCTCTTTGTTGTCTTCCTCCACGGGTGATTGTGTCCCATTTTCATGCAGTCTACACTATGAAAAGCCTTTTTTGTTTTTTCATTGAGGAAAACACCATCAAGAGGATTTAGAGCGAAGTTTATATATATCATCCTTAAGGCTGTTTTTGACCCTCAAAGGGTCACTCCATCTGGTAAGGGTCAGTGTGTACTGTGTTCCTAGGTGAAGGGTTGCCACTGCACCATGTCTACAATATAGCTATTCTTCACGGGTGGATAGTATTTACAATCTTCAACGGTATCACACTATGAATGTTTTTTTTCTCTTTTCTTTGGAGTTACTGCTACGCATTGATATCTACAAGTGCAAGAGTGTCGTGACCTATAACGGGACATTGGTTTTCTAGCATCTCGCTTGTATAAATTCAACATCACTGGCTTCACAGAAGAACCACAGACCAACACAGAGGACTTTAACTCTTTCTGTTCACGTTTGACTCATCAGGTTCTTTTTAGTATATATATTATTTTATTTTGTGGGCTTTATCAACACCATTTAGGTTTTGCATTTCATACCACTTTTTGTTTTTTGATAACACATTGTGCTATTGTGCTATTGTGCTATTATTAGGCATTATCTTACGTCTAGCGCGATTCCTCACCTTCTTCCAGTCTATTTTATGTTGTATAACATTTTTGAATCGCAGCTTGTTTATTTTTGTATATTAGGTACGCGCAATTTTCTTTCCATTTTTCATATTCTGTTCTTATACTATTTATTGCAGCTACCCCATTTGTACTCGATTATAGAGTACGGTTTTCTCTGTTAAAATCAATTTTTTCCCTTATTATGGATATTTTTGAGTTTAGGGCTACACGCGTTGTCAACCCCGAGGGAGTGTTTGAAACCTTCAAAGATGGTGAAAGTGATATAGGAGGTCTATTCATGAGACTAAAAAACCTCACCATTTCTGAACTCCATACCCAGTGGGATGTGGTTTTTCTAGAAACATACCTCAAACATCAGATGGTTCCCCGGAGCCTCAGATGGGAAGTTGCTCCCCAAAAGGGTGATACCGACTTGGAGGGGTGGTACAAACACTTCAACGATATGGGTCTTAATCTTTTGAGGTTTTTAAGTGACCGCAAAGCCATTAAGCTTAAAATGTTGGACGATGAAGTCAAACTTATCAAAGAAAAGCTCTCCCCCTTTATGTCTAGTACAGACTATGCTGATAGATCAAGAAATCTCCTCAAGGTACTAGAGAAGGAGGAAAGAGAACAAAAGACAAAAAAGAAGAAAAAGTTTAATAGAGATTTTGGAGACTACCATTCCAAGATCGTGTTTGAGTGGCAAAAGAAATTGGTGACCGATACCAATAACTCAGACCCTTCTGGGATGGAAGTCACTCCAGCTAACTCGCAAATGGCCAATGGGGCTGTCAGCATGCTTCCAGCACCGGGGATTAGGAGTAATCATAACCGTGCGGGGACAGGTGGCACACCTAAAAGCCATTTTAAACATAAAAAGGGTTCTTTGCAAAAGAACTCTGTTCCACAACCCCACCATCTGGGAGGGTCGGGAGGACAACGTAATCAGTTTGGCCCACCCCCAGGCTACCGGCCCCAACTTTGGGGGCCGGGAGCTGCAGGGGGATTAGCTCCACCCCCCGCTCGGGGTCGTGGAAATTATGGTGGACCCCCCCCCCTTTTCTTTCCGCCGGGTTATGGTAATGGCCAGATTAATACACAGGGCCCCATGAGAGGCAACGTATACAATCAGGGGCCTAATCCTAATACTTTGCAGACATTTAGAAATAACGATGTGGTTCATTATACAGGCAATTTTGAACCAGAATACAATGTCTTGACCCAAAATAGTTTTTTACCACTAGGGGATATTGATAACATGGGAACTGATAATTTGTTCCCAAATACTCACCACACTATGCCGTCTGTACCATATGAACTTGGGTATGGCAACCAATCTATGAACTTTGTCCAGCCCAATTGGGGTTTTCCCCGAGCCGGGCAAGGGATAAAAAGACTGGCAGAGTTAAAAGAGGGGTCAGAGGGGGGAGGCATGCTAAGCCCCAAAAGACCAAAAACGTAACAAGTTCTGGGATCTTTAACTTAAGTTCCCATAATTTAACAGAACCTGAACTCCTTGTATTGGATAAAGGGTTGAAATATGCCCCTCCAAAAAATATGAGTAAATTTAAAACGTACATGGACATCCATAGGTATGTCCGAAAATTGAATATTCAACGATATATGTCGTCTAACCCCTTTAGTCCATCTAAAACTTCTGTCCATAACTATGTTCATTCTGGTCTGGCAAACTCCTCTACGTATAATCCACCGAGACAACTACCGGCTGCTTTGAAGGTTTTCAGAGATTTGTCTCTTAGAGATTTAGATAATATACGGGTTAAAAAAGTTCGGTGTAAATTGGATATAGAAATGGGCATTAAAACTCTCTGTGATAACAAGAACCTTGTGATCCGCCCCGCTGATAAGGGGGGTGGTATTGTTGTCTTAAACAAACAAGACTATCTACAGGAGATGTCTAACATCTTAAGTGACAGGGACACATATACCCCTCTCCCTCTTAACCCGGGAGAGAAGTATAGAAGATCCTTGGTTGAGATTGTAAACAGGGGGTATCGGTCAAACATACTTAACCTTAAGGAGAAATCCTTTTTGGTTCCTAAGGCGCCCCGTGTACCAATTATGTATTACCTACCTAAGGTGCATAAGGATCCAGTTTGCCCCCCGGGTCGTCCCATAGTCAGTGGCATTGACTCTGTGACGTCCCGGGTGGGCAAATATATTGATTTTTACCTCCAGCCCTTAGTGAAGGCCATGCCTTCGTTTGTTAAAGACACTAGCCATATTATTGGCCAATTGGCTGGTTTGACTCTCCCTCCGAATGTATGGCTTGTGACTGCTGACGTTACATCACTTTACACTATAATCCCTCATGAGGTGGGTTTAGAGGCAGTCTCGCACTTTTTAAAGAGGGATTCGGGCCTCATTGATGGGCAAATCACGTTCATTATGGAATTACTTCACTATGCGGCATCCCACAATTTTTTTTGGCATGATGGGCAGTTCTATCGCCAGGATAGGGGTGTTGCGATGGGGGCTAAGTATGCCCCTAGCCTGGCCAATTTATTTATGGCCAAGTGGGAGGAGGATGTGGTCGATGTGCCCTCTAGGCCCCAGGTGCTCCTGTGGGCCAGGTACATCGATGACATCCTCCTCCTATGGGAGGGCAGTGAGAATGACCTTACCCAGTTCATGCGTTTCCTCAATACCAACGACATCGGGATTACCCTCAAATATGAGGCAAGCATGAAAACTATAAATTTTTTGGATTTAGTCATCACGAGAGAGGGAGACGAGTTGTCTACGTCCACTTATTTTAAAACCACGGACAGAAACTCATTTATCCCGCATGATAGTTGCCACCATGCCAGTTGGCTGAAGGCCGTCCCCAAGGGTCAATTTCTCCGGTTAAGGAGAAATTGCAATGATCAGGAGATTTTTTTTAAAACAGGCTGAAACCTTGAATAAACAGTTTTTGGAAAAGGGCTACAGTCCCTCTTTCTTGGCTGATGCCCTGACATCAGTAACCAACACCAGTAGAGAGGCCTTACTGAAAAGTAAATCTAAGCCTGCCACGGTGGATAAATATAGATACCCCTTCGTGACTGACTACTCATGCCAACACGCCACTATAAAGCACATTTTGAATAAACACTGGCATGTGCTTAAGAACGATAGAATTTTGAATGACATCTTGCCTGATAAGCCTCAGGTAGTATTTAGGGGTGCCACTTCATTAAGGAGCAAATTGGCACCTAATGTTCTGGATCCACCCAAGACCCTATCCATGTTTTCATCTGGCCTAAAAGGTTTTTTTTAAATGTGGACGCTGTAGGGTATGTATGGTCAGTGACCATACCCCCAGGAGAACCACTAGTTTTTGTTCTAGATACTCCACTAAGGTTCACCAGATTAAATCCTTCATAACGTGCTCTACAGTGGGAGTCATCTATATGATCCAGTGCCCGTGCGGGCTACAATATGTGGGTAGGACTAAACGTCCACTTCACATACGCCTAAACGAACACTTGACTAATATATGTAGTGGGTTCCCTGACCATTCGGTCTCTAAACATTTCCTTATTACACATAATAAGGATCCAAAGGGCACCATTTTTGTGGGGATCGACAAATACCAAGCCCATTGGAGAGGAAGTGATCTCGTTAGGAGTATTTCCCGCTCTGAGATGACATGGATCCACACTCTCAGATGTTTTGAACCACATGGCCTCAACATAGAAGTGGATGTCAATTGCTTCATCGACAATTCTTGAGGTACCATGTTGGATTATCAATAACTTGCTGAGTCCCCTTGCCATAGCATTGTATATATTTTTCACTCTACTTTGCCAACCTTGGCCTGTACTATGTAGGGTGATATGTTAATTACCCCCCATGAAGCTCTTTATCTGTAAGGCCTATGATGGGTGTATGGGGTGTATTTATTATAAAATAATTTTCTTTGACTGTAATTATTTAGCAATTGTCATATCAATGTATGCATTCTTCACTCTACCTTGCCATTTTTGGCTTGTACTATGTAGTGTGTTATATTAATTATCCCCCAGGAAGCTCTTTATCTGTAAGGCCTATAAGGATATATGGGGTGTACTTATTATAAAATAATTTTCTTTGATTGTAATTATTTAGTAATTGTCATAATTTCATTTTTTGACTATTATTCAGATGTGCCCCATTGTTGCCTTTAAGTGACACATTGTGGCCACATCGGGCAATATGGTCTCTAGATATTATTGATGTGAACACTTACGTTTCAGTTGTTATGTGATATATCCTGGGTCATATGGTAAACCTACTTGTTTAAGTACAAACGTATTGTTCAGTATTGTTTGTTAGGTTTATACTGTATTAGTGGCGTTGAGTCAGTTCCACATGGTAACTTAGCCCTTTTGGTGACGTTTCCATGGTGTTCTTTTTCTGTAGTAGTGCGTCAAGCCCCAGTGCCATTTTAATAAGTACAGTGGTTTGCGAGCCTTTTATATTATTCGTTTTTGTTCCCGCACTATCATATGGTAGACAGCGGCTACCTATATGTAATTAGTGTATCTGTTTTTTTATTTTCGTATTGACCGTTTTTTTTGGATAGGGAATATCTGTTGAAACGATCTTTTCCCTTACTTTGTCCCTTCTCCTAAATGGCGGGGCCACGTCCATGTGAAACTGACTCCGCCTGCTGAGGGTTTTTATGCGATGACGTGGGGCGTCGTCCTTATCCCGTGACCAAGTCTTTTGTGAAGACGAAACGTTGGGAGGAGACGTTTCCACGTCATCGCAACTACACGAGGGGACGTACGCGTTCCACAAGCCGGCCGGCATCTTTTACTATACGCCTCGAATCTGCATTTGTTTGTAAGTGCATTCCTTTGGCTTTTTAGAATAATTTTTTTTATGGATTTACACTATTTTAGTTTTTCTTTGCTTTCATGCTGTGACGTATCGAGGATTGGTTTCTGATGTGTTGAGAACAGTGTATCCACCGTTTTGCTGCCTATATTGATCCTAGAGTGGATCTTATTGTCTGGTAAGGGTCAGTGTGTTCTTCGGTGGTGGTACCAGCACTTTTCTTCCTCACAGCTCTTTGTTGTCTTCCTCCACGGGTGATTGTGTCCCATTTTCATGCAGTCTACACTATGAAAAGCCTTTTTTGTTTTTTCATTGAGGAAAACACCATCAAGAGGATTTAGAGCGAAGTTTATATATATCATCCTTAAGGCTGTTTTTGACCCTCAAAGGGTCACTCCATCTGGTAAGGGTCAGTGTGTACTGTGTTCCTAGGTGAAGGGTTGCCACTGCACCATGTCTACAATATAGCTATTCTTCACGGGTGGATAGTATTTACAATCTTCAACGGTATCACACTATGAATGTTTTTTTTTCTCTTTTCTTTGGAGTTACTGCTACGCATT
Organism: Rana kukunoris; assembly: GCA_029574335.1. Taxonomy (NCBI): domain Eukaryota; kingdom Metazoa; phylum Chordata; class Amphibia; order Anura; family Ranidae; genus Rana; species Rana kukunoris. The sequence continues at coordinate 116,976,418 of CM056054.1, forward strand.
GATATCTACAAGTGCAAGAGTGTCGTGACCTATAACGGGACATTGGTTTTCTAGCATCTCGCTTGTATAAATTCAACATCACTGGCTTCACAGAAGAACCACAGACCAACACAGAGGACTTTAACTCTTTCTGTTCACGTTTGACTCATCAGGTTCTTTTTAGTATATATATTATTTTATTTTGTGGGCTTTATCAACACCATTTAGGTTTTGCATTTCATACCACTTTTTGTTTTTTGATAACACATTGTGCTATTGTGCTATTGTGCTATTATTAGGCATTATCTTACGTCTAGCGCGATTCCTCACCTTCTTCCAGTCTATTTTATGTTGTATAACATTTTTGAATCGCAGCTTGTTTATTTTTGTATATTAGGTACGCGCAATTTTCTTTCCATTTTTCAAAAAAAATATATAGCTTAGAGCGTTTGTTAACCCCCCAAAAGAAAAAAAAAAGATTTTGTTCCTTTAAAGCATGTTACACAACACAGTGCTTGTGCTGTGTAATTTGGCCCCCTCTAACACCTGTAATATTTAAACAAAAAAATGTAGCGCTAATGACTAAGAAAATTCAATGTATGTTACCCTATAAGGCAACAACATTAATAATGGGTGTGCATATAAGTAAACTACCAACAAAGGTAATTATGTAGCCAAAACAGTGCCCAATATGATATTGAATGTAAAAAGTCTATAACATCCAAGTTAGATAGACATCTGTCTGATGACTGGTACGAAGGGATATTCAGATTGTCTGTAGGGATCTGTAAGGATCGCAATCGCATCAGAAGTATAAGGTAAGTATAAACACGCTTACCAGATAAGTTGGACTCTAATGCTATACAGCAGAGAGTCAGTAGGGCGGTGTGGTCTATTGGAACCGGGGACCACTGCAATCGGGATGGGACCGTTGTTGTAACTGGAACTCCCACTGATGTGGACAGCAGGAACCAGCAGGTGCTCGGATGGCATACTACGGCAACACCGCAGGATCCAGATGTACTTCTAAGCTGCCAATCGTAGAATGCAGGGATAAACGTGGCTGAAGCTCCAATAGGACCATAGGATTAATGATGTAAAAAATAGAAAAAAAGGGCTCCAATTGCGCAGGTCAATTAAACCAAAAAGGTTTTATTAAAAGTCATAGACAGAAATATGACATATAGTAAAAGTGATGACATAAAAAGCAATATGGGGTGCTCAATAGCAGTAACCGACGCGTTTCGGCCACAGAAGCCTTTAACAGGGGCATGCCTTTTAATAAAACCTTTTTGGTTTAATTGACCTGCGCAATTGAAGCCCTTTTTTCTATTTTTTACATCATTCATCCTATGGTCCTATTGGAGCTTCAGCCACGTTAATCCGTGCATTCTACAATTGGCGGCTTAGGAGTACATCTGGATCCTGCGGTGTTGCCGTAGTATGCCATCCGAGCACCTGCTGGTTCCTGCTGTCCACATCAGTTGGAGTTCCAGTTACAACAACGGTCCCATGCCGGTTGCAGTGGTCCCGGTTCCAATAGACCACAACGCCCTACTGACTCTCTGTTGTATAGCATTAGAGTCCAACTTATCTGGTAAGCGTGTTTATACTTACCTTATACTTCTGATGTGATTGCGATCCTTACAGTACCCTACAGACAATCTGAATATCCATTCGTACCAGTCATCAGACAGATGTCTATCAAACTTGGATGTTATAGACTTTTCACATTCAATATCATATTGAGCACTGTTTTGGCTACATGATTACCTTTGTTGGTAGTTTACTTATATGCACACCCATTATTAATGTTGCTACCTTATAGGGTATCATACATTGAATTTTCTTAGTCATTAGCGCTACATTTTTTTGTTTACTATTTACTGGCTTTGTTTGTTTGTATGTAGCTGCTTATTTTTCCTTTTTTTGAGTTAGGGCAGATTTTTCCTAATATTATTACCTGTAATATTTGGCTGATCCTGCCTGGCTATACCCTTTCCTCTGTGGTCAGTTTATGCAATTCCGTTATCCGCAGCCTACTCTTCTGTGTCTGTGTGTATTCTGTCCCCCTGCCATCCCCTCTCTGCATGCCAGCGCCTGCCTCCCACCTCCCGCTCCTGTTCTCATATTTCATAAAGAAACATCACATCTGCACTGTGATATACTAATAAATGTCCCTGTGCCTTTTTTATGTAAAAATGTACTTATCTGTATCTATACCAGTGCGGCTCCCTGGCGCTCAGCTGACACGGCTCTCTCTCTTCTCCCCCAGCTGACGTCAGGGGGAGCGTTCGGCCCCGCCCACTGGAACTGTGAGTCAGAAAGTGAGGAAACCTAAAGAGTCAGCTGAGCACTGAAAGCCATGCTCATATAGATACAGATAAGCATATTTTTTACCCAACACAGGCACAGGGAAACTTATTGGTATATTACAGTGCAGGTGGGATGATTTTGTATAAGTGGTTTAACAACCAAATGAAAAATATGGTGAATCTGAGAGTGTGTGCAAGTACACAAATCAGCATGACAGCTTCTACTTAAAATATGAATGCGTAGAGACCCTGGAACATGCAGAATGGAATAAAATCTAGGCAGCTACTTTGAAATGTTCTTTTAACATAATCGCCCAAGAGAATGCATACAAGGTGCTCTCATGCTGTTACAAGACATCATATTGCATTGCTAAATTTCTCCCAAGCACCTCCCAGACCTGTTTTTGAGGATGTAGAGAGCATGTCACATTTATACACATTGGCTCCTGCTTCTGTCAATCAAATCCTCTGAGGAGGTAGTAGGAGTGGGGCAGTGCCGCTCTGTGTGTGGCTATGAACGTACATAGCCCGGCTCAGGAGCACACCCGCAAAAGTGCCCCCGCAGCACACAATTTACTATGAAAGCACGAGAGGAGGTGCAGACAGTGTCAGCGGGGGACTTCAGAACAGGAGGTAAGGGGCTGTTCTGTGCATTACCATTGCACAGAGCAGGTAAGTGTAACATGTTTATTATTTTAACCACTTAAGGATCGCCTCCTGCACATATACGTCGGCAGAATGGCACGGCTGGGCTGAAGCACGTACAGGTACGTCCTCTTTAAATGCCCAGCCGTGGGTCGCGGCCGCGTGTCTGCGACCCAGTCCGAAGCTCCATGACTGCGGCCGCGGGACCTGCGGACCCAATCACCGCTGGAGTCCTGCGATCGGTCCCGGAACTGAAGAACGGGAAGAGCTGTGTGTAAACACAGCTTCCCTGTTCTTCACTGTGGCGCTGTCATTGATCGTGTGTTCCCTTATATAGGGAACCACAATCAATGACGTCACACCTACAGCCACATCCCCCTACAGTTAGAAACAGAGATGAGGTCACACTTTACCCCTTCAGCGCCCCCTTGTGGTTAACTCCCAAACTGCAATTGTCATTTTCACACTAAACAATGCATTTTTAATGCATTTTTTTCCGTGAAAATGACAATGGTCCCAAAAATGTGTCAAAATTGTCCACCACAATGTCGCAGTCACGAAAAAAATCACTGATTGCCGCCATTAGTAGTAAAAAAAATGCAAAAAAACTATCCCCTATTTTGTAAACGCTATAAATTTTGCGCAAACCAACCGATAAACGCTTATTGCAATTTTTTTACCAAAAAAAGGGAGAAGAATACGTATCGGCCTAAACTGAGGAAATGTTTGTTTTATATATATATTTTAAGGGGATATTTATTATAGCAAAAAGTAAAAAATATTGCATTTTTTTTCAAAATTGTCGCTCTATCTTTGTTTATACCGCAAAAAATAAAAACCACAGAGGTGATCAAATACCACCAAAAGAAAGCTCCATTTGTGAGAAAAAAAGGACGCTAATTTTGTTTGGGAGCCATGTCGCACGACCGCGCAATTGTAAGTTGAAGCGACGCAGTGCCGAATCGCAAAAACTGGCTGGGTCCTTTAGCTGCCTAATGGTCCGGGTCTTAACTGGTTAAGAAAAAATTATGCCTTTACAACCACCTTAACTTTTCAGAGGTGAAACAGTAGGATGGTTGCACAAGAAACTTACTGTAATAGTTAACAACATGCAAATGTTCTTCTTACCTTCCATTACTCAGTGAAATCTGATCCTTCCTTCTATATTTCTTCCTTTTCTTACATTTTCCTTCTCTTTTAGTAAATTTCTCTTTTTTTACACTGCGTCTAGCAATTTGCAGTAGTGCAGCCTAAATAAAATTACTTTACCACCTCTCATGAATAGTCATTATGTAGCCTTTTTCGGGAGTTATTCCCATTTTAGGCAACCCTAATAAGTATTGGCACATATATATAGTATAATATAGTATAGTCATAGTGATTTCTATATTGTGCCTAGCTCATAATTTGGTATATGCTGCAACTTTCTTGAATATGTACAATTGAATAGGTAATATTTTTTCCTTCCACTTTTGTTCTCTTTTGTCATTGTTCAACAAAAGGAGATTGCATAAGCATACAACAATAGATACTCTTACCCTTATATGCTGCCCAGTGGAGAGCTCTTCTATCCCTTTTGTCAAAGGCATTTATATTTGCTCCTTTTGCAATGAGCAGATTGACCATCTGTAAAATTAAAGATTGTATTCCCAGGTTAAAATGATAACAACAAAAAAGTTAAAAAGAAGAGGGCGCACCAGCCTTGTCCATTATCCCAAGAAAATGTATTGATAATAAACAACAAAAAAAATATTGATCACCCCGCCTATCGCACTTATGCGCAGGAGTGTCACTTAAAATGATAACAATACGAAACATAACAGCTCACCCTCTCCAGAATATCTACAACTCACTTTACAGACCTCAGCCGGTGACAAGGACTTGGAGCTACAACCTTACTTGGACCAGGTGGTGATGTCATTGCCCCGCCTCTCTACGTCATCCAATAAGACAATGCCTTACGCTCATTCAGAAAATTCAAAGCATTCTCTGAATGGTGCCCGTGCTGAGCGGCTGGCCTCCTGTATTCACAATGCATCTTGCCAGCCATTCAGCACAGGACCCCGGAAGCAAGTGGAGATCACTGGAGTAGTGGTCTCTAATCTCTCTAAATCACCGCAATGGGACAAAAATGGCAAAAAAAAAGAAAAAAGAACAGGGGTTATAACCTTAATCTATCCATAAGAAAACGATTTGTCTTTAAGAATGTATAATAAATACTAACACTGAAGAAATTACACTTTGCTACAATGTAATATGAAATGATATGACTGACAGTCACCAGCTCTCTGCTAAGGGAGCAGTATAGAGGCGCCGGGGGACAGATGCAGCATCAGTCTGATGCTGCATGCACCTCGGTAAGTATAAATAAAAAAACAGAAACCAATACTTCTCTTTTAATAAAAATGTAAAGTTAAAAAAAAAAAAAAAAACATACTTGATTAGAACCTAACCTAATTTAAATTAGACTTTAGTGTCAATTTAGGCACTCACAAGGAAGTAGAAATCTGCACATCACATTGAGTTGCATAACTTTCCATTTGAGGATCCAGCAATACGGTGAAATGAATGCTATATTTGTATATACCCTGTCAGGAGGCTATGTGTTAAGAATCAGCTGGCTCTTGGAAACCATGGTGGTAGAATTAAGAGGTCTATATAGACTGTTTAAAAAAAAAATGTTTTTTATGTGAACCTAAAGTTTGCACAAAAAAAAAAAAAAAATTGTATTTTTCTGACACCCATTAGAAAAATAAGTGGTTCGGACAAGCTACAAAATACCTTCAACATTACATAACATGTTCAGAACTACTAATAGATTTACAGCTTTACTATGACCTGGATAAATGAGAACCTTCACAGAAAAACACAGATGTATTGTAGACACCCACCTCAATATGACCATTTAGTGCAGCATGGTGCAAGGCCGTGCGACCTCCTCGTTCAGAAACATTGACGCTGGTCAGCATTGGAATAATCATTTCTGCACACCTAATTGATTTATTTGCAGCAGCGACATGTAACGGTGTTTGCCAGTTTTTATCTCTAGCATTGACATCAGCAGAATGTTTTATTAGCATCTGCACTGCTTCCTACAATATAGAAAATAATGCATGATTTTTATTCATAAACAACATCTTTACATGTAAAAAAATTATTTTACAATAAACTTGTATGACAATCCATGCACTGTGCCTACTTTGTTCCTGTGTGCATATTTTCATCATGATGTGGCATGAAAACTTTGGGACATGCAAAAGTTTCCATAACTGTAATAGAATAGTCGATCAGACTGAAGGATTCCTTTATTTATTATACTCACATCATGTGCAGAACAGAACCATATTCAAAAATAGAAAAATCCTTTTTTTTAAACTTAACCCCTACTAGATATTGTATAAAAGACACACATTAATGCAGTTTAGTAATCATTAATACATCTTTACATGAATGTTTAAAGAAGTATCATTTTTTTTCCACAGTATTCAGTTTCTAATGGGACAAAGAACAAGTAGTATTTTGTCCCATCTTTATAGGTGCCCTGTAATGCTAAAAGGGTGCAACCCCTTGGCACACAGCTGCCTTTCACCACAGCTAGCAAGAAGACGGCTGCTTTGCTAGCGAGTGCCTGTCTCTGGCTCCCAGCACTTGGCAGGAGCAAACACTGGCATGCAAAATGGGAAGAGAGGTGGGACATGTCAGCATACAAGATAAGTGAAGTGGCACTGTTCAGAATCTATACAATATTCATATCCACGGCACCACTCCATGCCTGCACCTGTTAGGCCGCGTACACACAAAGAGACATGTCCGATGAAACCGGTCCGCGGACCGTTTTCATCAGACATGTCTGAAGGGATATTTTGGTCTGATGTGTGTACACACCATCAGACCAAAATCCCCGTGGACAGAGAACGCGGTGACGTAGAAGACACCGACGTGGTCAAACAAGGAAGTTCAATGCTTCCACGCATGCGTCAAATCAATTCGACGCATGCGCGGGATTTCTGCCCGATGGTTGGGCGTACTAACTATCGGACGGACAGGTTTCCAGCGGACAAGTTTCTAAGCATGTTTGGAAACTTTTGTCCGCTTGAAACCTGTCCGCTAGGCCGTACAGACGATCGAACATGTCCGCTGAAACTGGTCTACACACGCTCATCGGATATGTCTGCTGGGCTGTTTTGGTCTGATGGTTGTACACACCACTCCAGGAAGTAAAATACTTCCACGCATGCGTCGAATCCATTAGGTGTACTAACCAGCGGACATGTCGGATGGAAGGGTTTCCAGCAGACAAGTTTTAAAGCATGCTTTAAAACTTGTCTGCTGGAAAAACCTGTCTGCTCGCCCGTACACATGATCGGATTTGTCTGCTGAAACGGTCCGTCGGACCGGTTTCAGCAGAAAAATTAGATCGTGTGTACGCGCCCATAGTGTTCACGGATCATCTGGGTGTTAGGTCTTGTAGCCTGTATGACTATAAAATATGTCACACTCCAATTAGCTCCTCTTAATTTTTAAACTACTGGCAACAAAAGTGAGTACACCCCTAAGTGAAAATGTCCAAAGTGTCAATATTTTGTGTGGCCCTCATTATTTTCCAGCACTGCCTTAACCCTCTTGAGTATGGAGTTCACCGGAGCCTCACAGGTTGCTACTGGAGTCCTCTTTCACTCCTCCATGACAACATCACAGAGCTGGTGGATGTTAGAGAACTGGAGCTCCTCCACCTTCTGTTTGAGGATGCCCCACAGATGCTCAATAGGGTTTAGGTCTGGAGACATGCTTGGCCAGTCCATCACCTTTACCCTCAACTTCTTTAGCAAGGCAGTGGTCATTTGGGAGGTGTGTTTGGGGTCGTTATCATGTTGGAATACTGTCCTGTAGCCAAGGTTCCGAAGGAAGGGGATCATGCAAACCAATATGATGCAGTGTGTGGCGTATGATCTGAGCATTGACCCCCCCACCCCTTCAACCTATGCAGCAATGCTGGCAGCACTCATATGGCTATTTCCCAAAGACAACCTTTTGATATGATGCTGAGCATGTGCACTCAACTTCTTTGGTCGACCATGGTGAGGCCTGTTCTGAGTAAAACCTGTCCTGTTAAACCGCTGTATGGTCTTGGCCATTGTTCTGCAGCTCAGTTTCAGGGGCTTGGTAATCTTCTTATAGCCTAGGCCATCTTTATGTAGAGCAACAATATTTTTTTTCAGATTCTCAGAGAGTTCTTTGCCATGAGGTGCCATGTTGAACTTCCAGTGACCAGTATGAGAGAGTGAATGCGATAACACCAAATTTAACACACCTGCTCCCCATTCACACCTGAGACTTTGTAACACTAATGAGTCACATGACACAGAGGTGGGAAAATGGCTAATTGGGCCCAATTTGGAAATGTTCACTTAGGGGTGTACTCACTTTTGTTATCAGGGGTTTAGACATTAATGGCTGTGCATTTTGAAGGGACAGCAAATTTACACTGTTATACAAGCTGTACAGACTACTTTAGCAAAGTGTAATTTCTTCAGTGTTGTCACATGAAAAGATATAATAAAATATTTACAAAAATGTGAGGGGTGTACTCACTTTTGTGAGATACTGTATAACAGTATAACAGTTTTAACTGTTTTAACAGAATAAAAATCAAGATGAGATCATTGTAGAGTGTGACTCTCACATTCTTATATCTATACAGTATTAATATACAAAATTTATATTGCACCAAAAGATTGCACAACGCTTTATAAAAAAAAAAAAAAAGAAGAGAGACCGTATAGTTACATTGCAATTCAAGACAAGAGGATTAGGAGCATCATGTTTGTTGGCACTTTAAATCGAACTACATGCAGAATAAGAAGATACAGAGAATATATTTGCCTAGCAGAAACAGGGTTGTTGGTTCGAATCCCAACCAAGGAACTACCTGCGTGGAGTTTGTATGTACTTCCTGTGTGGAGTTTGTATGTACTTCCTGTGTGGAGTTTGTATGTACTTCCTGTGTGGAGTTTGTATCTTTCCCCTGTGCTTGCATGGGTGCTCTGGGTTCCTCCCACACTCCAAAAACATGCTGATACCTGGCTCCTGTCTAAATTGATTGGCCCTAATATAGGTATATAAGTATGATGTGAGTTGGGGACCTTAGAATGTAAGCTCATTGTGGGCAGGGACTGATGTGAATGTAAAATATATGTGTAAAAGCGCTGCGTAAACTGATAGCGCTATAGAAGTACCTACAGTATAATAATAAATAAATAAATAAAATTGTACCAAGCATACAGACCAAGAGCAGTGTTGCTGGCAACACATACAAAGAGGCAAAAAAAAATGAGAACATATGCTATGATCTAGAGCCCAGGTTACCGTTGTATGTGTTTTGTTTATGTTTCTTTTTTTCTTTTCTTCAAAGTACATAAAAATAACTGTAATCAATGTGTTGAATTACTGTAACTTTGTAAACTGCCTTTTCCTTAATGAAAACTTATTGTTAAAAAAAAAAAAAAATTGAGAACAACCAGCATAGAGAAATGTTCATGTCTAGGATCCATACATGCAGAATAAGGACAGATGCTGAAAATTACACAAAGCAGCATATAAAATACAAAAAAAAACAGTAAAAATCATTTTTGTAAACAATACAAACTTGAGAGCAACAGTGATTTAAAATGAGCAAAGAGAATTTTAACACACTTAGGCCTTGTACACACGAGGGAATAAATCCGCTGAAGATGGTCCGACGGACCATTTCAGCGGAAAAATCCCCTCGTGTGTAGGGGCAAACGGACGCTTTTTGCTGGATTCATCCGGCGGAAAAATTCCAAAGCATGCTTTGAAATATTTCCGCCGGATAGCTGGCTGGCAGATATGTCCGCTGGTTAGTACGGCAAACCAGCGGACATATCTTGCCGCACATGCGTCGTATCCTGTGAATGGATCCGACGCATGCGCGCGGAAGTGTTTACTTCCTGGTGCGGTGACGTGGCGGTCACGTGGCGGCGTCAACGTCACCGCCGCGTCACCGCGCTATCCGCCGGCGGGGAATTTGATCCGATGGTGTGTACAGCCATCGGATCAAAACATCCCGGCGCAAATATACGCTGTAAACGGTCCGGGGACCGTTTACAGCGGATATTTCCCGTCGTGTGTACAAGGCCTTAAAGAACCTGCTTCACTCAACACAAATGTTAGGGCTTCAGGAAAATAGAGTTTTCTGATCCCACTGCTCAAGGGTGATTTATAATTTATTCTGCATTCCTTTCCACTGCCCTAGTTCTTTTGCTTTTCATGTTTCATTCAGTAACAGGTTAGTGTTAAAGTACTAAAGTACTGAAGCTGTAAAGCACTTCTGCTGTGGAATATCAGGGACCTTTACGGGTATATAGTACACTCTAGTGGTGATTCAGAACTTCAATGGACAAATAGAAGAAACCTAGCTAATGCTGCTGAATTAGTAAAAGTCCAGAGAAAGGTATCTGTGCTTTTCCCCTGAAACTAATCACAGGGACTTGCAAACCCAACAAAGAGGCAAAGAATGTAACAAATACCTGGTGCCCTACAATGTAGCCATGCAGAGTATGCAAGGCAAGCCTCAATTATCTTGCCGCTATTTAAAGGGGTGATGCTGGGCAAATTTTCACAGAAAGAGCCATAAATGACCTACACATATATGTTTTACATGCCAACATAAGGGGCTATTGGGAAAGCAAGCCAAGAAGGTTGGCTCAGGTCCAGATTTTCTTTTACCCTGCCAGATATTCTTCGCAATTTCTGGCCGGTTTCTAGTTGTGCTCAGGCAGATGGGAGATATAAATCTACCACCTGATCTGGGTCTAAGGTAGATGTGCCTAAAGCAGCAGGGCAAAATATCTAGAATGGGGACCCTCCTTCTGAGGATGGATGAGAGTGACAGGTGCCATGCTTGCGGAACATGAGTAAGGGCAGGACAGATCTGTGTTTAGTATTAAAAGAAGAATGGTAGAATATGGTAATTAATAGGAAACATGGCAGATAAGGAAAGACTGCCATCACTGTGTAAAATAATAAATATTAATAATACAATAAAATAAAATCAAAAAATGTATGGTTAATATAAATTAAGGTTTATATTAGTTACAGAACAAGGATACCACAAGCACATATTAACAGACAAGGGGGTCAATTCACAAAGAGAAACGTTATTGGTTTTCTTCAGGTGTTAAATTAGCACTCCTTATTTAACGCTAGCAAACATGGTATTCACGAAAGCTATAATCGTTATTTAACACAGTCGTTATGGTTTTCAACTGACTCTTTATCCAAACGTTATTCTAACTACTCAGACGTTATTATTAACATTTGGGACGTTAAAATAACTCTTAAGATCGTTAAATAATGCTGGAGAGATGCATTCTGGGAGCAGAAGGAGAGAACAGCTGCATGTGGAAAAGAGCAGATGCAGAGAGAGAGAGAGAGAGAGAGAGAGACAAGCAATACACATGGAGATTGAGCATGTGATGTGCATAACTTCTAGTGTGTGCTTTTCTAAAGCCTTGTGTATTTCCTCATACAGAGAATAAATCATGGGAGATGATAATCGGAATTTAGCTATCACCTGGGTTTCAGAAAAGTCATCCAAAATAGTATGTGAACGGAATACACGTTTATAAATCTAAACAACATTCTAACGTGTTGTTCTTCGCCTCTGGATAATTTTAAGTTTAAATAGAGCACGGTTCTAGCTTGCCCAACACTACACTACACTACAAAAATCGCCAAAAGCTTCCTCTAACAACAAAATATCGCCTGGGAAATGTCATAACGCCACCCTGAGGGAGGTGTTAATTTAACGATTGCTTAACGATTGATAACTGTAAAAAAAATCTTTGTGAATAGCACTTCTGTACATATTTAACGATTTGAATCTTTAAAATAACGATTTGAATCTTTAAAATAACGATTTGAATCTTTAAAATAACGATTTGACTCTTTAATAAGGATCCACACCTTAAAATATCGTTTCTGTGTAGGGAAACGTTATTTGATGATTTTTCAGAGCGTTAAATCGTTTAGTGAATTGAACTAGCTTCAATAACGTGCAAAATCGTTAAAATAACACCCGCAATCTGAAAATAAAGCTTTGTGAATTGACCCCAAGGGGTTATTGGCTTGACATTAATACCTTGTGACTACAATGCACATTATTACATTTACTGCAGTTTCACACTAACCTCACTTCTTGAAGCAACAGCACGGTGAAGAGGAGTCAACCACATGTTATCCTTAGCATTAACACGAGCTCCTTTAGGAAGTGAAATAAATAAAATAAAAAAATTTCACACATAAGTCACAACATTCAAATAAGTATATCACAATATCTTTAAGAGAAGAGGTTTAAAATATTTGGTTAGCCTAATCATGAATTAGCCGTATGAAAATAGAAGGCATTAGAGACTTTTTTAGATGGAAAAGCTGATTTCTATGGGACAGGGAAAGGACAGGATTTAGAACCTATTGAAGGACTACCTGCTTCCAGCAGTTTGTAATCTGTTTCTCCGGTGCATATATGATTGCAGTGCAGTATCAAAATGAGAACTTATAGTTCTTGACATTATTAAAATATATACTGTACTTGCAGTCTGCACTGATTAACAGATGTCTTTCTAATTGTTCTTATTCATTTTCTGCAGTCATGTTGCTGCTCTATAGTAATCTTGTTGCTAAACCAGGGGTGGGCTGAGGCACCTTCCTTGACCGAACAGGCTTGTGAAATGGCTTGGATTGACAGCGTGGAACATATGATTGCATGGGATGATGGTAAGTCTGAGATATACAATCTAATGTGTTTGACACCTTTGTTGCGGTTAAGGTCCGAGAATTTAGATGTTTCCGGGAGACTCCCACATGTACTACTTGACCCCCCCTTTTTTTCTTACTTTCTTTCTCCTCACTTTGTTCCCAATACCCTTTCCCATTCCCCACTAGTCTTCTTTGATGGTTGCATAACTACTTAATCTAATGATACTGCCAACATTTCCTGAAATGCCTTAGAGGTATTTACTGAGTCCTCTGCCTACCGTGTACACAGATTTTTCCAATGGTTACTTTCCTGTACTTGATTGGTTAATCTTATAAAGCTTATCAATTTATGTGATATTCTTGACAGCCATGTTCTTTAGAAGAAGATTATTTCTACCTATAGATATCATAGGCGTGCGCACAGGGTGTGCCAGGTGTGCCCAGGCACACCCTAATCACTCTGTGCAGCACAGATTCCCCCTACTGCCTTGGCTCCCAACTTTCCCCCCACATCGCTGCCAGCTTCCCTCCTCTCCTATTGGCTGTTGCTGCTGGGATGTTTTAGGAGTGGGGAAGGGGCCAGTAAATATGTGATTTACCGGCCCCTTCCCTTTCTGAATGAACATCATGAGTGATCGTGGTGTGTGTTTGGGCTTTGGGGTGCACATCCTAATGCAATAGGCTGCCCCCCCCTTTGATGGTTATATTTATACTCTGAGTATTGTGCCTATGTGCCCTATTAGATTTGATATATTACTAAAACTAGATACATTTATATTTTTTCTACCTGATCTGTACTGTTTAAAAATTATTAATAAAATTATTCAACATAAAAAAAAAAAAAAGACCAGACCTGATGTGGAGGGGATCTTATGGTAACCCAAACAGCTCCACAAAATCCAATGATGCATTGCTACAAAGGAAGAGAGGGTGCAAGTCCAAACAAGAGGCTCTGAAGACTGGATCGGATGAGATGCAAGGGAGATTGGCCCCACTACCTCCTTAAAAAACAAAACCAGTAAGAACAGTGGGGATCTGTTTGTTATCTTCGAGGCGATCCTGTGAGCCCTGGATTTTGCTATTCATGTTTATAAGGTAACCTCTCCTCTTGTTGAGGAGGTGGTTGGGCCAATCTCCATTGAATCTCATCCTATCCAGTCTCCAGGGCCTCTTTTTTGGACTTGCATCCTATTTTCTTTTTGTACCAATGCATCATTGGTATCTGAAACACACTGTTTATTTTGAGGGTGCAGCAAATTTACACAAGTTATTAAATTAAATTATACAAGCTGTACACTCACTACTTTACAATGTAGCAAACTGTAATTTCTTCAGTGTTGTCACATGAAAAGATAATAAAATATTTACAAAAATGTGAGGGGTGTACTCACTTTTGAAAGATACTGGCCCGGATTCACATACATCGGCGCATATATATGCCGCCGTAGCATATGTCTTTTACGCATAATGCATAGTTAAATCAAATGCAAAGATGGGTGCTTCATTGATAGCCAATCAGCTTCTAACTTCAGCTTGTTCAATTAAGCTTTGGCAAAAGGAGCTGCACCAGATTTAGCATTCTCTGGTTTTAGTAAAATCAAAGCTTAAATGTTTTACTGGCCAGATCACCAGGTAAAAATACGGTAAAAAAAGTTGGTAAGCTGCAATAAAAGAAATGTAAATATTTTAATTTTGTAGTAACAGTGTAAGAAAATTAACTAGGCCTGAAGCAGCCTGTGACAGACTTAGATTCTCCTATGTCTAGGATCACCTTATGTCCAATAGGGCCATAGGGTGACTAAGAAATTATATCATAAATTCTATGAGATGGGACATTACTGATAAATCATGTATGGCAGGATATCTTGAAATATTAAAAGTTGTTGGTTTATTCTAAACCACAACCGGTCAATAAGAGGGCTCATTCCTCTGTGCAATAAGCTGTTGATATGCTAAGTGGGACAGGCTTTTGAAAGACCTTATTGTGTGAATTCAATTAGAATGTCATTGTCTAAAGGAATGTGAATGCTATTGTCCACCACCGGCCAGCTCTCTGTCCTTAAGGCTAACTCAACTATCCAGACGGTCCCATTGTTCTGTGGGTGGCTATTGTGTACATTGATTACCCCCCTGGGGCTTCTGTCTCTGGGAGATAATTACTAAATGTATTTTAGATCTGTGATTTTGTATTCTAAAGGTTAATTGAATTCAATTGAAATGAATGTGATGTGTCAAGCTTTGCGGTGCCTAAATGCCTCTGTATGGAAACCCCCAGTGTGTGGAAAAGGGGGTGGAGATTTCATTGTTCTTTGATTGATGACAAGCTTGTAAACTGTGTATATAAATCTGCAGAGTTTTGCCATTAAAGTGTGTCCTGTTTACATCCAGCATTAAGCCTTGGCTCATGTATGGATTATTTTGCGATTCCAGGGATATTCCTACTCGTGGAATATTGGGTGATCTTCTTTTAAACCAGAAGAAGGGAATGGATGACGGGGATATGTTCTACTACCGTCACACAGCCATAATCTGAAACAGCTAAGCCTGGCAACCAATCAGTTTATATCTTTCATTTGCAAAGCTAAACTGAACAAGCTGAAGTTAGAAGCCAATTGGTTTCTAGGTGTAAGGCTGCGTACACACGATCAAATCCATCTGCTGGAAATGGTCTGACAGACCGTTTCAGCAGACAGATTCGATCGTGTGTACGGGCGGACAGACAGATTTTTCCAGCAGACAGATTTTAAAGCATGCTTTAAAATCTGTCTGCTGGGAATCCGTCCGTCCGATATGTCTGCTGGTTAGTACGCTAACCAGCAGACATATCTGCTCGCACATGCGTCGAATGGATCGCCACGTCACCGCGATGTCTGCCGGCGGGGATTTTGGTTTGATCGGGTGTACAGCGATCAAACCAAAACAGCCCAGCAGACAAATCTGATCAAATCGGTCTGTCAGACCGATTTGAACAGATTTATTTGGCCGCGTACACACGATCAAATCTATCTGCTGGAAACGGTCTGCCAGACCGTCCCAGCAGACAGATTCGATCGTGTGTACGGGGGAGCAGACGGATTTGGCCAGCCGACAGATTTTAAAGCATGCTTTAAAATCTGTCGGCTGGGAATCCGTCCGCCCGACATGTCTGCTGGTTAGTACGCTAACCAGCAGACATATCTTCTCGCACATGCGTCGAATGGATTCGACGCATGCGCGGAAGTGTTTTACTTCCTGGTGCGGTGACGTGGCGGCGTCAACGTCACCGACACGTCAGCACGCTGTCTGCCGGCAGGGATTTTGGTTTGATCGTGTGTACACGACCAAACCAATAGATCCCAGCAGACCGACTGTTTTGAACAAATCTATTTGCTTGTGTGTACGGGGCCTAACTGCTCTGGATTCTGTCTGCTCCAGTTTTAGTCATTTTGCCTCCATTATGTGCTTTGTAGGGTTAGAGGACAGACTTTTTCAGTTTAGATAATAGTCATACAGCATCTTATTAGTTTGTTTTATATACACCTATTAAACTGCAAAAATATATATTTCAGGGGCCAATTCCAAAAAACAAAAGTATATTTACCAGATAATATAAGAAGTTCTATAATCTCTGCATCACCCAAAAATGCTGCTGCATGGAGAGGTGTTCGCTTATCATTATCCTGCAAAATATGATCCTGCATTAGTGTGTTTAATATACAACGTAAATAAGGATCTGTAACTTTCTCACACAGGTTACTTAAATTCTTATTTTTTGATCCATATTAAAGAAAAACAGTAATGCTGTGTACACACAATCGGATTTCCGATGGAATAAAATCCGATGGAAATTTCTGTCGGAATTCCGATGAAGCTGACTTTCATCAGTCTTGCCTACACACTATCAGACTAAACGTCCAAAACGCGGTGACGTAAAACACTACTACGAGCCAAGATAAATGAAGTTCAATGCTTCCGAGCATGCATCAACTTGATTCTGAGCATGCGTGGATTTTTCTCCAATGGAGTTCCACATAGACGATCGTAATTTCCTATCGTTTTTTTTTCATCGGAAAAATTTAAAACGTGTTCTATTTTTTTACACCGATGGAAAAAAGTCTGATGGGGCCCACACACGATCGTGTGCACACGGCATTACAGGTGTAAATGTAAGACACTAGCATGGGAGGAAATGGAAGAATTGTATGTATACAGTATATGGCTTCTCTGCAGAGAAATTGGCATATTATTTCTGTTAATGATCTCGCTACAATTCTGATGAACTAAAAGTCTTAATGTCAGTTTAACGTTCTTCATACCCTCCTAGTTTGAATGTTTGCTGATACCCTGTGATGACATTACCTCTACCTACTACAATATTTTCTTCTCCAGTGGTATACAGAGTTACACAGACATGCATCTTGGCCCTCTCCAGTAACTGCAGAGACACAAAAGTCATGTTCTTTGTAGCCTGGTCGCGTGACCTTTATTGTCTCTGCTTCAGTATGTCACAGTACATGTTGGCATTCATGGTTCCCTCAATGAACTGTAGCTACCCAGTGCCGGCAGCACTCATGCAGCCCCAAAAAGATAATAAAATATTTACAAAAATGTGAGGGGTGTACTCACTTTTGTGAGATACTATATATCGTACCGGACACAGGGTAAAAGTAGCTGGTGTTATACAGGGCACAAAATAGTCTAGCAATGGCCCTTCATTTTGAATTGACTGAAGTTGCACCACACTGCAACAAAAGTAGCGCATGCATTACTTTTGCAAACTCACTGCAACCGCATTGCATGATACTTTTGTACCATGAGATCTGGTGCGGGCAAATACACTGTGTTTGCAACGTGCATCTGGGATGTCATTAACTCAATATTCAGATCACAACTGCAATGCTTTTTCCTGCACCACGTTCTGGTGTGAATTCGTTCTTAGTGCCGGTTTACACTGCAGCAGTCTGAAATCGGATGTGATTCGCACTTCAGTGCAAATCACATGAGATCTCTGTGCAATGCGATTTCAGCCATACAGATACTATGGCTGAATTTGCATCGCACAGGACCCTTTTTTTGGTCCGCAGCAGTTAACACCCATGTGATCTGATTCCTGGCCGAGTTTGCAGATCGCACTGCTTTGGGGGTGTCATTAACTTTTAATTGACACTCCCAGCAGTTTGCATAGGGAAGTGTGAACTGCCGCAGGGAGACATGCGATACGGGAACCCACAGTGGATTTGCAGGGTTCCCGCATCACTGCAGTGTGAACCGGCCCTTAGAGATGTGAACTCTCATATTTTTTTATAGTATCTTTTTTATTTGAACTTTTATGCCAGTGAATGAAAACTGCTGCAGCTGACCTGCTCTATTGTGACATGTTATTTACTACAATCCTTATTGTTACTTGTATATTATTTGTTGCTACTTTAGACACTCTGAAGTCACTTCTAGTATATTAAAGTGGAGTTCCACTCAAAAATTGAACTTCCGCTTAACCCACTCCTCACCCTCTTACATGCCACATTCGGCATGTTTTTTTTTGGGGGGGGGGAGTTGGGGCTTCAGGAGGAGTGGGACTTTCTGTCCCACTTCCTCCTTCCGCCGAGGGGCTGGTAAGGCGATTAGCTTAATCGCCTATCTTCAGCCCCTCCCTGTAGGCGATCGCATGGGACACGTCACAGGTCCCAAGCGATCGCCTGTCCAATCGGACAGCACAGCGTCGCGCCGCACCGCTCGCGCATGCGCAGTGGGTGCCCGGCCGTAAAGCCGAAAGCTGTCACGGCCGGGTGCCTACACTTACAATGAAGACGCCGGCCGGGGAGGGGGGGAGAGGAGCGAAGCCCCAGCCGGCGCGTCGCTGGAAGCCTGGAACAGCTAAGTGTATGTTTATTAAAAGCCAGCAGCTACACTTTTTGTAGCTGCTGACTTTTAATAAACATAAAAATGGGCTGGAACACCCCTTTAACAACATCGTACCCTAACAAAGAACTTCTCATATTTGTTTTGAGAGCACTGTATACAGCACTCCCAAACCACCCCAAAGATGCTGAAAGTCCTGCCAGCACACCACCTAGGTGTGAAAGCACTCATTGTATTGAATGGGAGACAGATCAGGTTCTGAAGTCCTATCTTGTTTCTGTTGTTTTGATACAGAAGGATGAGTGAGCATTGTTATCCAAGGACTGCAAATATGTTACTAGCAGAATCACAAGGTGAAAATTAAGTAAATAGGCTGAAAAAAGAGAACAAATGTAACCACCACATCTAAGTACTACCATGCTTCCACATATTAAATAAAGCATATCACTCTGCAAAACCTTTATTTTTTAGTTTTGGATGGTATAAGGAATGTTTTGTTGCTGTCTGTTTCCCTTTTGGGGAGAATGTGATTATTGTCACCAAGACAGAAAGTGAGGGGTATCCAACATTTTAGATTTGTCCCAGAATAAGGACCACTTCACACCCCACAAACAAACTCCAGGTCCTGCTCTGTATGCATTTCTGCATGTGCATTTTTGATGCGTTCCAGTGTGTTTTTGATGCATTTCCAGATGCTTTTTTCCCACTGTACCGGGGTCTGATGTGTTTTCAATGCTTTCTGGTGTGTTTTACCAAATTCCAGTAAAATCCAGAGCAGGAAAAATTCAGCATGTTTTACTTTTTTTTCTGTAACTGGAATGCCCTGTAATTGACTGTACTGATGGAAACCATATAACCTAGTTTCCATGCGCTTTTAATGAAGAAAAAAATGCACTGGCCTGCATTTGGTGTGACCTGGCCCTTAAAGCGGATGGCCCACTAAAAAATTATATTAAAAGCCAGCAGCTACAAATACTGCAGCTGCTGACTTTAAATTTTAGGACACTTACCTGTCCTTGGAGTCCAGCGGCGTCCGCAGCAGAGGACGAGCGTTCGCTCGTCTCTCTGCTGCTCCCCGCTCCATCCACGGTGAGGGAACCAGGAAAAGAAATGCGCTCCGGCGCTGCGCCCGCCGATTGGCTCCAGCTGTGTGCTGGGAGCCGAGAGTTCACAGCACACAACAGGAAAAACCCGTCTTTTGCCCGAGACTGCGGGCCGAAAGTGGGTGCAAATACCTGTCTTTAGACAGGTATCTGCACCCCCCTCCCCCCTGAAAAGTGTCAAATGTGACACCGGAGGGGGGGAGGGTTTCCGATCAGCGGAACCTCACTTTAGGGTGGAGATCCGCTTTAAAGGTAAATGGAAGTCTTCCAAACGGGACCTGTTCTGGGAAAAATGTCTAGGATTTTTCTTAACTGCCTGGAATGTGTACAACAAAAAATAAACTGGCAGGGGTTTTAAACATTCTTTACTCTAACTCAAAAAAAAACATTATTAAATTTAAAATTAGAAATTTTAGTTTTTGGATTTCGATCTACTTTAACCTCTGATTCAATACATAAACATGGATCTGCTCTTGGTTTGAAAAAGAACAGTGTATGGTCTGCATCTGTCACCTACTAATATGATTTTAATTCTTAATCAATACATTTAATTTTAGGTTCTGCAACACTGATTTTATTTACACATATTGAGCCATTTCTGGAATGAGCGCTTGCTGACTACATTGGATTGCTGTATCCTACTGTAAAAACCTACTGTAAAACTTTTATATAAATGTGGAACTTCTTATGCCCCGTACACATGATCAGGCTTTTGTCCGGCCAAACTCACGTCGGAATTCCATCGGCGTAAAAGACAACATGTTCTCTATCTAAACTCCGATGGAATTCCTTGGAAAAAAGTCAGATGGGGCATACACACGGTGGTAATTTCCAAACTGACTTTTTCCATCGGAAATTCCGATCTTGTGTACTGGGCATTATAGAACAGTTCAGTGGCCATATAAAGACATGATGCTACAAGGAAAGTATGGTTTTAAAGATCATTGACCCCAAGCTGAATTTTAATATCCGCATTAATTGCAAGATTTAAGTTATTTGTTACAACTGACTAAAAGTGACACTTTAGCTGGGTACACATTGATCGGAATTTGGTCGGTTCAGCAGGCACCAGCCAAATTAATTCTGTGTGTATCAACAGAAGTAACATTTCAAATTGGTTTCTATTGAACGAGACTGCTGGAAAACCTTGACTGATAGATGCCTTTGCAGTAATTACGCATGGTGCTTTTTTGTTTGGGGGGGGGGGCAAACAACCCCCCCCCCCCCGTAGCCCCTTAAACCCCCTCCCTGCTGTTTGCCAGTCCAACAGCACTTATCCATTCAGCTTGGGGATCATAGGGCAGGGGGACAGGCTGCGGCAAGCATCTTGCAGTGTCTTCCATGTCCTATTCCCTTCTGCGATCACAACGGCTTCCACCGTGAGTCTCCTCCCCACCTCCTAGGCTTCTAATAGAATCGCCTAACATTTCAGCCAATCTGGAAACAGGTAACAGACCAGTGCTTCCTGATTGGTGAAGAGGCAATTCAGTGGCAGAAAGGCACATTTTTATTTGCTTTCCTAACACATCTGGATGGACTCCAAGCACAATGCTCTGCGCTCCAAGTCCACCCTATTTTGAAGCCTATTAGATCCTATGGCTCTAATCAGGTGCTTCAAAAATACACCTACGCCGCTGTAATTCAGGTGCCCGGTGTCCGCAAAGGGGCCGGACACCTGAATAGAGGGTGGCAGCGGCAGTCATCTATAGATTTATGCTATGCATGAATCTATCCATTATTCATAGAGGGGGGGTGGCGAGGATAGAGGGGGCGGCACCCATGCGCCCTTAATGCCTGGGTCACCCCTGCTCCAGATGAAACCGCATAAGAGGTGGTGAAACTAGTAGAGGTGGAGCCTGGCAGTGGACTACTAATACTGAGTGAGACTGTCATGTCATTGAGTTCAATGCTAGCTGGGTTGGATTGGTTTCATTTTTAATCCCTCGGATACTGCACTGTAGGAGGCACTTTCTTTTACTCATTGTGAATTTAAAGTTTGAAGCAGCATAGTGGAAGGAGTACCTACATGCTTTTGAATATTTTCATCCTTTGAGCCACCAAGATTCTCAGACGATCCCTGGGAGGGAATGTTTGCACAGGGTGCAAGGCGTGTTTTACCCTTGCAGGGTCGTTTAACCACTTCAATACAGGGCTTTAAAACCCACCTCCATACCGGGCCTATTCTGGCACTTCTCTCCTACATGTACAAATCATCATTCTTTTGCTAGAAAATTACTCATAACCCCCAAACATTATATATATTTTTTTAGCAGACACCCTAGGGAATAAAATGGCAGTCATTGCAACTTTTTATCTTGCACGGTATTTGCGCAATCATTTTTTAAATGCCTTTTTTTTGTAAAAAAAATGGTTTCATGAATTAAAAAATAACAAAACAGTAAAGTTAGCCCAATTTTTTTGTAAAATATGAAAGATGATGTTACACCAAGTAAATAGATACCTAACATGTAATGCTTTAAAATTGCGCACACTCATGGAATGGCGCCAAACTTCGTTACTTAAAAATCTCCATAGGCAACGCTTTAAAATGTTTACAGGTTACCAGTTTAGAGTTACAGAGTGCTAAAATTGATGCACACGCTCTAATGCATGCATCAATACCTCACATGTGTGATTTGAAGGACCTTTACATACGTAGGCGGGACTTACGCGTGCTTTCGGTTATGAGCGCAAGCTACCGGGGACAGGGGCGTTTTAATTTTATTTATTTATTTTTTATTTTACTTATTTATTTATTTTTTACACTTTAAAAAAAAAAAATTTGATCGCTTTTATTCCTATTACAAGGAATGTAAACATCCCTTGTAATAGGAATAGTGTGTGACAGGTCCTCTTTAAGGAGAGATGCGGGGTCAATAAGACCCCACATCTCTCCTCCAGGCTGGAAAGAATGAGATCGTGAAAAAAATTCACAGATCTCATTCTTACTAGCCGCAATTGCGGTTTGTTTACTTACGGGTACCCGGGCGTAACGTCATTACATCGCGCCTGGGCCTCCGACGGTCATAGAGATGACTGGTGACCATCTGGTCACCAGTCATCTCTATGCCTCCCATCCGGCGCACGGGAGAGCCCGGTGAAGCACGGGATGGTGGTTAAAGGAGGTGAGCGAGCATTGCATGAGGTGGTGGGAGCACTTTGTTCATGGAGGTTGTCTGAAGACATCACACAAGCTGATTTTTGTTTTTTGCACAACGTGGATTCATTTATTTTATGTTTTTGGACTTTTTTTGTTATTCATTATTGCAATATCAGCGTTTACCACCATAATTGTATATTTCACTTTTACAGCGCTGTCACACCTATATTGTTTTTTACTGATTTCTGTGGGAGCACATTAGTGACAGCTGCCGTAAAATGTTAGCATTATTATGTTTTTATGTTTTTATAAGGCCCCATGCACACGAGAAGCAAATGCAAACACATCTGAACTGAACGTTTTCAAAAGCAAAAACTGGCGTTTTGCCATGTTTTGCCGCATTTTACTGTGCTTGCGGCTATCAGCGTTTATAGCACAGACATTGTAGACCCTCCTAAAGCTCTGAAAGCTATATATTTTTAACTATTTCTGCCATTTTCAATAGAGAGAGCAGCAGCAGCAGACTTTCATATGCAGACTTGCATACTTTCATTTGATTCTTCTTTTTTGAAATGGATCCCATATTGAATATATGCCAAGAAATTGTCCATACGTTCCTCTTGCTGAGGCTTCAACGCCGTTGCAAACTACGGGAGAGATCCGTTGGCAGAGCTCGTCACTATTGGACCCATCCGTTGATGGCACAGAGATTTTCAGTTGGCTATTTTACCAATATGTATGTCCAGCTGCGTACTTATCCAGAGAATTTTTTTAAATGTTCGAATTTGTCAAATTTCGAATTTTTCAAATTCTGAAGTACGAAAATTGAAAAATTTGTAATTCAAGAATTTCTAATTTCGAATTTTCAAAATTTCTAATTTCTAATTTTTCAATTTTCGAAATTCTGAATTTCTAATTTTTCAATTTTCGAAATTTGAAAATTTTGAATTTTTCGAATATTCAAATTTTGAATTTTCAAATTTTGAATTTTCGAAATTTCGAATTTTTCAATTTTCGAATTGTTCAAATTTCGAATGAAATTTCGAAAAATTCGAATTTCTAAATTTCGAAAATTGAAAAATTCGATATTACGAAAATTGAAAAATTCGAATTTCGAAAATTCGAAATTTTTCAATTTTCGAATTTCGATTTTTTCAATTTTTGTATTTTCGAATTTCGAAAATTCGAAATTCGAAATTTTTCAATTTTCGAATTTCGATTTTTTCAATTTTTGTATTTCCGAATTTAAAAAATTTGAAAATTCGAAATTTGAAAATTCGAAATTTGAAAAATTCGAATTTCGAAAATTTCAAAATGCGAAATTCGAAATTTCGAAATTTGAAAAATTAGAAATTTCGAAATTTGAAAAATTCGAAATTTAGAACATTTCAAAATTCGAAATTTGAGAAATTTGAAAAATACGAAAATTGAAAAATTCGAAATTTGATTGTCCACTTGCCATGTCACCTGGCCACGTCACCTGCCACAAGTTGTGGATTGTCCACTTGCCATGTCACCCGGCCACGTCACCTGCCACATGTTGTGTATTGTCCACAATGCAATGCAAGCAATTACAGTTGTTTACATCACCTGGCCACGTCACCTGCCACAAGTTGTGCAACGTCAACTGGCCACTTCACCTGTCCACTTGCCACATCACCTGGCCATGTCACCTGCCACAAGTTGTGGATTGTCCACCTGTCACGTCACCTGGCCACGTCATTTGCCACAAGTTGTGGATTGTCCACAATGCAATGCAAGCAATTACAGTTGTTTAGGTTTTTTAATGTTTTTTCATCATTTGCCATCATTTTTGAGATTTCTAATGTAAAAAAATAGATCACCTTTAAAAACGCCTATAAACGAAATCGCGGCAAAACGCTGGTTAAACCCAACTGCTTTAAAACGCAAAAAAACATGAATGTGTGCATGGACACATAGGATAACATTAAATGTGTTCAGGGGCAGTTGAAAAAAATGCCCAAATGCCTCTGAACTCGAGTTTACCAGCGTCTCGTGTGCATGGGGCCTAAGTATCACATTTCATACCATATTAACGCGCAGCTACCTCAATTTTCAGTGATAGCCTTTGACTGCCAAGCACTGACAGGCAGAGACTGCGATAAGTAGACAAAAAGTGAAAGTCAGTGAAGGACGGGTCTATTTATAAATCATTTGTTGGACGAATGTCACACACAATTGTGCAGGCTGGACAAATTTTCCCTCTATTTTCTGAACTGGTAACATTTCTATAATCATCAGCTCTGTCTAGTGGCCAAAATGTGGTATCGTTTTCTAAATACCTAAATGAGAAAATATACCTAATTTTTTGCCACCAGATAGAGCCGACAATCATAGAAATGAATCTATTAAAAAATACCATCCAGCCTACACAATGTGTGTGATGTTCATCCAATATAATGTTCTATAATCCCATAATGTTCAAAATAAAAGCACTACGGTTAAGTGGTATAAAAAAGGTGTATTTTATAGACATGACTGTGTTTTTACAAGCCCATTTCTACAACAAAGTTCTTACCAAAGCATTCACATCCTCGGATTTAAAAATCAGCATACGTATTTCATCAGGGTCTCCAGTAAATATTGCTTGGATAAGGGGAGGCTAATGCAAGGATAAAACAAGAACAATTAATGCAGTATTCACAAGAACACATTCAAATATATCCAAATGACATCAGACAACAAAATACATCAATATAGTATGTTGAAGATTTAATAAAGGGAAGTTCAGCTTTAATGCTAAATTCATCTAACTATAACCCTTAAGCCTCGTACACATGATCGGATTATCCAACGGGAATTGTGTGATGACAAAGCTGTTGTTGGTAAATCTGACCGTTTGTATGCTCCATCAAACAATTCTCTGATTTTCCGTGGACATGCTTTAAAATTGTCCGCCAACAAATGTGTGTTGTCAGATTTTACACAAGTCTGTCAGACAAAACTCCAAAAAACAAACACAGATGCTCAGAAGCAAAGCTCACCATAACACAACATTAGCAGAAGTTGCCCAAAGGGTAGCGCTGAAGAGCTGAAAACCCACGTTGTTTTGTGTTTGTTGGCCATCAATTCTTTGCCGTTTGTAGGCAATACAAATTCCTGGCTAACAAAAGACCTACGCTTTGTCCGCAGAAATTCCGATTGTGTGTATGAGGCTTTAGTTGTAATGACTACTTCAAACTTCATTGTTTTTTAATTGCCTTCTTTTCTGGGAATGAGAATGGAAGTAAAGCTGGCCATACATGCAGAGGTGTATTTTGGTTTTGTGCTGCCCTATGCAAGACTTAAAGGGTCACTAAAGGAAAAAAAAAAAAGCTTAATAGCTTCCTTTGCCTTAATGCAGTGCTGTTTTCATGTTCTCATTGTTCGTTTTTGCTTTGAAGTTGCTGTAATTCTGCTCTGATCTCCACACTTTCTGCTTGTCTGGCTCCTTATGAAAAATTTAATGGCAGTTTTTTTTAAAAAAACACTGCCCTGGATTTGTTTGTTTTTGTTCTGTGTGTCTTCTATACTTCACAGAAACATGAAACCAGTTTAAAAATGAAAGTGAAACTAGAGGCACATTATATGATTCATTTTTATCTATTTTTAATCATTTTTAAAAGGAGTCAGTTAACTTTTATGTCTCTATACCCTGTAAACAGTCATTTCAGCAAAAACAATTAAATTTCCTTTAGTGACCCTTTAATCCTCGTACACACGATCGGTTTTTATTGGACAAAGCGCAGGACTTTTGTCCGAAAGGCGTTGGCCGTGAACTTGTATTGCATACAAATGGCAAAGAATTGTCGCCCAACAAACACAAAACAACTTCAGCTCTTTAGCGCCACCCTTTGGGCAACTTCTGCTAACGTTGTGTTATGTGTTATTGTGTTATGGTGCGCACTGCTTCTGAGCATGCAGGATTGTACTTTGGAGTTTTGTCCGATGGACTTGTGTACACACGTTCGGATAATCCGCCAACACACATTTGTTGGCGGACAATTTTAAAACATGCTATCCCACATTTGTCCGTGGAAAATGAAACAACAATTGTCCGATGGAGCATAAAAACGGTCAGATTTTCCAACAACAGCTTGCCATCTCACAATTAATAATAAATACACTAATAATAATAAAGACAAAAAAGTTGGACCAGCACCTGGAGATTTCACAGTGGAGCCAGTGACGAGACAATTATTTTGAGCAATACACATATAATATGTAATAGATAAAATCCAGCTGAATGTGGCCAACTACTTGCTAGTTATACCTTATGATGACTGCTAATAGCTCTTTCATATGGTATGACAAACTTCTTATGATATAGAAATTATAATTGTGGAACAAACAATGCTTTCCTTCAGCACTAGTTCACACCACAAATTCTGTATTACAGAAGCATTTTTGCATGCAAAACGCTTTTTATGTGTTGTGGTACATTTTAAATGCATTCCAGGGTGTTTTTGCTGCGTTGCTTACCGAAAAAAATGCAGCATGTTCTACTTTAGGTGACTGCAAAGGTGCCATTGGAATACAATGCATGGAAAACACTGTGCATATGTTTTTTTGATGTTTTTTTTTTTGTAATGCAGAACCAGCCCGCAGTGGTTTTGATTTCCTATTTGCAAAAAAATTAAGTTATTTAATTTTTTATCTAAATTTAAACAGAGATCGCATGAACGTTTGTGTTCTGATTGATCAAAGTTTATTGTACCTGTAGCTGTTTGTTGTGAATGGGATATTTACTTGGTGGTAATACATATTATTTTCAGTGAAATTTTGTTTTCATGTGCATGAGCTAAAAGCCACAAATAGCAAAAAAAAAAAGAAGCAGTTCTTGCAAAAGTCAAGTGATATTTCCTGTGCTGTAAAACACCACATCCTCCAACCTTGTTCAGTTCTGAATGCATAAGAAACTTTCAGTGATACAGTAATATTCCGTAATAAATAGACACCAAACAATCCTGACGGCCATGTGAAGGTTTAGAATTTGAATGATTATAGCCTATAATCTGTATAATGTTTTGTGCTATTTAAAATTGTAAGCCATTACATAAGACAACACAGATGGTTCAAAATCACGTTCACGAGATCGCTGAAGCCTTTCGGACGTTCTACACTTCACTGTATTCTATCAGGAAAGGTGAGACACAAGAAGAAAAGGTAAACAGAGAAGAAAAAATCAGAGAATATCTACGAGAAGCCAACCTACCAAAATTAACGCAGGAAAGAGCGGAACTTCTAGAAGATCCAATTACACAAACAGAAATCAGTCAAGCAATCCAAGCAACTCCAGGGGGGAAAAGTCCAGGCCCAGATGGACTGCCAATAAAATATTATAAAAAATTTAAAGAGACATTAATTCCAGAAATGTGTATTTATTTTAATAAATTAGGGGGAATAGAAGAAATAAGGAAAGAATCTCTCCTTGCTAATATAGCTATCATAGCTAAACCAGGAAAAGACAAGACTCTTTGTTCTAATTATCGCCCAATAGCATTGTTAAATGCTGATATAAAAATCTTTGCAAAGATACTGGCAACGAGGATAAAAACATATATGCCAGATTTGATAAGTTCAGACCAGACGGGATTTGTACGTGGCAGAGAAGGCAGGGATAATAGCTTAAGAACACTCCTATTGCTCCAAGATGGTAAGAGGGCTGGACCCCCAGCTGTACTCATGTCATTGGATGCTGAAAAAGCGTTCGACAGAGTCGACTGGGGGTTCATGATGGAAACATTAAGAAGTATTGGAATAGGTTCCAGATTTATGAAATGGGTAGGAAATCTATATAAGTCTCCTTCGGCAAAAGTAAAGGTAAATGGGAGGGAATCTTCGGCGATAGACATGATGAACGGCACTAGGCAGGGATGCCCGCTCTCCCCCCTCCTATATGTAATAGCGCTGGAACCATTGTTGTGTAAGATTAGGAACAACCCTGATATAGGGGGGGTGAGAGTCGGAGACGAGGAACAGAAACTGGCAGCATACGCAGATGATGTCCTCCTTTACGTTACCAAGCCTAAAATATCAATCCCTAACATACTAGAGGAAATAGGAAGGTATGGTAGACTCTCTAATTTCAAAATAAATCCTGTAAAAACAGTAATTATGAATATAGGAATCGACCATAAGGAGGAGGAGGATTTACGTAGAGCCTTTCCCTTTACATGGGAACAAAAATCGCTTGCTTACTTGGGGGTAAAGATAACTCCCAATGTCGGCGGCCTCTTCGAGGCAAACTACATCCCCCTCCTCAACGAGTTAAGACGAGATATAAAAACTTTTTCCTATAAGCAAATTTCCTGGATGGGACGGATTAATTTATTTAAAATGACACTTCTACCAAAGATAATCTATAAATTCCAAATGCTCCCAATAAACGTCCCACAGAGTTTCTTCAAGATATTAAAAACCATAATTTCAAAATTTATATGGCACGAAAAAAAAACTAGAATAAGCTATACAACCTTAACTCGGGAAAAAAAAAGAGGCGGACTGGCACTACCAGATATCACAAGATATTACCAAGCTGTAGTTTTAGCAAGGCTAGTTGAATGGTCAAATAAGAATTCAGTAAAAAAATGGGTCCGTATGGAAAACGCGTTAAGTAACCAGCATCTTAACACAAATATATGGATTCCACCTAAATATAGAATAATCAACCCAAATACACATAGTATCACTAAACAGGTTTATAAGATATGGGATTTGGCACATAGGAGGGAAAAATGGGAATATAATTCCCCATTAATTCCATTAGCAAACACAAATTTATTTGCACCCGGAAATAGGACAAAATTTGGGAAAAAATTAGGTAGTAAAAGATTAGTAGATATTGTGGCACAAGGAAAAATAAAAAACAAAGAAGAGATACAGGTAGTAGAAGGGGCACAACAAATAACTGATTGGGAATATTTACAACTAAAGCATTTTGTACACACACTTCCAGCACCAATAAGAGAAGATTCAGCACAAAACTCTATAGAAAAACTTTGCACGCGGGGAGAATCACTACAACACGGAATCGCTAAGATATATAAAATTCTTACAGAAATGGGGACAAAAGAAACTCTACAAAGCGTAGAGGCATGGGAGGAAGAAATTGGAGAAAGAATAGAAGAAGCACAATTGACCAGAGCGACCTTCAACTATGCAAAAGATATAACAACAGTAGAAGCTAACTATAAATTTATGTTGCGTTGGCACTTGACACCTGTCAGACTGAATAAAATATCTCCAGTAAATTCTCCCCTTTGTTGGAGGAATTGTAACCAAACAGGGTCCGCCCTGCACATATGGTGGGAATGCCCGAGAATTCAGGAATATTGGAAGGAGATTGTCAACTTAATTGAGGAAATCTCCGGAGAAAAGATCCCACTAGACCCCCTGTCTTGCCTATTTCACAGACAGGGCATAGTAAAAGGGACAAAAAAATATGCCTCAACATTAGCCCCGGTGCTGTTAAATGCAGCAAAGGGGCTGATCCCGAAATTCTGGCTCTACCCACATAAACCACCTCTAAAAGAATTCATACACAGGATCGACCATATTGCAGAGATGGAGTACCTAAAAAGGGCTGATCTAGGAGAGGAGGAGGGAGGTAGGGGTGGAAGGCTTTGGGATCAGTGGCGAACCTATAAAACATCTGAAAAATTTTCCCAAACACTAACAGAAATAAATCAGTAAAAGTTCTCGACCCGATCCAATAAGGCAGAGATGGGAAGAAGTAGGGGGAGGGACGCAATTAGGGGGGGGGATAAATAAATAGGTACGAGTAGTGTGGGAAAGCACAGAGACCCAAGGAGGAAGGTGATGTGGGGAGCAACGGGAGCCTATAAGAGCTACCACCTAGAGTATGTGATGTTAGTGGTAAAATATACTTTTGTTCCTATAATAAAGAATATAAAAAAAAAAAAAAAGAAGAAATAATGAGATCAAATAATAAAAACAAACAGAAACAACCACAAATGATGCAATCTGAGGTGGAAATATGAAGGGCGGATTAATGATGAACCCCTCCAACACCTCAAAACCTTGGGTTAAGTCTGATGTGGAAAAAAAAAAAAAAAAAAAAAAAAAAATCACGTTCACTTTTGTAAATAAGGATCAGATGTCTGGCTGTATAGTATCAGCAGCTGCGATAGAAATGGGAAACAAAGGTATCATATGTAAATACAATTTGGACAATTACCAATAAAAATAAAAATGATGAGAACGCATTACAAAAACACAGTCAGTTGAGCTGCAGAGCATGATAGGGAAATTTAATTTGCAGGTAGTTGAAAGCTGTCTACACTGCCCTGGGTCTGCACAATGCAGATTTTAATTAAAGTGATATTAAAGGCTAACAACTTTTTAATTAAAGTAAAAAAAAGGTTATACTTACATGCTCTTTGCAACGATCATGCATAGAGTGGTTCCTTACTTCCTCTTCTGGAAGTTCTTCACCGGCACTGTCCACTCCTTTTTTTTTCCAAGTGCCCCCTTGGCTTTGAGGGCACCCATTCGGATCCATAGACACACACAGCGCCAGCAAGCCATGCGACACACACAGCGCCAGCAAGCCATGCCCCCTTTCCCTCCTCACAGGAGTTTGGCTGACAGCAATAGGACTCTATGGCTCCCGTTGCCCTTAATCCCCTTTCACATTTATACGACTTGTCCCACAATATTGGACTACAAAATCGCATGACAAGTCATTCTCCATGATTTTCAACTCCTATTCATATTGGCTCAAGTTGTGTTGACTTCAAAGTGGTCCCTGCACTACTTTGGTCCAAGTTCCATGCGAGTTGATGTCCATAGACCTCAATGTTAAACCCTCAAGTAGCATGCAAATCAAATCGTACTTGAATAATATAGACATGATTTTAGTACGACTTTGTAAGCACAAGCAGCTTTTTGACCCTTGTCCCACTCAATATTTTCAACATAGTAGCCCCTCCCAAGCACATTTTTCTAGCACACATTTACTTCCTGGTTATTCCCTCAGCAACAATGTGCTCCAAACAGCCCAAAAAAAGAGATGTCCTTGTCCTCCTCCTCTTCTTCCTCATGCACTGCTACTGCTGCAGCAGCAATGGCAACTCCTGTGGCAATATATTGAGAAGCAAAAATTTTCTGTCACAACAAACCACACAACAACAAACAGGAAGCAAACAGGTACTGGAAAAAACTATGGCAGGAAAATGAATTACCTCACACCATGTATGTTTTCATTGGTTAATGCCAAAGTTGTGGCAAAATAGTACTGATCCAAAATCGATGAAAAATCGCACGAAATCGCGTTTAATTTGCGGCAAAGTCACACGACTTTGAAGTCGCACAAGTGTGAAAGGGGCCTTAGTGTCTCATTTAAGACCAGGTAGAGAGAAGAGCGGGGCTGGATCAGTGGCAGGACTCAAGTACTTGTTTTGGGGTGGGGCAATAGAACTGCTCACTTCACCCACACTGTAAGGGTTAACTGCTTTAGGACTTTTATCTTTCCCGGAGTTGGGCTTTAAAGTGGAAGCAAACTCTTCTTTTGTACTTGTACCTACAAGTAAGCCTTATTTTGTAGGTAACATGAATATCTCCTAAACCTGCACTGTTTAGGAGATATTTACACTGCATACAGCTGGTGATGTCACCGTCACATGAGGTATGAAGGGACAACATACCCATGACGTCCCTTCAGAGGAACATGCCGCAGTCTATGACTCCCGCACGCATGTGTGAGAGTGATGTCTTTGCGGTGCGGCCAATCAGTTGACTAGAGGGCTTAGTTCTAAGCTAAGTATTTCATAATGTAGTAGTATGCGATGCATACTAGCACAATATACCTTTTTACCTTACAGTGTATAAAAAAAATTAAAAATTGGTGTGGTTTACTACAGTTTTAACAAAGGGCAGTTCAATTTCATCATGAATAAGTTACCAAGAATCCTAATGTTTTTCTACTTTCAAAATTAACACCCCTTATATCTTAAAGACACTACATATACTGTATCATAAACATCTAATCTTCTGTCACCTGGTCACCAGATTTTGTCTTGGATACCATGGATATTACCTCCTTGTACACAATCACATAGATCACAAAGGATGTGAGGCTGTGGAATATTTCTTATAAAGTGGATGTAAACCCTCACATATACCCAGTGAAGTGAACAGCCTCAGATGATACACAGAGATAAAAAAAAATATCCCTACATAAGTTTTACATGTATATCTGCTGTCTTCAGCTTGCTTTATTCTTTAGAAAGTGCGCATCGTGATAGAAATTTTTTCTTCCTGTTCAGCAATGGGAGTGAAGTCTTGGCAAACACTGTGTGACAGCTGATTGGATGAAAGGCACACACCCCATCTCCACATAGGTAGAAGAAGGAAGGGATGTGCAGACCTGTGCTGTGAAAAGACCAGCTTTCTGCTAATCTATAGCACCCAAACCAACACAAATTTCAGGCTGGTTTTATCTCGGTCTGAGAGCTTGTCAGAAGTTCTCATGCTCATAACAGAAGAACAGAGCAGCAGAATGACATGGGATTCAGGGCTTTGGAGATAGATAAGAAAACACTACAGATATATGTGCTTAGGTCAAATTTCATAAATTGGATTTACATCCACTTTAATGCATTTTACATCTACTTTACATCCACTTTAACCAGTCACCCTCCAAAGAGAATAGGGAGTTTATTCTGGAGAGTTAATTCTGTTTTAAGGCCCGCACAGGATCAGAAAATAGTACAGAAAATACTGCTTTTGAAGTGATCGTATCATCGTATCATTAGTACACAGCTTTCGAGAGCCAATCACGAAAAAATCATGTGTAATTTTCCGATGGGACAAGCACGGAAAATGTTTTTGTACGACACCAGATCGTACGATTTTTATTTAAGCAATACAGTTGTCGTCTGAAAATACAATACAAATAAAAAAGAAAACCGCGATTTGTCGCTGAGCTTTTTACCGCGATTTTGGACAGGTCTAGGGTCACCAATGTAAAAACAGAAAAACGCCCAAATACACTAAATTCGAGCGACAAAAAAGGGTCCAGAACTTGTTTGAGCTTCAAGCGTTCGGCGTCAGGCGTTTTGGAGTGGAGATGTGAACCATCTCCATTGAGAATAATGTATTTTTTCTCCTCTAGCGTTTTGGAGCTTCATGCTTCAGGCGACCAAACGCTCAGGTGTGAATACAGCCTTAAGCCTCGTACACACAACTGTTTTCCTCGACAGAATCCATCAAGAAACTTGGTGGCAGAGCTTTTTTGCAGAGGAAAACTGTCGTGTGTATGCTTTTCATCGAGAAAACAGACGTGGAACTCGACGAGAAAAAAAAAGAACAAGTTCCCCCTTTCCTCGTCGGGAGTCTCAATTTCCTCGTCGTGTTCCTCGTCGGGCTGGTTTTTGACGAGAAACATGTTCGTGTGTATGCTTAGAAACCCACGCATGCTCAGAATAAAGTATGAGACGGGAGCGCACCTTCGGTAAAAGTAGCGTTTGTAATGGAAATAGCACATTCGTCACGCTGTAACAGACTGAAAAGTGAAAATGTCTCTTACCAAACTTTTACTTAACACGCAGTAACATGAGATTAGCAAAAGCAGCCCCAAGGGTTGTGCCAGTGAAACAAACTTCGCCTGCCATCGTATGTGTTGTATGTCACCGCGTTTGAGAACGAGGATATTTAGTCTTGACTGTGTGTACGCAAAGAAAGCTTGTCAAGTTTCTTGACAAGCCTAACAAGGAACTCGTCGAGGAAAACATCGTGTGTACGAGGCCTTATAGTCTACAGCACTGATTGAATGGAAGAAACCTGACAGGGTGATTGCTATCAAGTTCCCCAGGGCAGTACCCGGGCCCCCATACCCTTTTTATGGCCAATAATTTGCACATAAGTCTTTAAAATACTGTATTTATCGGCGTATACTGCGCACTTTTTTCCCCTTAAAATCAGGGGAAAATCGTGGGTGCACGATATACGCCAATCCTCGCTGTCTCTCCGAGAGCCGAGCAGCCACGCGAAAGGAGCCGAGAGGAGCCAAACACACAGGAAATACGGCTCTTCTCGGCTCGCCCCAAAATCCAAAAACGAACACCGGACACGCTCACCTGGATGGAGGCCGCAGACGGACACACTGGACAGAGACGGACACCTGGTTGGAGGCCGCAGGCAGACACGCTGGACGAAGACAGACACCTGGATGGAGGCCACAGACGGACACCTTCAAAGCCGCAGACGGACCCCGTGCAAGGAAGCCACAGACGGACACCCACAAGGCCGCAGACAGACGCTGGACAAGGCCGCCGATGGACGCAGGGCAAAAATTTAAGTTTTCTTTTTTTACCTTGCTAAGCTTGGGGTGCGCGTTATACGCCAGGGCGCGGTATACCCCGATAAATACGGTAGGCACTTTTGATTTTTTAAGTTTGGGTCCCATAGACTTAGGCCCTGTACACACGATCAGACATGTCTGATGAGACTTGTCCGACGGACCGTTTTCATCAGACAACTCTGAACTTGTCTGATGGTCTGATGTGCGTACACACCATCGGACCAAAATCTGATCAGACCAGAACGCGGTGAAGTAGAACACAACAACGTGATGAAAAACAAAGTTCAATGCTTCGTGGAATGCGTCAACTTGATTCTGAGCATGCGTGGGTTTTTGGTCTATTGCTTTTGTGTACTAACCATTGAACCTGTCCATCGGACAGGTTTTAAAGCATTTTTTAAAACTTTGGTCCGACGGACAGCGGTCTGATGGGCCGTACACACCATCAAACTGGTCCGATGAAACTGCTCTGCAGACCACTTTCATCGGACATGTCCAATCGTGTGTACGCGGCCTTATAGGTCCAAACTTTTGCAATATTTAAGAGTTCTGGCGTAAAGCAAACCGGGGGGTGTTCGGCCCAACTCTGGTGACATATATGAGATGGGTGTGGTGGTCTGTTGTAGTGCTGGAGAGTGCTACAGCCATCTAGTGGTACAAGCTGCAGGTTACCCAGGCTAATGCTACTGACTCCTTGGGCCTATTTTATCCATGCTAGATCGACCCCTATAATATAGAGGTCTGATCTTTCTGGTAAGCAGCCTTTTCACACTTGAAGGTGGTGAGCATTTTGAGCCATATATTCACTTTTGTAGGTTATAGGGAATTTGATTTTTTTTGTTGGATATGCATTTATGAACTTATATGACATAATATAAAATAAAAAGGAAGTAAACTTCCCTGGATTGTTTGTACCTATAGGTAAGCCTATAATAAGGCTTACCTTATAGGTACTGTAAATATCTCCTAAACTTGCACTGTTAAGGAGATATTTAGTATGCAATGCATACTAGCACATTATGCCTTTACTTTGCAGGTCAGCAAAAACAGAAAAAAAGAGGCAGTTTAATTCCTCTTTAATTATATGCTTTAGATATTTATTTTTCAATTTACATTGTATTATAAATTTGATTATTCTATAGGATTTTGTTTTATTAATGATTTGATACATGATCACATTTAGCGATAACGCATACATTCAGTTGTAGTATACCATATTTTTTATTTATTTTTAAAATTATACCTTTGCAATCACTTTACAAATAAAATAATACACCACAGATGTACATACTGTAAAGTTCTCCAAAGATGGGATGGCAGTTGGACGTGCAAAATTATCAGACTGATAAACTTTAAAAAAAAGGGGGTGAATATTCACACTTTAATCACCCAAGAGTCCAGACATATGATTATAGAGAGCAGTGTTAGGAGAGTGGCAAGGCGGCACCCCTGTTGCTAGCTTTGCCTTGAAGAACACAGAGAGCCACAGGACAAAAAGCACAGCCCACTTTCCTCTAGTAGCCTTCACTGCTGGTTGTATGGTTAATGGTTAGTCTGCAATATTATTTATAGTATATGCAATGTAGCATGGAATGTATATCAGCATATGCATCAGGTCAATGTGATTTCGATTTTGTTAGGAAGAAGCTGCACAACGGACCTGATATACACAAGGGGAAACATCAAATAAACAGGACGTGGGTGAATTTACATAGTAAGGAGCTGCATACACACTGAAAGTAATACTGCAATGGGAAGTCAGAATGTAAAAATAGAATAAAGCAAGCTAATTTTCTAAAGAAACATGATTATGACAACCAACATGAAAAAGTTTACTCAATATCCTTATTCTCCAAAAATAATTAATTTAAATTCACTACTTAAAAGTATTACTAAACCCACAACAGTAATAAAATCAGTGTGTATATGCAGAATAGCAGGCTTGTTGTACTCACTGTGGAACCCTCTGCATTGTGTAAAAAGCTTATTTTATCCTTTATACATAGACCCCCCCCCCCCCTCCTGCTCTGTCTATCTATGGAAGGCCAGCTAACACAGGCAGGGTAGCTGACTTGAACATGCTCAGTTGTGTCTTCTATGCTGGGGGAGAACATATACAGTAAAACCTTGGTTTGAGAGTAACTTGGTTTGAGAGCATTTTGAAAGACAAGCACAATTTTTTTAATACATTTTGACTTGATATGCAAGCAATGTCTTGATATAAGAGTAGCGTCATGTCACAACTGAGTATAAAAGAGAAGTGAGGCGACTCTAAGTGTAGCAATATGGTTACATTTAATGAAGGTATAACATTTAGCAAACTCATATGGTTGATAATTAAAAGAGGCCCCCGGGACATAGGCTACCCACGCCGAGACCATGTACCATTGCATCAAGACTTTATAGAAGTGTTAATATATGATTTGGATGCGCATTGTACCATTTTGCTCCAGTTTCAGTGCAAAATTAACGACACCCCAAACGCAGGTCACAAATGTAGTGGGTTTTTCCGGCACCGGTTTACATTGTACAAATGTACTATGGCATCTGGTTGCAGTACATTTACAAAATTAGTGCATGCACTACTTTTGGTGCAGTGCGATTCAAGCCCATTCAAAATTAATGGGCTGAAATGGCACTGCACAGAAATGCGTGTGAATCGCACAGGAGGGGGGGAATCTATGCCTAAAGGATAAAACATCCTTTTTACGAAATGCAGAGGATTAACCCCTTAAGTTCTGTCTATATAGGGAAAGCCAACTAACACAGGCAGGGTAGTGAAATTATGTCCACCTGTGCAATCTAAGTGTCACATGACCTGTCATTACAAATACACACCTTTTTGAAAGGCCCCAGAGGTTGCACAACTAAGCAAGAGGCACCACTAATCAAACACTGCCACGAAGACCAAGGAACTCTCAAAACAAGTAAGTGACAATGTTGTTGAGAAGTTTGGTTATAAAAAAATATCCAAATATTTGATGATCCTTAGGAGCACCATCAAATCTATCATAACCAAATGGAAAGAACATGGCACAACAGCAAACCTGCCAAGAGACGGCCACAAACCAAAACTCACAGACCGGGCAAGGAGGGTATTAATCAGAGAGGCAGCACAGAGACTTAAGGTAACTCTGGAGGAGCTGCAGAGTTCCGCAGCAGAGACTTGAGTATCTGTACATAAGATGACAATAAGCCGTACGCTCCATAGTGTTGGGCTTTATGGCAGAGTGGCCAGAAGAAAGCCATTACTTTCAGCAAAAAACAAAATGGCACGTTTTGAGTTTGCGAAAAGGCATGTGGGAGACTCCCAGAATGTATGGAGGAAGGTGCTCTGGTCTGATGAGACTAAAATTAAACTTTTTGGCCATCAAAGAAAACATTGTCTGGAGCAAACCCAACACATCACATCACCCAAAGAACATCATCCCCACAGTAAAACATGGTGGTGGCAGCATCATGCTGTGGGGATGTTTTTCAGCAGTCGGGACTGGGAAACTGGTCAGAGTTAAAGGAAAGATGGATTGTGCTAAATACAGGGATATTCTTGAGCAAAACCTGTACCACTCTGTGTGTGATTTGAGGCTAGGACGGAGGTTCACCTTCCAGCAGGACAATGACCCCAAACACACTGCTAAAGCAACCCTTGAGCAGTTTAAGGGGAAACATGTAAATGTGTTGAAATGGCCTAGTCAAAGCCCAGACCTCAATCCAATAGAAATTCTGTGGTCAGACTTAAAGATTGCTGTTCACAAGCGCAAACCATTCAACTTGAAGGAGCTGGAGCAGTTTTGCAAGGAGGAATGGGCAAAAATCCCAGTGGTAAGGTGTGGCAAGCTCATAGAGACTTATCCAAAGCGACTTGGAGCTGTGATACCTGCAAAAGGCGGTTCTACAAAGTCTTGATTTTAGGAGGGTGAATAGTTATGCACATTGACTTTTTCTGTTATTTTGTCCTATTTGTTGTTTTTATAACAATAAAAAATAAATATAATTTTGTTTAAAGTTGTGGGCATGTTCTGTAAATTAAATGATGCAAATCCTCAAACAATCCATGTTAATTCCAGGTTGTGAGGCAACAAAACACGACAAAGCCAAGGGGGGTGAATACTTTTGCAAGGCACTGTATATTTATATTTGTAATGTCTATGGTGGCCAGGGATATTAGACAGGGGTCGGTGTAGGCAGATTCCAGTTCCCAAAATCTTTCTGGTTTCATCCATGTGAGTATGTTTCTACAAAGAAGGCAATAAGGGGGGGCTCACTGGATAGATTAGACTTGTCGGAAATAACAGAGATCATCAAGAATTCATGTCACTTGAGATCTGTATGGTAAGTGATGCCGCCACTAAAATTAGACTGTACAGCTGATATGTCCAAATTGGACAATAATCCTTTCATTGCTTTGGGCAACTCAAATTAGCCAGTTTTAAGATATGATAGCATTCTTCCCTTATGGAACCCCGCCTTTTAGCTCTTCAATCAGAAGGCTGTACTGAGAGCCGTCACAGCTGGCCTCTCCTTCAGAAAAAATGTCTTGCCTGACTTTCATACTTGTGGTTTCACACTTCCTCAGTCACTGACATAGAAACAGTATTGTCATCAGATCTTCTGATTATCTTGCTGAATGCCTGTTCTGGCTTAGCGACTGGTTAAATTCATGCTGGCAATTTAGGCCAGTGATAGTGGCATGATCCTTCTGATTCCTGCTACAGCTATTAGGGGCTAGGTGAGGCTGCCAACTCCATTCACTATGACAGGTTGGCAAAGGGTGCTGCTATTGGTGGCTGTCTATACCAGGGTTTCTCATCTCCAGTCCCCAACAGGTCATGTGTTCAGGCTTTCCGTTATTTTGCACAGGTGATTTGATCAGTTTGCCTGCCTTAGTAATTTTCACAGCCGTTTCATCTCATTTGAAGAACCAAACTTAATAAATGTGGATGATTTTATATTTTATTTAATAAGAGGGTTTATTTCATGTTTGATCTGTTTTTACATATTTAAAATGTCTTCCTTTCTCACATTTCTCAGTACTAGGCCTTACACTTCTAAGGGCTTGTTCACATGGTTTGGGAAAGGTATGTTCCATGTGCCTTTCCTGCACTGCAGGCAAATGTACTGCCCTTGCAATCAAAAGCAGATTGCTCATGCAGTGCATTTTCAGGCACCAAATCGCATGGTACTGCTGCCGCAATACCACGCAGTTGGCAGCAGTGCATATTCAAAAAGTAGCGCATGCACTACTTTTTCTGCATTTCAGCGTGTTCCTTAACTCATTCAAATAAATGTGCTGTCAAAACACAATGAAGGAAAATGCATTGAAATCGCACAGAAATATGCGCTTTCCAGTATGAAGCGGTCCTTAGGGACATACAATCAAGGAGTACCAATCCACTGCCTGAAATTCCAGTTTTCACAGGAAAGAGTTAACAGTGGAGAGTGCAGTCTGGAGTATGTTAGATTGGAGAAGAGAGGGGAAAAGAGGAGGGAGAATGGCCTTGCCATCGTAGGGCTGTGTGTTTCTCTTGATGCACACCGTGTAGGGAGATACAATTCTAGACCATGCATGTAAGGGTGGCTCCATAGGATGTTGCAAGAAAAAGGAGCAACTCTGAAACAGGATTTTTTTATTTAACTTACCAATGATTAGTTATTCAAAGCAAACATAGGGGTGTATAGATTGAAAAAAAAATCAGGTCTTTTTATCCTGTGAAATTGCATGAACATTTGTTCTGCGTGAATGGGGAAATCTAATGATATTCCTTCATACAGAATAAAGTAAATCAGGAAAATACTGTTTGGTCATTAGATGGAGCAGGTTATCATAGGAAATAAATACTTATGTACAGTGGAACCTCGGATTGCGAGTAACGCGGTTAACAAGCATTTCGCAATACAAGCTTTTTTTTCAAAATCCTGTTTTTGGTTTACGAGTGTTCTCTCGCAAAACAAGTAGGATTCAAGCCCCTGCGATGTGCAGTACTGCATTTGGCCTTAGGTGCAGGGGCGCTGGTGACACTCAAAACCGTTCAAAGCCGTTCCAATCTGTTCGGAAATACTCGGAAACACTTGGAAATACTGAAATACTGAGTTCCGGAGGGTTTCAGACTGCATCTGAGCAATCTCCGAGTATTTCCATGTCTCTCCGGTTCTCTCTGGTGCCCCCCCCCCCCCCACCTCTGGCCACATGTGGTATTGCATTAAATAGAAGTCAATGCGGAACTAATTATCTTTGTTTCCATTGACTTCTATAGGGAAACTTGCTTTGATATGCGAGTGCTTTCAATTACAAGCATTTTCCTGGAACAGATTATGCTCGTAATCCGAGGTTCACTGTGCTATAACTGTCAGCCTCATCTAGTGGCCATAATGCAGTATTTTATCAATCTACTCAGATTTTTATGAATGAATACCATTAAACCTGAAGAAGAAATAGGAGAAAAATTGAAAGGAGGGAATGTACATACAGATAAAAAATTTGTTTTATAAATATGCCCCATAGTTTTACTTTATTCACTAAACTTAAGAAAGTGAGCATTCTCTTCTACTGTAGTAAATGGCCCAGAATATTTTCTTCATGTTTTATCACTGCAACTGTGGAAATGATCACTGAAACAATTACAAACACAATAGATAATATTTAATGCTTTATAGCTAAATATGCCACATGCATGCATCATTTTTTGGACAGGTTACATGAAAGTCCTGCCATTTATCAAGAACATAACTAAACAGGAAGTGAAATTGCAGAACTACAAAAACTTCCTGTACATGTTATAGACACTCAGCCATCAAGAAGATGATAATGTTTAAGCAGTGTTCTCTCCAAATCCTTTAGGCGATTCTAAGATAGTTATCTATTATTTCTATTTTCCAAAATTTAAGATAAGAGTAAAAACACAATTCTCTTGATATCAGAAGTATCTACAGTATCAGAACAGAACAGAACAGAACATTAAAGTGCAAGTAAATCCAAAAATAAACTTCTATTTATTGTTTTCTATTGGTCTGGCAAATTTACAACATAAATTGTTTTGTTATACCTGCTTGATAAGTGAAATACATGTTAAACTTGCCAGAAAATCTTTGCAATCCTGTGTTCTCTGCAGTATACAAGTGAAACTCGAAAAATTAGAATATCGTGCAAAAGTTCATTT
The DNA here is from genome assembly GCA_029574335.1 of Rana kukunoris. Classification (NCBI taxonomy): domain Eukaryota; kingdom Metazoa; phylum Chordata; class Amphibia; order Anura; family Ranidae; genus Rana; species Rana kukunoris. Next base: position 117,018,657 of record CM056054.1, read on the forward strand.
GTTTCACTAATGCAACTTAAAAGGTGAAACTAATACAGTCAGGTCCATAAATATTGGGACATCGAGACAATCCTACTCTTTTTGGCTCTATACACCACCACAATGGATTTGAAGCAAACAAGATGTGCTTTAACTGCAGACATTCAGCTTTAATTTGAGGGTATTTGCATTCAAATCAGGTGAACGGTGTAGGAATTACAACAGTTTGTATATGTGCCTCCCACTTTTTAAGGGACCAAAAGTAATGGGACAATTGGCTGCTCAGCTGTTCCATGGCCAGGTATGTGTTATTTCCTCATTATCACATTTACAAGGAGCAGATAAAAGGTCTAGAGTTAATTTCAAGTGTGCTATTTGCATTTGGAATCTGTTGCTCTCAACTCTCAATATGAGATCCAAATAGCTGTCACTATCAGTGAAGTAAGCCATCATTAGGCTGAAAAAACAAAACAAACCCATCAGAGAGATAGCAAAAACATTAGGTGTGGTCAAATCAACTGTTTGGAACATCTTTAAAAAGAAAGAAAGTGAGCTCAGCATCACCAAAGGACCCGGAAGACCACGGAAAACAACTGTGGTGGATGACCGAAGAATTCTTTCCCTGTTGAAGAAAACACCCTTCACAACAATTGGCCAGATCAAGAACACTCTCCAGGAGGTATGTGTATGTGTGTCAAAGTCAACAATCAAGAGAAGACTTCACCAGAGGGAATATAGAGGGTTCACCGCAAGATGTAAACCATTGGTGAGTCTCAAAAATAGGAAGGCCAGATTAGAGTTTGCCAAACAACATCTAAAAAAGTCTTCACAGTTCTGGAACAACATCCCATGGACAGATGAGACCAAGATCAACTTGTACCAGAGTGATGGGAAGGAGAAGGAAAGGAACTGCTCATGATACAAAGCATACCATCTCATCAGTGAAGCATGGTGGTGGTAGTGTCATTGTGTGGGCATGTATGGCTGCCAATGGAACTGGTTCTCTTGTATTTATTGATGATGTGACCGCTGACAAAAGCAGCAGGATGAATTCTGAAGTGTTTCGGGCAATATTATTATGTGCTCATATTCAGCCAAATGCGTCAGAACTCATCGGACGGCGCTTCACAGTGCAGATGGACAATGACCCGAAGCATACTGCGAAAGCAACCAAAGAGTTTAAGGGAAAGAAGTGGAATGTTATGCAATGGCCAAGTCAATCACCTGACCTGATTCCGATTTAGCATGCATTTCACTTGCTGAAGACAAAACTGAAGGGAAAATGCCCCAAAAACAAGCAGGAACTGAAGACAGTTGCAGTAGAGGCCTGACAGAGCATCACCAGGGATGAAACCCAGCGTCTGGTGATGTCTATGCATTCCAGACTTCACACTGTAATTGACTGCAAAAGATTTGCAACCGAGTATTAACCACTTGCCCACCGGGCCTGTTTTTCAGATTCGGTGTTTACGAGACTAAAACAGTTTTTTTTGCTAGAAAATTGCTTAAACCCCCCAAACATTATATATTTTTTTTTCTAACACCCTAGAGAATAAAATGGCAGTCATTGCAATACTTTTTGTCACACCGTATTTGCGCAGCGGTCTTACAAGCGCACTTTTTTTGAAAAAAAAACACTTTTTTGAATAAAAAAATAAGACAACAATAAATTTGGCCCAATTTTTTTATATATTGTGATAGATAATGTTACACCGAGTAAAATGATACCCAACATGTCACACTTAAAAATTGCGCCCGCTCGTGGCATGGCGTCAAACTTTTACCCTTAAAAATCTCGATAGGCAACGTTTAAAAAATTCTACAGGTTGCATTTTTTGAGATACAGAGGAGGTCTAGGGCTAGAATTATTGCTCTCGCTCTAACGATCGCGGCGATACCTCGCTTGTGTGGTTTGAACACCGTTTTCATATGCGGGCGCTACTCGCGTATGCGTTGCGTCGGGACGGGGCGTTTTACATTTTTTTTTTTGTTTTCTTATTTATCCGCCGCTGGGACCGCCATTATCGTGTACAGCACTGCCCACGGAAAAGATGGATATCTCGGTTGTGGCAGCAGCTGCTGCCGTTACCGAGATATCCATCTTTAAAATCATGACGTATTTTTACTATGACACCGTGGGCAAGTGGTTAAAAAGTGAAAGTTTGATTTATGTGTATAGGGGGGAAGGGGAAAGAGGGAAAAGAATTGCGCTTAGTAAAGAATAAGTGAAATTGAAAAAAATCATATTAATAATCCCTGAGGTTAATATTAATAATCCCTGAGGGTTTCCTGCAGCTAAACACTAAAACCTTGATATCAAGTGCAAAAAAAGAAAATGTGTAAAAACAGTGTAGCGCTGGAAATTGAATCAAAGTGAATAAATCTCGAAACATTAATTATGAATGATTGGTGACAATCAAAAACAGTGAAGTAAAGATCTTAAGAGATATGCAAATAACATATAATAAATAAATAATCAGTGAAAATATTGGGGCAGATTCACAGAGAAATGGATTAACGTAGCGTATCAGAAATACACTACGCCGCTGTTTTTTACCTTGCTCTACGTGGAATTCAGGTAACGACGGCCATACTTAACATGGGCTACGTAAAGTTAGAGCAGCAAAAAGCTGCTCTAACATTACGTATAAAAAAATAGACGAAAACGATTGCGACGGCCGCTCGTATGTTCGTGAATCCCCGTAAAAACACATTTGCATATCCCGACGCACCAAAACGACGCGAACTCCTCCCAGCGACCGCAAATAGATGGCAGCGTAGATCCGAAGGCTTACGAAGACGTAAGCCTCTCGGATCGAAGCCCGAAGCCGGGGTATCATGGTTTGAGGATTCAAACTAGTGATACGCCGCGCGAAATTTGAAATTACTCCTGTCTAACCCCAGTTAGACAGGCGTAATTGTTTTGTGAATCTGCCCCATTGAGTCCAATGGATCAGCAGGTAAAAGTCCACAAAAAGATTCAAAAGGAAGCTGTAAACATCCAGTGTGTGTTGAATATTTCCAGAAAACCATGAAGCCAGCCCATCACCTGATAGTAAAAATAAAGGCTTACTAATAAGCCTGTGACCACCCTTCTTAGCGGGGTCAAACAGGCCTGTAAAATGAGATTATCCTGCAGTGCAGCTGAGAAGATCCTCAGTCTCACACCTTCGATGGCTCCAAGAGAGATGATAAAAAATCCTTGCAAGGAAATAAAAACAAAGTAGCTCCGTTTGGCGTCAGTCCGCCTATGGGGAAGAAAAACCGCACATGCGCAATGCGTGTGCGTGTGGCACGACGATCGTTTCGTCACACTGACATCATCAGGCCCCTGATGATGTCAGTGTGTCGAAACGATCGTCGGTTTTTCTTCCCCATAGGCGGACTGACGCCAAACTAAGTTTCTTTGTTTTTATTTCCTTGCAAGGATTTTTATCATCTCTCGCTGATTGCGAGAGTCTGTATTTTACAGCTATCAATAAATTATTTTTTATTTTTAAAACGCCTGCACTATGGAACTCTTTTTTTTGTTTCTTTTCCATTGCGGCATACTCACCCCCACTTTGAGTGTGTATCTCATAACTATATGCACACACCTGTGGCACTCCTGGGAGGACCTGTGAGCTGTGATTTGGAGCCATCGAAGGTGTGAGACGGAGGATCTTCTCAGGCCGCGTACACACGACCGGTTTCCTCGGCAGAATCCATCAAGAAACTTGGTGGGAGAGCATTTTTGCCGAGGCAACCGGTCGTGTGTACGTTTTTCATCGAGCAAAAAAGAGAGCAAGTTTTTCCTCGACGGGAGTCCAAATTAGCTCGTCGTGTTCCTTGTCCGGCTGCTTTTCGACAAGAAACTCGCGCGTGTGTATGCTAAGAAACCTGTGCACCTTCGGTAAAAATAGCGTTTGTAATGGAAATAGCACATTTGTCACGCTGTAACAGACTGAAAAGTGCAAATGTCTCTTACCAAACTTTTTCCTAACACGCAGTAACATGAGATTAGCAAAAGCAGCCCCTGCCGTTGTATGTGTTGAAGTCACCGCGTTTGAGAACGAGGAGGTTTGGTCTTTAATGTGTGTACGCAAAGCAAGCTTGTCAAGTTCCTCGAAAAGCCTAACAAGGGACTCGACGAGGAAAACTATGTGTTTCGCCCGACGAGTTCCTCGGTCGTGTGTACGAGGCCTCACTGCAGGATAATCCCATTTTACAGGCCTGTTTAACCCCACTAAGAAGGGTGGTCACAGGCTTATTGGTAAGCCTTAATTTTTACTATCAGGTAATGGGCTGGCTTCATGTTTTTTTGGAAATATTCAACACACACTGGATGTTTACAGCTTCCTTCCTTTATTCACTTTGATTCAATTTCCAGCGCTACACTGTTTTTACGCAAAGTTTGATTCATGATTGTTAATCTGTCCCATTACTTTTGATCCCTTAAAAAGTGGGAGGCACATATATACAAACTGTTGTAATTCCTACACTGTTCACCTGATTTGGATGTAAATACCCTCACAGGGCCGATCCTACACGGGGTGCAGTGGGTGCCCCGCACCCAGCGCTATCATCTGCGAGGCGCCGAGCGAGCCGCCAAGATTATTTTTTTAAAAATCCGAGCCGCCGAAGCGATCCGAGAGCCGAGCGGGATGTGACGACGTAACGTCACACGGCCGCCCCAGCATCCACAGCGCGCCGCCTCTGCGGCTGGAGATTTAGCTCTGCTCGGCTCCACCCACCGTGACCTCTGCCACTGCCATCTTCAGACATCGTGGCGGAGCGAGCGCCGAGCGGAGCATACAGATACTAATACAGCTGCGCTGCCGCCTGATTCAGCTGAGATTGAGCGCCTCTGCCTCAGCCTGCCATGTACTAATGGGGGGTTTGTCCTGGGTGGGTTTGCACTGATAGGGTGGTTTGTCCTGGGGGGGTCTGTACTAATGGGGGTATGCACTAATGGGGGCTTTATCCTGGGGGGTCGGTACTAATCGGGGTGTTTGTCCTGGGGGAGGTCTGTAGTAATGGAGGGGGGTTTGTCCTGGGGGGAGTCTGTACTAATGGGGGGGTTTGTCCTGGGGGAGTCTGTACTAATGGGGGGGGGTTTTCCTTGGGGGAGTTTGTACTAATGGAGGGGGATTGGTTTGTCCTGGGGGTCTGTACTAATGGGGGGTTGTTCTGGGGGGGTCTTTACTACTGGAAGGGGGTCTGTACTAATGGGGGGTGTTTTGTCCTGGGGGTCTGTACTAATCGAGGGGGTGGTTTGTCCTGAGGGGGGTCTGTACTAATAGAGGAGGGTCTGTACTAATGGAGGGGGTCTGTACTAATTGAGGGGGGATGGTTTGTCCTGGGGGGTCTGTACTAATGGGGGGTGGTTTGTCCTGTGGGGTCTGTACTGAGGGAGGGGGTTTATACTTAGTTAGGAGTCTGCACTGACGGAGGGGGTCTATACTTAGTAGAGGGGGTCTGTACTGAGGGGCGACTATAGGTGGAGAAAGGGGGGTGACACCATGTTTTACCTCAACTGGTGACAATAACCCTAGTGACACCACTGCAGCTGCAGGCTCTTCATTCCTCCTCCCACTCCCTCTCCTCCTTCTCTTCACGCGCAATGCTGTACTAGTGAGCGATGCTTGCCAGCACAGCCACCCTTTATGTTTTTTCCCCGCCTTCATATTGGCCAGGGAAGAAATAGAATAGAAAAAGGAGCAGAGAAGAGGATTGTGGGACTTGTAGTTCGAGGACTGGCAGCCCCACTGTAAAAAAAAAAAATGCAGCCCACACGGCATGTTCAGCTGAATGGGAGAGAGAGAGCCAGGACCCCAGGAAAGCTTTCAGGGAAGTGCACCCAGGACTCTCGAGGGAGAGAACACCATCAGAGAGAGAACCTCGCTGCTGTGCGCCACCAGAGGGAAAGCCAGACAGCCTAGTGCCATCCCTGGCGGAGAAAGGAATGGAGTCATTGCCAGAATACACATCTGGGCTCTACCCAGTGGAGTATCCATGGGCAATTCAGAGTGAGCTGACTCCTGATCAGAGGAACTGTTGTTGCTGTATCGCTGGGTCAGGTGAGAGCCGATCGGCCATTATCTACTTATGTCAATAGGAACTGGAGTCTCTAAACATCTCCTGTATTATATCTGCAGTCTCTGACTGTCTCCTGTATTATTTATCCAGTCCCTGGCCGTCTCCTGTAGTATGTCTACACTCTCTGACCATCTCCTGTACTATGATTGCAGTCTCTGACCATCTCTTGTATCATGTCTGCAGTCTCTGACCATCTCCAGTACTTTGATTGCAGTCTCTGACCATCTCTTGTATAATGTCTGCAGTCTCTGACCATCTCCTGTATTATATCTCCAGCCACTGATTGTCTCCTTTAATATGTCTACACTCTCTGACCATCTCCTGTACTATAATTGCAGTCTCTGACCATCTCTTGTATTATGATTGCAGTCTCTGACCATCTCCTGTATTATATCTCCAGTCACTGACTGTCTCCTTTAATATGTCTACACTCTCTGACCATCTCCTGTACTATGATTGCAGTCTCTGACCATCGCTTGTATCATGTCTACAGTCTGACCATCTCCTGTACTATGTTTTGGGGCACTTTCTAACAGTATCAGAGAGGTTCCCCTCCAGGTCTCATTAGTGTACGCTCTTCCAGTATTTTCTTTATTGTTAAAAGATCATGGGAGGATCCCAAGGCAACAAAGACTTCTTAGAGGAGCATCTCTGTGTCTGAGTCATTTCCATAGAAACATTTGTAAAGGGGAGGAGTTGGTAAGATGACCACGCCCCCTTTGTGGGGGCGCCAGAAATATTTCTGCACCCAGGCGCCTGTGACCCTAGGATCGGCCCTGTACCCTCAAATTAAAGCTGAAAGTCTGTTTTTATTAATCTTTTAAGTAGAGGATTAAAGTTCCAACAGGTAGAGCAGCGAACAATCCTCGCGTGCTCTGCAAGTATAAAGTCGCAAGGAAAGAAAGAAAATGAACAAAACACAATAAAGAACAAAATAAAATAATTCTGGTTAACAAACTAAAAGAATGATAATAATAATAATATGGACCTCACTCACAAGATAGGTCCCAGATTGCGGCCCACTGCATAATACAGTCAATGCTGGAGGTCAATCAGTGAACAGTATCAAGACATTGAAATTTCACGGATCTATCTGTATTCAATAGTAAAAAACATTCCAATAGGCAACACGGTTCAGATAGTAAGGCCCCATACACACGATCGGACATATCCGATGAAAACGGTCCGCGGACCGTTTCCATCGGATATGTCCGATCTGGAGTTTGGTCCGATGGCGTGTACACACCATCGGATCAAATTCCCCGCCGGCGGACAGCGCGGTGACGTGGCGGTGACGTGGCGGTGACGTTGACGCCGCCACGTCACCGCACCAGGAAGTAAAACACTTCCGCGCATGCGCCGAATCCATTCGGCGGCGGCGGTGCGGGACGACATGTCTGCTGGTAAGTGTACTAACCAGCAGACATGTCGGGCGGACACATTCCGACCCGATAGATTTCAAAGCATGCTTTGAAATCTGTCGGGTGGACAAATCTGTCCGCTAGCCCATACACACGATCGGAGATGTCTGCTGAAACGGTCCATCGGACCGTTTTCAGCGGACATATCCGCTCGTGTGTACGAGGCCTTAGAGTAACTAGGTCATTGTATAGAATTCCGGTTTGAGTAACTTCACAGCAAGAGAATCTGGGCAGCTTGAAAGCAACAAATAAGGTATATTCAACGTTTATTCAACCTATTTGTCCCCAATAGGGGAACCTATAATCACCAACATAATGGAAGAGGTCCAGGTTAACCAACGGAATAAAAATAAAGAAAGGGGGAATTGGGGGGGGAGAATTCAGAAAGTTTGTGAAGGTAAAGCCCTAGGGGTAGAAGGAAGAAGAAAAAGAAGAAGAGAGAAAGGTGTGTCCATCCGGGAATCTCCGATCGATCATCTGAAAAAAAAGGGTATCTTTATGTCTCCGGGGCCTGTAAATAAGTGAGCCAGGGGGACCAAATTTTTTCGAAAAGGGGTTGTTTGTCATTTAAAACGCTCACTATTTTCTCATTCAACATAATCCAGTTTAATTTACGTTTCAACAACGTTAAAGCGGAGTTCCACCCAGGAAAACAACATTTCCCCATATTGCTTAAAAAAATTTAATAAAAAAAAACCTGAAAAAAAAAAAAAATACTCACCCGAAATACCTGTTGCTATGCGGAAGTCCGTAATCTGCCTCTTCCACACCGCAGTGTCCTTTCTTCTGCTTCTTCTGCTTGTGAATGGGGTGCGCTGCTTTCTGGGAACTGTGTGTGTTCTCAGAGAGCAGCCGCCCATTCACAAGCCAGCGTGAGACTCACGCAGGCGCAGTAGGAAATGGGCAGTGAAGCCGTTCCCCATAGTGTGAATGGCGGCGCGGGACCCAGAGCGATCGTGGGACCGGCAGCGGGGGGCCATCAGCGCGGGCAAGTAGGACAAGGTAAGTGTCCTTATTTAAATGACTTTAAAAAAAAAAATTGCGGCTGGAACACCCCTTTAAGTCTACAACGGGGCTTTTCCATGCTGACGCGATAGCTATTTTAGCAGCTAGAAATATATAAAATATCAACGTCTGCGTATGTCTGGGAATATTGTCCACTGGTTTGTTAAGGAGGGCGACTGAGGCATCTTTGATGATATTCACCATTGTGATCGAGAGGATCAGCGCGTGGACCCTGATCCAGAAACGGCGCACCTTGGGACACGTCCACCACACGTGGAGTGGTGTGCCCACCTGTCCACAACCCCTGAAGCAGAGGGCCAAGGCACCTGGGAACATTTTGGAGAGGCGTTCTGGTACCAGGTACCATCTGGTCTGTACCTTGTAACCCGCCTCAATCAGGGCCAAATTGAGTATGCCTTTGTGGATTCTCGTACTCCACTTACACCAATCCCCTGCCTCAGGGCTAATGTTCAGGTCCCTTTCCCATGCCACTTGATATGGAAGCCTAGTTGGGGGTGAGGCCAGCTGTTTATAGAGCACGGAGATGCCCCCCCGGGGAGAGCGGAGTCCTGCATACACCTACTCTCGAAGGTGGTGCGCGTGGCCAAGTCAGACCCTTTGTTCTCTAAAGAGCGTAGAAAATGCTGAATTTGCCTTAGGTGGAAGCTCTCCGAGGAAGGCATCTCCAAGCTGCCTGTGTAGTGTGATGATGGGCGTATTCCTCTGTGGTCAAGATAATCGCCTATTCGTATTAACCCCTTTTTAACCCACCAACTAAATCTGTCGGGACGCCTACCCGGGGGGAAAAGGGGGTTGCCAAAGAGTGGGGCCACTGGAGTGTGTGCGGACCTCAGAGCCCATCTTCTACATCCCATTTCCCAAACATTGAGGGAATGAGAGAGTGTTGGACTCAAAATCGCTTTGCGGTGTTTAGGGGATGTCCACAGGACAAGGTCTATTGCTAATGGAGCACACGCTTGAGCCTCAAGTAGGACCCACTCAGGGCAATATTGTCGGCTGTGCAGTTGAAGTAATTGAGTCAACTGAGCTGCCATGTAATACTTACGAAACTCGGGCACTCCCAGACCTCCCTTTTCCCTGGGTGCGTGCAATGTTGTTCGAGCTATTCTAGGACCTTTTGGACCCCAGATGTATTGAAAATTTTTGATTGAAAGCGGCGTACGTCAGCAGCGGGGACTTGGATTGGCAGGACCCGGAAATAGTACAATAGCCGTGGAAGAACAGTCATCCTAACAGATGCGATTCTGCCCAACTAGGACAGGTTCACATCGGACCATGCCTTCACGTCCTCAATTAGGTGGGCAAACAGGGGCGGGTAGTTAGTCTTATATAACGTGGACACATCGGAGGTCAAATTAATGCCCAAATAAGAAAGGGTCGACTGTTGCCATTTAAAAGGGAATTGAGATTTAATACTCTCTAAGGTTGAAGTTGATAAGTTTATATTCAAAGCCTCTGATTTGTCCTGGTTCACTAGTAAGCCGGAAATTTTACCGAATCTGTCTAATAGGTTAGGTATGGAGACGTGGGGGGATGTGATAAACAACAGAAGATCGTCCGCAATTAATGCACACTTATGATTCTTCCCCCCACTTACTATACCCATGACATCAGGGTGGTGACGGATCGCTATCGCTAGGGTTTCGAAGGCTATCACAAATAGAATGGGGGATAATGGGCATCCCTGTCTAGTACCCGAAGAGATCGGTCTCAAGTCGGATTTGTGCCCCCTCAGCAGTATTTGAGCCGACGGAGAGCTATATAGTGATCGCAGTGATGGCAAAAAGGTCGGGCCAAAGTTCCATTTATCCAATACTCGAAATAGGAAGGGCCATGACAAGGAGTCAAATGCTTTGCGAATATATAGGGATAGCAGCATCCCCTTGCGGTGTATTCCCCCATCCCACGACGAGCGTAAAATGGAAATAAGATCGATCGCCCTCCTTATCTGGTCAGCTGCCTGCCTGTGTGGTAGAAAACCCACCTGATCAGGGTGAATATAGTCGGCCAAAAAGGTCAACATCCTATTTGCAAATATTTTCGTAAGTAGCTTTAGATCTGTGTTGATCAAGGATATAGGTCGGTAATTAGCTACATCACTATGGTCCTTGTGGGGTTTGGAAATAAGGGTTATAAAGGCTCTGTTGGAATCAATGTCTATGGGGCCGCCTTTCTGTATGTCCCTGAAGACGCGCACGAGGGAGGGGGCCAGTAAGGTGGAAACATTTTTATAATAAAGGGTTGTGAAAAGCTGAAAGTCTGCAGTTAAAACACATCTTGTTTGTTTCATTTCAAATCCATTGTGTCAGTGTATAAAGCCAAAAAGATTAGAATTGTGTTGATGTCCCAATATTTATGGACCTGACTGTATATGAGATAGACTCTTTACATGCAAAGCAAGATAGTTCAAGACGTGATTTGTCATAATTGTGATGATTATGACTTACAGCTCATGAAAACCCCAAATCCAGAATCTCAGAAAATTAGAATATTACATGCAATCAATAAAACAAGGATTGTATATAGCTCTGAAAAGTATAAGCATGCTTATGTACGCAGTACTTGGTTTGGGCCCCTTTTGCAGCAATTATTGCCTCAATACAGCTTTGCATGGAAGCTATCAGCCTGTGGCACTGCTGAGGTGTTATGGAAGACCAGCCTTTAGCTCTTCTGCATTGTTCGGTCTCATGTCTCTCATCTTTCTCTTGGCAATGCCACATAGATTCTCTATGGGGTTCAGGTCAGGCAAGTTTGCTGGCCTAATCAAGCAAAGTAATCCCACGGTCATTGAACAAGGTTTTGGTGTTTTTAGCAGTGTGGGCAGGTGCCAAGTCCTGCTGGAAAATTAAGTCAGCATCCCCATAGAGCTTGTCTATGGAAGGAAGCATTAAGTGCTCCAAAATCTCCTGGTAGATGGCTGCATTGACCCTGGACTTAAAGTGGAGTTCCACCCAAAAATGGAACTTCCACTTTTTGGAATCCTCCCCCCTCTGTGTCACATTTGGCACCTTTTAGGGGGGAGGAGGGAGCAGATACCTGTGTAATACAGGTATTTGCTCCCACTTCCGGGCATAGATCACCTCGGTGATCGAGGTAACCTACACCACTTCCGGCGCCTACTCTGTCCTCCTCCGCTGTCTTCTGGGAGACACACAGATCCCAGAAGACAGCATTGACCAGTGAGGACGCGCAGCGCGACTTGCACATGCGCAGTAGGGAACCAGGAAGTGAAGCCACAAGGCTTTGCTTCCTGTTTTACTTTACCGAGGATGGCGGCGGCAGCAGCTCATCCTTGAGAGACAGATCAGCTTTGGCTGCCTACATTGCGGGCGCCCTGGACAGGTAAGTGTCCATATGTTAAAAGTTGGCAGCTGCAGTATTTGTAGTTGCTGGCTGTTAATATTTATTTTATTTTTTTGCAGACCTCCGCTTTAATGAAGCATGAAGTAGACAAACACCAGCAGATGACATGGCTCCCCAAGTCAACACAAACTGTGGAAACTTCACACTGGACTTCAAGCATCTTGCAGTGTGTGCCTCTCCATTCTTCCTCCATACTCTGGGTCCTTGGTTTCCAAATGAGATGCAAAATTTGCTCTCATCAGAAAAGAGGACTTTGGACCACTGAGCAACAGACTAGGTCTGTTTTTTCCAAGTAAGACGCTTCTGACAATGTCTGTTGTTCAGGAGGGGCTTGCCAAAAGGAATACAACATTTGAAGCCCATGTCCAGGATCCGTCTGTGTGTGGTGGGCCTGGTGGCTCTTGATGCACCGACTCCAGCCTCAGTCCACTCCTTGTGAAAGTCCCCAACACTTTTGAATGGCCTTTTCCTGATAATCCTCTCCAGGCTGCGGTCATCCCTGCTTGCACTGGCGTAGCGGGGGGGGCAGGGGGGGCTGTCGCACCGGGCGAAAAATGGGGGGGGGGCGAATCCATCCACCGGCTCCGCGGAGCGCTCCGGAGCCTCGGCCTAGGAAAGTCCCCGGCTTCGGCCTAGCTCCGGAGCGGCGGCCATCTTGGTACACCCGGCGGCGGCCCTCCTCTCTGTTCACACCCACAGAGGAGGAGGAGCCCGCGCTTGAGGGAAACCACACACGCCGCTGTCTGAGGTCTGCACTACTGGGGGTTACTGTCTGAGGTCTGCACTACTGGGGGTTATTGTCTGAGGTCTGCACTACTGGGGGTTATTGTCTGAGGTCTGCACTACTGGGGGTTATTGTCTGAGGTCTGCACTACTGGGGGTTATTGTCTGAGGTCTGCACTACTGGGGGTTATTGTCTGAGGTCTGCACTACTGGGGGTTATTGTCTGAGGTCTGCACTACTGGGGGTTAATGTCTGAGGTCTGCACTATTGGGGGTTACTGTCTGAGGTCTGCACTATTGGGGGTTACTGTCTGAGGTCTGCACTACTGGGGGTTACTGTCTGAGGTCTGCACTATTGTGGGGGTTACTGTCTGAGGTCTGCACTACTGGGGGTTACTGTCTGAGGTCTGCACTACTGGGGGTTATTGTCTGAGGTCTGCACTATTGGGGGTTAATGTCTGAGGTCTGCACTATTGGGGGTTAATGTCTGAGGTCTGCACTATTGTGGGGGTTACTGTCTGAGGTCTGCACTATTGTGGGGGTTACTGTCTGAGGTCTGCAGTACTGGGGGTTACTGTCTGAGGTCTGCACTATTATGGAGGTTACTGTCTGAGGTCTGCACTATTATGGGGGTATACTGTCTGAGGTCTGCACTATTATGGGGGTTACTGTCTGAGGTCTGCACTATTATGGGGGTTACTGTCTGAGGTCTGCACTATTATGGGGGTTACTGTCTGAGGTCTGCACTATTATAGGGGGTTACTGTCTGAGGTCTGCACTACTGGGGGTTACTGTCTGAGGTCTACACTACTGGGGGTTACTGTCTGAGGTCTGCACTACTGGGGGTTACTGTCTGAGGTCTGCACTGTTGTGGGGGTTACTGTCTGAGGTCTGCACTATTGTGGGGGTTACTGTCTGAGGTCTGCACTACTGGGGGTTACTGTCTGAGGTCTGCACTATTGTGGGGGTTACTGTCTGAGGTCTGCACTATTGTGGGGGTTACTGTCTGAGGTCTGCACTACTGGGGGTTACTGTCTGAGGTCTGCACTACTGGGGGTTATTGTCTGAGGTCTGCACTATTGGGGGTTAATGTCTGAGGTCTGCACTATTGGGGGTTAATGTCTGAGGTCTGCACTATTGTGGGGGTTACTGTCTGAGGTCTGCACTATTGTGGGGGTTACTGTCTGAGGTCTGCACTACTGGGGGTTACTGTCTGAGGTCTGCACTATTGTGGGGGTTACTGTCTGAGGTCTGCACTATTGTGGGGGTTACTGTCTGAGGTCTGCACTACTGGGGGTTACTGTCTGAGGTCTGCACTATTGTGGGGGTTACTGTCTGAGGTCTGCACTATTGTGGGGGTTACTGTCTGAGGTCTGCAGTACTGGGGGTTACTGTCTGAGGTCTGCACTACTGGGGGTTATTGTCTGAGGTCTGCACTACTGGGGGTTAATGTCTGAGGTCTGCACTACTGGGGGTTAATGTCTGAGGTCTGCACTACTGGGGGTTAATGTCTGAGGTCTGCACTATTGGGGGTTAATGTCTGAGGTCTGCACTATTGGGGGTTAATGTCTGAGGTCTGCACTATTATGGAGGTTACTTTCTGAGGTCTGCACTATTATGGGGGTTACTGTCTGAGGTCTGCACTATTATGGGGGTTACTGTCTGAGGTCTGCACTATTATGGGGGGTTACTGTCTGAGGTCTGCACTACTGGGGGTTACTGTCTGAGGTCTGCACTACTGGGGGTTACTGTCTGAGGTCTGCACTACTGGGGGTTACTGTCTGAGGTCTGCACTATTATGGAGGTTACTGTCTGAGGTCTGCACTATTATGGGGGTATACTGTCTGAGGTCTGCACTACTGGGGGTTACTGTCTGAGGTCTGCACTATTATGGGGGTTACTGTCTGAGGTCTGCACTATTATGGGGGTTACTGTCTGAGGTCTGCACTATTATGGGGGTTACTCTCTGAGGTCTGCACTATTATGGGGGTTACTGTCTGAGGTCTGCACTATTATGGGGGTTACTGTCTGAGGTCTGCACTATTATGGGGGTTACTGTCTGAGGTCTGCACTATGCTGGGGTATACTGTCTGAGGTCTGCACTATTATAGGGGTTACTGTCTGAGGTCTGCACTATTGTGGGGGTTACTGTCTGAGGTCTGCACTATTGTGGGGGTTACTGTCTGAGGTCTGCACTACTGGGGGTTACTGTCTGAGGTCTGCACTATGGTGGGGGTTACTGTCTGAGGTCTGTTAAATAGGGGGTCTGTGATTGTGGGGGGTCTATCTGTGATTGGGGGGATCCATCTGTGATGAGAGGTCTGTTATTTAGGGGGTCAGTCTGTGATGGGGGATCTGTGATTGTGAGGGGGTCAGTCTGTGATGGGGGATCTGTGATTGTGGGGGGGGGGGGTTCAGTCTATGATGGGGGATCTGTGATTGTGGGGGGGGGGTCAGTCTGTTAATCTCTTACAGTAAGGGGTTAAATGATTAATCCTGCAATAATTTACCCCTTACATGCTGAAAGCCCTGAGAGGGATACATTACAGATCCTTATAACCAGAGTGGATGATTATACAAGGGGGGGGGGGGGGGCGAAAAAAAATTCTGCCCCGGGCGCCCATAACTCTGGTTACGCCACTGCCTGCTTGTGCACCTTTTTCTTCAACAATTTTCCCTTCCACATAACTTTCTATTAATGTGCTTTGATACAGCACTTTGGGAACATCCAACTTCTTTTGCAATTACCTTTTGAGGCTTTCCCTCCTTATGGAGGGTGTCAATGATGGTTTTCTGCACAACTGTCAGTTCAGCAGTCTTTCCCATGATTATGATTCCTACTGAACCAGACTGAGAGACAATTTAAAGGCTCAGGAACCCATTGCAGGTGTTATGGATTAATTAGCTGATTAGAGTGGGACAATTTGAACCTAGAATATTGCACCTTTTTACAATATTCAAATTTTCTGTGATTGTGGATTTGGGTTTTTCATGAGCTGTAAGCCATAATCATCAGAGTTATGACAAATCCCAGCTTGAACTATCTTGCTTTGCATGTAATGAGTCTGTCTCATATATTAGTTTCACCTTTTAAGTTAGTGAAATAAATGAACTTTTGCAAGATATTCAAATTTTTCGAGTTTTACCTGTATCTAATCTGCAGTATACCAATAGGAAGTGTGTTAGGACTGACTGGTGAACACCTCTCACTATGTTCTGGAGATAAGCAGAGAGGTGTTCTGTAGTCCTAACACTAAATCTTGTTCTAGGGTGACAACAGTGCTCCTCCATAGATAGTATGGTGAGCGTTGTCACCCTTGAACAGGAAGTGTGTTACTGGCAGGATCACCAGGTGATGATATAAGAAAAAGAAGCCTGTTAGGCCTCTTGCACACGATACTCCATTTCGAGCATTCAGATTTTTTTTGTATGTATTCGCACGTTCACATATATGCATTTGCGCAATTGCGTAAAAACGTATTCTCACCTTTTCGTTCAATATGTAAATGGTCATTTCTTCATATTTGTGGGCATTTTGCATGCATGAGGCGTAAATTAAATTACTTTTTTACTGAATAATGCATGGTGCTATATTATTATATATATTGTGTATATAGGCATATTACAATTAATGCTTAATTAATTAATGACTCCTTTAAGACCCAGTGTTTTCCCTTCTCCCCCTCCCTCTTGATATCACACTCTGAGAGAAGTCCTCGTTGTGCCTCAGAAGAGGGTGGAGTTTTGTATCTGTATCTCTATGATTTTATTATTTCATTGTAAACTTGCTATGACTAAAGTTAATGCCGAAACGCGTCAGTGGTTGCTTTTTAATGCTCATATGTATCCAATACATTTTTTTCATCAAGGACTTTGGAGTTGCCAGCTCTTCTGTCTTATGCACTACAATTAAAGGGCTGTAATATATAAAATATATATATATATAAAGTACAGACCAAAAGTTTGGACACACCTTCTCATTCCAAGAGTCACACTGAAGGCATCAAAACTATGAATTAACACATGTGGAATTATATACATAACAAAAAAGTGTGAAACAACTGAAAATATATGTCATATTCTAGGTTCTTCAAAGTAGCCACCTTTTGCAGCAGACACATCTCTAGAACAACTGTTAGGAGGAGACTGTGTGAATCAGGCCTTCATGATAGAATATCTGCTAGGAAACCACTGCTAAAGAAAGGCAACAAGCAGAAGAGACTTGTTTGGGCTAAAGAACACAAGGAATGGACATTAGACCAGTGGAAATCTGTGCTTTGGTCTGATGAGTCCAAATTTGAGATCTTTGGTTCCAACCACCGTGTCTTTGTGCGATGCAGAAAAGGTGAACGGATGGACTCTACATGCCTGGTTCCCAACGTGAAGCATGGAGGAGGAGGTGCGATGGTGTGGGGGTGCTTTGCTGGTGACACTGTTGGGGATTTATTCAAAATTGAAGGCATACTGAACCAGCCTGGCTACCACAGCATCTTGCAGCGGCATGCTATTCCATCTGGTTTGCGTTTAGTTGAACCATCATTTATTTTTCAACAAGACAATGACCCCAAACACACCTCCAGGCTGTGTAAGGGCTATTTGACCAAGAAGGAGAGTGATGGGGTGCTGCGCCAGATGACCTGGCCTCCACAGTCACTGGACCTAAACCCAATCGAGATGGTTTGGGGTGAGCTGGACCGTAGAGTGAAGGCAAAAGGGCCAACAAGTGCCAAGCATCTCTGGGAACTCCTTCAAGACTGTTGGAAGACCATTTCAGGTGACTACCTCTTGAAGCTCATCAATGAATGAATGAATGAATGACTTGTATAGCGCAACGCATGCGAACTGAATCGCCTCTGGGCGCTTTTTCCAGCCAGTGTCTGCTTGGCTGGTGCGGTCATTTTTACCCCGTAGGATCTTGACACGCTAGGGACACACAGTCATACACACATATATACATGTATACTGGGCCAATTTGGACGAGATCCAATTTACCTACCCGCATGTCTTGGAGTGTGGGAGGAAACCGGAGTACCCGGAGGAAACCCACGCAGACACAGGGAGAACATGCAAACTCCAGGCAGATGGTGTCGTGGTCGGGATTCGAACCAGCGACCCTTTTGCTGCCAGGCGAAAGTGCTACCCACTACACCATCAAGAGAAGGACAAGAGTGTGCAAAGCAGTAATCAAAGCAAAAGGTGGCTACTTTGAAGAACCTAGAATATGACATATTTTCAGTTGTTTCAAACTTTTTTGTTATGTATACTGTATAATTCCACATGTGTTAATTCATAGTTTTGATGCCTTCAGTGTTAATCTACAATTTTCATAGTCATGAAAATAAAGAAAACTCTTGGAATGAGAAGGTGTGTCCAAACTTTTGGTCTGTACTGTATATATATATATATATATATATATATATATATATATATATATATATATATATATATATAAATACTGCTTTGGGGGTCAGATAAATTTAGATTAAACTCCAACGTTGAGCAATTATTTTTTCAAATAAATTTGTGCTCCATCAGATTTTTTAAATAAAGTAGCTCGGGCTGGCAGTGCTCCCCTTTAATTCCAAGTTTTTCTCTGCAGTGTCTTTTTTATAATAAATTAAAAATTATTCACCTTTTGGGAAAGTCATATGGATGAAGAAATGTATGACGCGGGCGGGCTTTAATGACAATCATGTGAGGACTATTTAGCAGAGACCTGGGAGACACGCTGATAGGCACTTCAGGCACTCTGAAGCCCACTAGGAGTTCTATCCCGCGCATGTGCAGTGTTGACGGTGAGCGTCAACACTGCACAGTTGCCATCACAACGGCCGGCGTACTATGGTCACGCCCCGTTGTGACGACATCCACCTTTTCTATCAGCTCTAGCTCAGAACGTACACTCACTGAGCAGCTGATAGAAAAGGTTATGTTCACGTGACCCGTGAGATATTGCGGGATTACAGTACAGTGTATCTCCTGGGATTCTCATCACTCACTCCCAGGAGACATCTCGCTTGTCGGGGGAAAATATAATACACGCCCACTCCCGGAAAGGATAACTGACACAGCACTGACGGCAGGATTACAAAGGTAAAGAATCGGATTTAAAAAATAAATAAACGGATTGTGCATAAACGATGGGTAGCGGTTTGATTTAGATAAAGTTGAATTTTAGGGTGAACCTCCACTTTAACATGCTGTGTGATCCTTTTACAAGATGTATGTTTGCAAGTATTTTTTTTATTTGTTTATTAAACACTTGGTTTTAGCAGTACTATGCCATGTATTTTTTTCCCATGATCTTTGACATGAATACTGTGGAGTGAAAGGAGGAGGATGTCATCTCTTGGCTTAAGACGCTGTTTAGGATTGAGGGAAATCAGAGTGCTTTTTTGCTGATATTTTTCCCATTCTAATATATTAGCTGGTAAGTGGCCATCCAACTGAATAGGCGGAGTGACACATGGATGTCTACAATGAATTTTATGGCACTTGTATCTGATTTGCACTATGCTTTACATACTTTGTGATCTACTTTATAAGATTTATGTTTGTGAGTACATCTGCTTTCTAACACACAAAAACCTGGTCTAGCAGTCAGGAGCATCTTTAAAGTGGTAGTAAAGTCTACACTACCACTTTTACCTACAGGTAAGCCTATAATAAGGCTTACCTGTAGGTATAAAGAATATCTCCTAAACCTGTACATTTTCTTGCCTAACCCCCCCCCCCTTCCATGAAATGTTGCTCTCCATCTGCTCTGAGACATACAATAAATAGCAGCTAGACTCAAAATCAGTTTACTGAATGAGATCAGGCAACGATTGTGATGGGGTTGCCAGAGGTTACAGTGTATCATTACCTCTCGCTGACTGGCTGCTAGAAGTTACAGCACACATTATGGCTCACTGATTATTTGCTAGAGGTTACCGGACATCCTTATCACTCACAAATTGGTTGCTAGAGGTTACTGCACATTATTACTTCTCACTGATTGGTTGCTAGAGGTGAATGAATATCCTTACTGCTCAATTATTGGTTGCAAGAGGTTAGTGCACATCATTAATGCTCACTGATTGGTTGCTAAAGTTTATAGCACATCATCTCCTCACTGCCTGCACACCATGGACTTGGGAGGCGAGGGGACCTATCAATAGGCAGAAAACTCCTAGGGTATATAGTGCAAAACTTTGGCAAGTACTGTATATAGTGGGAGATTCTACGCTGACCACCAATGTAATGGTGGTCACGGGGGATTTAATGCCACCCACCAATATAAGCTCTAACGAGCAGGGCTCTCTAATAACTCATGTATTTTATTGTAACTGTACTGTCTGCCCTCATGTTGTAAAGTGCTGCTCAAACTGTTGGTGCTATATACCGTATATACTCGAGTATAAGCCGACCTGAATAAAAGCCAAGGCACCTAATTTTACCACAAAAAACTTGGACTTATTGATTTGGGTATAAGCCTAGGGTGTCCATCTGCATGCTTCACTGTGCCTCACTTTGCCTCACTGTGTCCATGTGCATGCCTCACTGTGCCCATGCCTCACTGTGCCCATGCCTCATTGTGTCCATGACTAGACTGACGTTTAACATGGGAGTCAATGGAAGGAGTGCCCGGCTTTGAAAAATCCCCTAGACAAAAACATTTGTACAATTGTAGAGGAGAAATGGGGCTACATGTGTGCCAAGTTTCGGGTCCAGGGGACTTATGACCGGCCGGTACCGGGTCCCCAAAGTCACTGGAGAAATGATCGTTTAACATGGGAGTCTATGGATGGG
The DNA here is from genome assembly GCA_029574335.1 of Rana kukunoris. NCBI lineage: Eukaryota > Metazoa > Chordata > Amphibia > Anura > Ranidae > Rana > Rana kukunoris. Next base: position 117,039,037 of record CM056054.1, read on the forward strand.
GTTCCCGGTTTGAAAAATCTGTGCTCCCCGGCCGTAGGTCCCCTGGACAACAAACTTTGCACACTTGTAGAGGAAGACACATGTGTGCCAAATTTGGGGTCCAGGAATCCTACAGCCAGCCGGTACCAGATCCCCAAAATCCAAGAGATCAGGCGCAAAAAGGTAACTCGAGTATACGCTGAGGGGGGCATTTTCAGCACAAAACTGGGCTTATACTTGAGTATATACGTTAATTTCTGTACAATAATAATAATAATAATAATAATAATAAATAATAATAAAAAAGAGGATTAGGAGCATTTACACCAACCACCAGTGTAAGGGGGAATATACAATGACCTCCATGTAAGGTGACACTTCTACACTGGCATTTATACTGACCACCAATGTAAACTGGGAATTTACACTTATCACCAGTGTAATGGCAATTCTGCACTTAACACCAATGTAAAGGGAAATGTACACTGATCACCAATGTAATTGGGGATTTTACATCAACAATCTATAAAGAGGATCTCTACACTGGCCACTAATGTAAGGGGAGATTTACACTCACCACCAATTTAAAGAAGGCTTCTACATGGCCCATAAATGTAAGGGAGGACTTAAAACTGACCACAAATGCAAGTTCTTTTTTTTTTTTTTACTGATTTACCAATAAAAAGAGGAGTTTCTACACTGGCCAACAATGTAATGGGGATTTACATTGACCACTAATGTAATAAGAGCATTCACAGTAACCACCAATGTAAGGAGATATTTACACTGACTACTAATGTAAGGGGGACCTTCACACTAGACACTAGTGTGAAGGAAAGATTGTACACGAAGCCTCAATGTAATGAGAAGACTTACACTGACCACCAATGTAACTGAGACATTTAGCCTGCGTTCACATTTGTGTGTGTTGGGAATGCATGCAAAATCACTTTTCTGACATTACAGAAACATGCTGTCCTTTAGCAGATACACAGCAGTGCCTTTAATTGTTAATGACACCCTCACGCATCTTCTGAGATGTGTGTATTCACATGCACCAAAATTCAGGGTCCTGTGGCACCATGTTATTTTGAAAAAGGGTTCCACCTCCAATTTGCTTACCTTTGCAGAACAGGCTGATGTAAGGATTAATGAGCACAGTTGAAGGCAGGACCTTCAAGCATGTTCTTTTACCTCCCAAGGGGGCAGCATTCAGCAGAAGTGATGGCAGATATGACCTTAGGGGGGGCATGATATACATATGAACATTCACATTTACACATCAATGCAGCGCATCCTTAGCTATTTACATATTAATGCTGTGGCTATTTACATATTAATTATGCTTCTATTTACATATCAATGCAGGTTATTTACATGTAAACACAGGGGGCCATATTCAGAAAGCTATTTACGCAGCGTATCTATAGATACGCTGCGTAAATACTAAGAATAGCCGCCGTATCTTTTTTTGCTATTCTGAAAAGAAGATACGCCGGCTTTCTTCTAAGATATGAGCGGCGTAATTCGCTTACACCGTCGTATCTTAGTTGCATTATTACGCTGGCCGCTAGGTGGCGTTTACGTCGATTTCTCATTTGCCTATGCAAATGAGAAAGATACGGCGATTCACGAGCGGACTTGCGACGGCGCGTCGTTTTTTACGTCGTTTACGTAAGTAAGCGTTAGACGGCGTAAGGTTACCCCTGCTATAGCAGGCGCAGCCAATGTTAAGTATGGACGTCGGGACCACGTCGAATTTGCCGTCGGCTACGTCGTTTGCATAACTCGTTCGGGAATGGGGCTCGACGTTCACGTCGTTTACATTGATAAAAAATCGACGTGATTTTGCGCATGCGCACTGGGCACGTCCACGGACGGCGCATGCGCCGTCCAAACAAAACGTGAATGACGTGGGGTCATGATTCATTTACATGAATCACGCCCCCACTCCATTCATTTGAATTGCGCGGCCTTACGCCGTGCAGTTTACACTACGCCCTTGCATAGTATGGAGCAAGTGCTTTCTGAATAAGGCACTTGCCCATAATATTTGCGACGGCGTAGTGTAAACACCATACGCTATGCTGCCGGACAGATACGCAAAAGGTATCTGAATCAGGCCCCGGGTCTGCAGTTGAGTCATCAGGGCCACAGGGCAGAGCTGGGCAGCATTAGGAACAGAACTTCACACTGAGATATCGGGACACAGCAAGGCACTAAAACTTCAAGGGACAAAGGAATTTAAACTAGGATAGTTGGCAAGCATGAGGCAGCCAATTTGTGCACCACAACAATGATGGGGCACAGGGCAGCTGTTCCTTTTGGCCTGCCCTTGAAGACAGCCCTGCTAGCAGTACTATGCCATGTATATTTTTATTTCCCCATAATCTTTAATGTGAGATACTTTGGAGTGAAAGGGGGATCTGTAGTTTCCTCATACTACAGGAACTCAGAACACTTTTTTGCTGATATTTTTCTAAAGAGAAACAATAGTAGCTGGTGAGTGGCTGTCCAATTTTATTGGTGGAGGGACATTTGGTTGAGGAATCTACACTGAATGTTTTACTTGCATGTTTTACTGAAGGGATTGTGTTTTGCACACTGCTTCACACACTTTGGGATCTGCTGTGCAAGATATTTGTGTGTGAGTATATCCACTTTCTAATACACAAAAACCTAATCTAGCAGTATTATGCTCTGTATTGTTTAATTTTCCATGTCCTTATGGTATGAATGCCATGGGAAAAAAAGGAGGAGGTGGAGATCTCATAGCATGAGAAAAGCATCTATGCTAAATAAAAGGAGTCTAAAGGGGTTTTTGCAGGCCATTCTGGTTCTGTACTGTATACAGACAATTCCTAATGGGTGCAACAATGGCACTGGTGCACGCTCATGCCGCGTACACATTTTCATGACAAGAAAATGCAATTTTTTTAATTGGTAAAAACGGTCGTGTGTAGGCTCCAGGAGCATTTTTCTCAACGAATCTGCTCTATTTTTTCTCATCGTTTTTCACGTCGTGAAAAACAGTCCTGTGTGCGCTTTAATGAGGGGGGGGACGCGCATGCTCAGAAGCAAGTTATGAGACAGGGAAATTAGCATAAGCAGCCCAAAGGGTGGCGCCATTCGAATGGAACTTCCCCTTTATAGTGCTGTCGTACGTGTTGTACGTCACCGCGCTTTGCTCGCTTTTTTTCACAATCGTGTGCATGCAAGGCAGGCTTGAGAGGAATCACATTGAGAAAAACGCTTTTTTTCCATGACATGACTAATGCCGTGTACACACGATTATTTTTTTGCGAAACAAAAGACGACATTCTGAAAAATGACATAAAAAATTTAAGCATGTTCGAATTTTTTTTTTTGTCATTTTTCAGAAGACATAAAACTACGTTTTGTCCTCACACAATCATTTTAAATTACGTTTTTTAAAACGTTGTTTTATTTTATCACAAGACACGACCGTGTGTACGCGGCATAACGGTCGTGTGTACGCAGCATCAGGGTCTAGTAGCTCATGTTTGGATGGACTTCAACTTTACATAGAACTTAGGGACCATTTCTTCTTCTATATCTCTCTCTATTATGAAATACTGAAATGTTTATGTTTGTACATCGAAACACAATGGTTTATGGATGAACTTGATACAACAGGATTGAAATACATTTATTTTTGGATTTATTTTAGAAACAGATATAATATAGATGTTTTAAGCTTGCTTTTTATTACTTTCACATGGTGTCACCCTGAGGGTTGATTTACCAAAGGCAAATCAACTGTGCACATTGCAAAGTGCAGTTGCTCCAGGGCTTAGCAAATAAGCAGAAGCTTTGCTGACTTCCATCATCCAATTATGTGTGTATGGACATTCAGAGCTGCAGCTTGGGAGCAAGCTTGCTCTGGGGCACCCATTGCAAGCTGCTGGCTCTGGGCGAATGCGGCAGGAAGGAGGGGCCAGGAGAGATCAAGAAGAGGAGGATCGGGGCTGCTCTGTGCAAAACCATTGCACAGAGCAGGTAAGTATAACATTTTTATTAGAAAAAAAGAGACTTTAATATCACTTTAACTGGGGCACAGACAGCAATAAAATCAGACAGGCGTTCTAATCCCTCTCCGTTCTATTCACAATTAAAAAAAAAAAAGTTTTGCCTTTAGTTATACAGAAGGTTCATGCGGGTACTGATGCAAAAAGTTTATCATGCACAAGGATATGGACATTTTGTTTGACACTGATGACTTTTACATGTATAAATGTTTATATAGTGTTACGCTTATATAGTTTTGTTAAACTTGTTTTTGTCGATATATATTTACAGTTCATAACCTGTATATTCAATGATTTTGTACCCTGTGGATATTTGAATTATATGTGATATTTATGGTCATAAATAACAATTTATGGTAGCAGTACTTTACCTCCCTGGATCTTTTCATAAAAAAAAAAAAAAAAAAAACATTTTATGAATATCTTATCATTTACACAAGATTATTGAAAAATATTTGTCATGTTTGTCAAATGTAAGCAATGTGAGTTTCTATTCATTGCATTTTGCTGGAAAAATTTTACATTCCCTCTAATATTCTGTACTTGATTTACCTTTATTCCACTGTGTCATGTTAAAGTGGTTGTAAAGCCTTAGGCCGCGTACACACGATCAAATCTATCTGCTGGAAACGGTCTGCCAGACCGTCCCAGCAGACAGATTCAATCGTGTGTACGGGCGAGGAGACGGATTTGGCCAGCCGACAGATTTTAAAGCATACTTTAAAATCTGTCGGCTGGGAACCCGTCCGCCCGACATGTCTGCTGGTTAGTACGCTAACCAGCAGACATTTCTTCTCGCACATGCGTCGAATCCATTCGCGGAAGTAATTTACTTCCTGGTGCGGTGACGTGGTGGCGGCGTCAAATTCATTTGTTCGTGTGTACGGGGCCTTACAGTACAATCCAATTTTTACTCCAGGTGTGCCTATAATAAGGCTTACCTGTAGCTACCCCGGATATCTCCTGTATCAGCATGTGCCAATGTCATTGGTACGGGCGTACTGAAAGCTGACGTGCCTTTACCGGCGGCTCCCATGTAGTAGGCACTGCTGTGTAACACATTTCACAGAGCATGTCTTCCGAACTACAGCGGTGCTGAGAGGAGGCGTTTCAGGAGGTGGAGTCAGTACAGGAATCACTGCTTGCAGGCAGCAAGGTACCATGGTATATGTAGTCCTTAGAAATTTAAAGTAAACAGCAAACGGAAATCTGCAGAGCATGCAGGGAATCCAGCAAGTTAAAGCATAACTAAAGGCAAAACTTTTGTTTTAGTTTTGGATAGAGAAAAGATGGATTAGAACACCTGTCAGTCTTTATTGCTGTCTGTGCCCCTGTTAGGTAATTTCACTATCTCTATTTTTGTCCTGTTTACCATTATCATTAAAAGTGAAAGGAAAAGAAAATTCCACATTTTGGGTTGTCCCCAGAAAAGTAATAGAGGGGTAATCTTCCAATGGGGACACAAGTTCTGGTGACCTGGGGGTCTCCAAGCAACACCCTTATCTATAGGGATTTCCTCTCACTTCCTGTTTAATGGAACACAAATGGCAATATATATATATATATATGATGGGGGTTATAACCCTCCCTTATAAAAAAAAGTTTTGCCTATAGTTCTACTTTAAAATGTAAGTTCACCTTTATAGAAAATCTGTAAGGTGAACTTACTCTGGACCCCCTCCCCATCGCACACGGTCCTGCTGACCTGGAGACCGGTGATCATCCACTCTGACACATCGGGTAGCTGTTTTACCGGTCCAGGGATTTGAAATCTCAGCAGATTTCTCTCCTCTTCTCCAGCGCTTACAGGACAGGCTCACAGGCTACGCTGTTTAGAGAAAGAGATGACCAGCAAACATGCAGGACTCACAACATGAAAGGAGATTTTTCAAGTAAGCGTATATTGAATTATCAATAAATATTGTTTGTATTGCTATTACAATGCTGATGCTATAAAATGAAAATGTATGCTGTGACCACAGTATTCCTTAGCATTTTTCCATTTTAGATATAATAGAACATCTTTTGAATATTATGTTTTTAACCACTTAAGACCCGGACCAAAATGCAGGTAAAGGACCTTGCACCTTTTTGCGATTCGGCACTGCGTCGTTTTAACTGACAATTGCGCGGTCGTGCGACATGGCTCCCAAACAAAATTGGCGTCCTTTTTTCCCCACAAATAGAGCTTAATTTTGGTGGTATTTGATCACCTCTGCGGTTTTTATTTTTTGCGCTATAAACAAAAATAGAGCGACAATTTAAAAAAAATGCAATATTTTTTACTTTTTGCTATAATAAATATCCCCCAAAAATATATAAAAAAACATTTTTTTTCCTCAGTTTAGGCCGATACGTATTCTTCTACATATTTTTGGTAAAAAAAATCGCAATAAGCGTTTATCGGTTGGTTTTCGCAAAATTTATAGCGTTTACAAAATAAGGGATAGTTTTATAGCATTTTTATCAAAAAAATTTTTTTACTACTAATAGCGGCAATCAGCGATTTTTTTCGTGACTGCGACATTATGGCGGACACTTCGGACAATTTTGACACATTTTTGGGACAATTGTCATTTTCACAGCAAAAAATGCATTTAAATTGCATTGTTTACTGTGGAAATGACAGTTGCAGTTTGGGAGTTAACCACAGGGGGCGCTGTGACTTTGAGTGTTCCCTGTGTGTGTGTTTACAAAAGTAGGGGGGTGTGGCTGTAGTTGTGATGTCATCGATCGCGTCCCCCTATTACAGGGATGACGCGATCGATGCTGCGGCCACAGAGAAGCACGGGGAAGCCGTGTTTACACACGGCTCTCCCCGTTCTTCAGCTCCAGGGACGGATCGCAGCGGCGATCGGGTCCCCGAATCCCGCGGTCCCGGTCCTGGAGCTTCGGACCGGGTCACGGGAGCGCGCCGCGGGCGCACGCTCGTGACCCACGGCTGGGTACTAAAATCAACGTAAATATACGTTGATGCGCCCAGCCGTGCCATTCTGCCGACGTATATGTGCAGTAGGCGGTCCTTAAGTGGTTAATTGGTTCTGTTGTTTCCAACAATTAATAACACAAAATCTCAACAGATATCTGATTTCTCTGAGACCTGCTAAAATAAAACCTTTGCTGTTTTGAACCAAGAACCTCAGCCGGGGATTTGTTACAATTTACAAATTCATCTATGTGGGAAGCCGCACCAGTGATTAGCATTTAGCCAGAGAAAGGTTCACCTTGGTGGTGATCGGGGCTGAATTTATACTCTCTGTTCCTTTAGGTAACCTGTTATGGGAAGATTTGTATTCACTTCCTGTCCCATAGCCAAAACCGTAAATGAGAGGAAACCCTCGGCAGTCACCAGTTTCACCAGAATTAGGCCTTTTGCACACAGGAGTAAAAAACGCCATGTTACTGATTTGAAATGAGATGCATTTTTGTCTATGGAACAATGTGCACAGCCGAGTAAAGATCAGTAGTACAGTGATGAGTACAAAGGTGTAAAACTAAAATGGAACATTTTACATTTTGAGTGCAGTAATTTATTTATCTATAAGCATGTTTACACGAGTATAAATGAGTGAATTACAATACTGGCAATAAAGACGTTTATTTGTCTATATGCTTACGTACCTTTACACAGCTATACTCAACATTGCACAAGTCTTTACACATAGGTCTTTTACTCAGGGACTTTCTGTCAACAATTAGTAAACTACGCTTTCTTTAAGTGAAATTATACAACTGATTACTTTTTTAAACTGATACAATTGGGCATCTAATTACAGAATTTAAAATGCCTACATGGAAGGTATTTTAACTGTCATGCCTCGTACACATGATCGGTTTTCCCGACGAGGGAAAGCTGAGACCCTGCTCAGTAAATTATGACTCCCGTGTGTAAGGGGCCTTAGTATCCCCATTTGAAGGTTTTCCCTCTATTCCTGTTCTGATGACAACTTAAAATGTAGGTTGGTTATAATGGTAAACAGGACAAACAGAGAGGGTGACTCTCTCTATTGGGGACACAGACAGCAATAAAAACCTGACAGGTGTTCTAACCCTCTCCACTCTATCCAAAACAAAATTTAGTTACATGTTTATCATGATGCCAGATAACACTGAATCACTGAATGTACAGTTCTGGATGGGACTGTTCTCTATTAGCAAGCAGATCTGTATAGTGACTAGGGTTGCACCGATAATGATACTAGTATCGGTGCCCATACCAAGTTTTTTTTTCCCGAGTACTGTACGTGTCCTCAGTCCCTTTCCCTGTCTCAAAAGGGAGATGTCATGGTCTGTTAAGACACTTGTTATCTCACCAAAGCCCCCCGAGAGGCCAAAAATAATAATAATAAAATGAATTGTAATAAACATTAAAACGGCAAAATTGTATAAATAATATAAAATCAAATAAAACATACACTCACACCATCCACTTCCCTCAAAAAGCATTGTAAAATATATATATATTAAAATAAATTGTAAAAAATAAAATTTTACAAAAAAAATTAATAAAAATAAAAACTACTGACACAGTCCACGCGTCATCAGTGCTGCATATTAGTGCCACTGTTACATGACATTAAAAGTAAGAATCATAATCAGTATCGGCGGGTACTTGAAAAAAAGTATCAGTACCTGTACTCGGTCTTAAAAAAGTGGTATTGATGCAACTCTAAGGCCCCGTACACACGAGCAAATAGATCTGTTCAAATCGGTCAGACAGACCGATTTGAACAGATCTGTCTGCTGGGATGTATTGGTTTGATCGCTGTACACACGATCAAACCAAAATCCCCGCCGGCAGACAGCGCGCTGACGTGTCGATGACGTGGCGGTGACGTTGACGCCGCCACGTCACCGCACCAGGAAGTAAAACATTTCCACGCATGCTTCGAATCCATTTGACGCATTTGCGAGCAGATATGTCTGCTAGTTAGCGCACTAACCAGCAGACATAACGGGCCGATGGGTTCCCAGCCGACAGATTTCAAAGCATGCTTTGAAATCTGTCGGCTGGCCAAATCCGTCTGTTTGCCCGTACACACGATCGAATCTGTCTGCTGAAACGGTCTGGCAGACCGTTTCCAGCAGACAGATTTGATCGTGTGTACGCGGCCTAATAGTGACATTTATTAAATACGGTTATATATTTTTCTTTACCAATTTTACTTTAGGTTTGCTAAATTAAAAAATGAGAGTGCATTACCACTTCAGGTCCGCGTTATTGTCGAAAGACGTCAACAGCGCGGACCTGAGGCGCCAGGGTCACGTCTTTGGACGTCAATGTTTTTGTAATTCCCCGCACGCGCCACTGGGTGGCGCGCAGCGGGGGAAAACAGTGCCGTCGCATCGCTGAGGATTCGATGCGTGTACCCGGCGGCCACGGTGTCCGTCAGGTACACGCGATCGGCGGTGACAGAGCAGGGACGTGGAGCTCTGTGTGCAAACACAGAGCTCCACGTCCTGTCAGGGAGAGAGGAGACCGATCTGTGTCTCTTGTGCATAGGGACACAGCATCGGTCACCTCCCCCAGTCACCCCCCTCCCCCCACACAGTTAGAACACACCCAGGATATACATTTAACCCCTTCCTCACCCCCTAGTGTTAACCCCTTCAATGCCAGTCACATTTATACAGTAATTAGTGCATATTTATAGCACTGGTCGCTATGTAAGTGTGAATGGCGCCAAAAATGTGTCAAAAGTGTCCGATGTGTCCGCCGTAATGTCGCAGTCCCAATAAAAATCACAGATCGCCGCCATTGCTAGTAAAAAAAAAATATTAAAAAAAATCATAATTCTGTCCCCTATTTTGTAGGCGCTATAACTTTTGCGCAAAGCAGTCGCTTATTGCGATTTTTTTTTTTTTTTTACAAAAATACGTAGAAGAATATTGCTCTTAACTGGGAAAAAAAATCGTTTTTTTTTAAAAAAAAATTGGGATATTTATTATATAGCAACTAGTAAAACATATATATATATTTTTAAATTGTCGCTCTTTTTTTGTTTATAACGCAAAAAATAAAAACCGCACGGGCGATCAAATACCACCAAAATAAAGCTCTATTTGTGGGGAAAAAAGGACGCCAATTTTGTTTGGGAGCCACGTTGCACGACCGCGCAAATGTCAGTTAAAGTGACGCAGTGCCAGAAGCTGAAATTTCGCCTGGCCACGAAGGGGGTTTATGTGCCCAGTAAGCAAGTGGTTAAAAAACGACAAATATCACCATTGATATTTTAGGTATGGATGGGTGTTGGTATGTTGCATCACTCGCAGTCGCCAGCTTTAATATGTATAGGGGACACAGCGCCAAGCTCTCCCCCCTGAGATCTCAGCTCTGCCCTTTCTTGTTATTGAGTCTCCTTTCTTCTGCTGCATTCTACATAAAAAAAAAGATATAGAAATGCATCCCTGCCATCATCATCATTGGGCTGTCCTGCTGAATGTAGGTAAATGTGCCCACCAGCAGCTACCCAAGTCTGAAACATGAATTTTGGGAAAATCGTAAAGCCGGAAAGGTTACTAGGATACAACCACCACTGTTTCAGATCATTTCTACAGAAATTATGACTATAATAGCCTCTATAGCCCTGTTATAGTTTCAAAACTGTAAACAAATTCTGTGGGCTTTAATAATAAATCTTCTTACCTGGTCTGTAAGTTTCACTGCAGCCATTCTTGCAGAAAATGGGCTGCTATCATGTAAAACTTTTTCAGAAAGCAGAATCCAGCATAAAGAGGTTTACAAAAACGTCTTCAAGTGACAAACACAGCTTACAACTGTCTGTCACTGCCCTTTCTTAATCTATGCTTCTCTGCCAAGATTGCAGAACTACAGACACAGGAAGTGTACAATACACAGACCCGTTACTTCTGACATCATCACATACAAGGCAAATTTCCACAGTAATCTTCTGTCTTTGGTGTCTTCAAGAAGCTCTATTGCCATCTGCTGGTAGAAAAGCAAAATGCGCAGCAGAGATAAACTGAAATGAGCTGACGCACAACATGGTCGCCTGAAAACATTTGTGAATCTCTAAAGCTGCCTTCAGACTATAACTTATATATCTTTCCTTTAGATTTACCAAAACCAGGGGCGGACTGACCATTGAGGAATTCGGGCACTGCCCGAGGGCCCCATGCCACTAGGGGGCCCCATCAGGGTTGCCAGGCTCATTAAAACCAGGGACAGTATGTAATAATCTGTGTTTTTTTTACATCTGTCCCTGATATGTCCAAAACCTACATGCTTTTGATGTGAAAATCCTGAGATTTTAGCTGCCCCGCCTCTGTACTGCCACCTGGCCTGGTGGCCATCTGTAAGCCTGGGGGCCCCATAATCTTCTATTGCCCGGGGGCCCCATGAGTTGTCAGTCCGCCCCTGACCAAAACCATATAATATGAGGTCAATCCTCAACACTTTAAAATGGCTTGCAATCAGGCAGGCCCGTGCACTTCATAGTTGAAGGTAAATCTAAAGGAAATTGAACAACAAAAGTTGTATAATGTGTATCCAACTTAAAGCGGGAGTTCACCCCCAAATCAACTTTCTGACATTAGTTCCAGCATACTGCTAACATCTGCAGTATGCTGGGTTTTTTTTTGGTACTTATCGTTTTATGAGCCCTTGTTATGCGGCTCCGAGCGGGGATCGCTTCCAGGGTATAGGCATACCTAAGAGAAGTGACACTCGGGTGTATACGGCGCCTGCGCAGTCAGCTCTACACGGCAGGCGCAGGCGCCGTTTAACGCCGTAAACACCCGAGTGTCACTTCGGGTATTTTCGGAAGCCGCGACGAGCTTTAGCAGACCGTCAATCAACTCCTCTTCGCTTAGGAACGCCTACTCCCCGCAGGATTCCCCGCTCGGAGCTGGATAACAAAGGGCTCATAAAACGATAAGTACCGGAAAAAAAAAAAAAAAAAACAGCATACTGCAGATGTTAGCAGTATTCTGGAACTAATGTCAGAAAGTTGATTTGTGGGTGAACCTCCGCTTTAAGGCTACATTCACGTTAGCACTCCTGCATTTAAAGAGGAACTGCAGTCAACTCACATAATTTGTAATAAAAACATCTTTGCCATTCTGAAGCTTCCCTCCAACCACTTTGCATATTATTTTATACATACTGTGATTCTGTACTTGTTAATAATACGGCAGAAATCTCCCTCCACTGAGTCTGGCTGCATCCATTTTAACTGTGGGCAGCTAAAGCTGCTGTCTGTTCACTTCCTGGATTTACAGAGGCACACCTCCAGCTCTGAAGCTCTCATTTGCCCTCTTATAACCCACCCCTCTTTCCTTCCCGGCAAACTCTCACGAGAGTGAGAGAGAGAGAGCTGTGCACAATGTCATAAGGCTAGACTAGGCTTTTGATCAGACAAGAAACAGGAAATGGGTTGTAAAGAGTATTTACTGGCAGAAAAATGTTTTACTATCCAAAGTTAAAACAACAAGAGCAGAAGATTTTATAGATGGAAAGTTGAAAAAATTACTGAAGATCCTCTTTTTAGTAATTTAGGTTTCATTTATACAGGTGTGTGAACAACAGCAGCCTGTCCATACGAGGCGCAGGGGCGCTACCCCCCCCCCCCCCCCCATTCCATGCACCCAGCCCCTAATCTACATGCAGGGTGCCGGACGCATATATTCCAATAGGGTTTTTTTTAATCTTTTTTTTAGAAGCAGATGTTAAAATCCGCAAGCTCTAATTGTTTTCCCAAAAAGGGTGGGCCCGGAGCATTTGCTATTGTGTTTGTGATTCTCCTCCAGGAAAATCCTGGCTAAAGAAGTGGGTTCTGAGACCGATTGGCCGAAACTGAAGGTAATCATCCATTGTATCCATTCAAAGAACAGAGTGCTGCGTCCAGAGTCAGTGTTTAGCCACATCTGAACCCAGCAGCCTATCCACCCTCATACACCCATCTGAATGAGGCCTTAACCACTTGCCTACTGGGCACTTTTACCCCATTCCTGCCCAGGCCAATTTTATGCTTTAAGTCCTGTCGCACTTTGAATGACAATTGCGCGGTCACAAAACAATGTACCCAAACAACATTTTTATCATTTTTTTTAGATTTTGAGTTTTCTTTTAGTGGTATTAAATCACCACTGGGTTTTTTATTATTTTATGCAAAAAAAAAAAAAACGGAAAAAGAATGTAAATTTCGAACAAAATATTTTTTCTTTGTTTCTTTTATAAAATTTTGTAAATAAGTGATTTTGTTTCCTTCACTGATGGCACTGATAGCCAGCACTGATAGGCACTGTTGGGGCTGCACTTATAATCATGGCACTGATGATCAGTCTCCTAATTATCAGTGTTGATGTCCGCAGTGTGGATTTGCTGGTTATCAGCTCTCCTCTCCTCACGCACTGTCAGCATTAGGAGAGGAATGCCAAAAACTGGTAAATCCTATTTCACTGTGATCAGCTGTGATAAGACACAGCTGATCATGTGGTAGAGAGCTGCTGTAATTGGCTCTTTACCATGATCTGTGATCAGCTGTGTCGCAAGAAGCGCAATCATGGGATGATGTCATATGACACCCTCCCTGCAATTTGCGACCGTACTATAGCCATCATTCGGCTATAATGCAGTTGTGAAGAGGTTAAACATGAAAGAAGTTATCTGGGAAGTATACACTAACTTTACACTTCCTAGCAGAACCTTCAGGGCCCCATGCAAGGCCCTTCCCCCTGAGCCCAGTAGCCGAATGCCAGGATCTGGTCACAAGTGAGACCTTTGTGACCCTGGTAGTTCAGCCACTGGTGGTAATTTTTGATATATATATATATATATATATATTTTATTTTTTATTTTTTTTTAAATATTAATTGTAGCACTACCCTTGGAGGAGCCCCTTAATTTATGTTTGGTTCTGTACTCTGCCTCTCAACCCGAAAACGGTCTCAACCCCTCTGGCACACCTGCTTGATAAGATTAGTGTGAAACCCAACAACAGAGAGAAAACACAGTGATGACAAACCATGAAGTATATTTACCAAGGCCCTGGGTTCCGTCAGCTGTGGTAGTAAATAGAGACTTACACACAATATCAATAAACCACTTGTAAATGTTTACACTTCCGGTGACGTTTGCACAGTGTGAGCTCGCTGCTCATTTCTGATATACACTACATTACTGTTTTAAATGTGAGTACCCTGTTTGTTATATGTTTGAATAAACCGCTGAGTGTTTAAAACATATTACACTAGAGAGCCTCCTCTATGTTTTCTCTACTCTGCCTGGTGACACACTTTGGAGCTGTCTTACCCTGCTGACCAGTGGCGTCCCGCCCATAGGGGGCGCCCGGGCGCCGCCCCCCTCCTGTAGGCAAAATATATATATATATATATATATTTTTTTTTGTGCCCCCTTCAAAAAAATAAAATAAATCTTTAATGGATTGGGATTGAGCGCCGGCCACCATTGCCCTATGAAGCGCCGCATCACTGCAATCTAGACATGGCACTTCATTTGCAGGCTTTTATCTTGCCTATGGGTGCATTGAAAAGTGCTGATATGCTTCCCATGCCTCTCTATGGGCGCCAGGAGCATTTCTACTGTGACTTCCGGCCATTCGTCTTACAGACGAAAATCGGAAGTGACGTCACGCGGCACGTTCTCTGAAGTTCACACTGCCCGAGCGGAGCGGAGCTGGCGCTGCTAAGGTAAGCCAGCCAAGCCACAGAATTCAATTCAAAATGGATTTGATTTGATTGATCGCCCCATTAGGTCATCAGCGGTCATCAGCGGACAGTGGTGCACTGCCTGATTCCCACCCATCCACCTTGGAGCCTGTTATTGTATTTAGACTGCTGGGACTTGTAGTTCTCCATCTTCTCCTGGGGCTCATGGAGAAGATGGAGATTGGAGAACTACAAGTCCCAGCAGGTTATACATACAATAAGGCTCTGAGGTGGATGGGTGTAGATTGCATGCACCTATCAATCCGTAGGGGGAGGGGGGGCAGGATCAGATAACACTGTGGGGATTGATAGGTGCATGCAATCCAATACAGCGGACAAAGTAGGTGGATTATATAAGGGGTGTGGTTTACAAGAAGTGGGAGGGGCCAATCGTGGAGGGGCGGGGTCTTGCGCCCCCCATCCTAAAACTTCACTAGCCGCCACTGCTGCTGACCACCCAGCCTGGAAGAAAGCCTTAACCCCCTAGGCGCCACACTACTGGAAGGACGGATAGGAGTTATCCCCTCTACCCCCGAGTGATTCCGTTGGTTTTATTGCATGCTGCTTACCTTGCAGCCGTAAGGTAATTTGTTAGCACACCTTTGGGTGTCACCATACACTGAAGATTCACCAACAAGTCACCTTGCCACCTGCTGATGTCATTTAGCACCCAGCAATTTCTTTTGATTAAACTGCATCACCTCTTGGACTGAGTCCCCGGTGCACCATTTGCACTTTGTAACAATTGGACAATCTCACATTATACAGTCACCTATTTGTATGTATTTGCACTCTTATTCAGTTCACAGTTTTATTCATCCATCATTGTGGCATATCAGTTATGTTCAGTCATTCATTTTGATTGGAGCATAACACCATCCTGCGATTCCCTCTGCGACTGCATATATTATTATCTTCGCATTGTGATTTTATTTATGCACCTGAGTCACCTTATCTGCACTGTTTGCACATTCATTCAGTTCACCTTTTGATGCACCTTATCTTAGCATTTATAGTGATTTTGGACCTGATTCAGATACCTTTTGCGTATCTGTCCGGCGGCGTAGCGTATGGTGTTTACACTACGCCGCCGCAAATATTATGGGCAAGTGCCTTATTCAGAAAGCACTTGCTCCATACTATGCGGCGGCGTAGTGTAAACTGCACGGCGTAAGTCCGCGCAATTCAAATGAATGGAGTGGGGGCGTGATTCATGTAAAATCACGTCGATTTTTATCAATGTAAATGACGTGAACGTCGAGTCCCATTCCCAAACGATTTACGCAAACGACGTAGCCGATGGCAAATTCGACGCGGTCCCGACGTGCATACTTAACATTGGCTGCGCCTGCTATAGCAGGGGTAACCTTACGCCATCTAACACTTACGTAAACGACGTAAAAAACGACGCGCTGTCGCAAGTCCGCTCGTGAATCGCTGTATCTTTCTCATTTGCATAGGCAAATGAGAAATCGACATAAACGCCACCTAGCGGCCAGCGTAATAATGCAACTAAGATACGACGGTGTATGCGAATTACGCCGCTCATATCTTAGAAGAAAGCCGGCGTATCTTCTTTTCAGAATAGCAAAAAAAGATATGCCGGCTATTCTTATTATTTACGCAGCGTATCTATAGATACGCTGCGTAAATAGCTTTCTGAATATGGCCCTTTATCTTTCAGTCAGTCTATTTGCATATTCATTTATCAATTATACTATTTTGGTTATTTTTTACATTTTACCATTTACACCATTCTATGCTATTGGAGTGCAACACCATCCCTTGATTTTTTCCATGTAGAATATTAGGGTTGTCCAGATACCGATACTATTATTGGTATCGGGACCGATCCCGAGTATTTGCGGGAGTACTTGTACTCGCGCAAATGCTCCCGATGCCAAAATAGAATACTTATTTTGTATTTATCAACATGTTCTGTGAAAATTCTTTGAGTTTTTTACTACTGTGTGACAAGAAAATAATTTTTTTTTATACATTTTTACTCATTTTTATTCTTTTATAATGTCTTGAGTTAGAGTTCTTCATAATTCTAAAGAAAATATCCTTAGTCTGTATTGTGGTTTGAAAACTGTCACATGACATTTAAAAAAGTATCTGTATTCGGTATCGGCAAGTACATGAAAAAAAGTATCGGTACTTGTACTCGGTCCTAAAAAAGTGGTATCGGGACAACCCTATAGAATATGATGCTATGGATTCCTTAGATCAGGGGTGTCAAACTGGCGGCCCTCCAGCTGTTGCAAAACTACAAGTCCCATGAGGCATTGCAAGGCTAACAGTTACAAGCATGACTCCCACAGGCAGAGGCATGATGGGACTTGTAGTTTCGGAACAGCTGGAGGGCCGCCAGTTTGACACCCCTGCCTTAGATGAAGAAGCTATTCCCACTTGTGTTTTCTTTATTTATGAGTAGTAAAGTACTGACCTTTCAGCGCAGGGGAGAAAGACAAAACCCCAAAGTCTGATTGTAAGATGCTCAGGTACAGCAGATCTACAGCCGTGGAACTACAGATCTCAGCGGCAGTCTGCATGAAAGAAACTCACTTAGACATACTACAGTCACTATTTGGATAGGCAAATGCCTTCTCACAACTATGGGTCCCAGCTGGCTGCAGACTCCATCCAGAACCTCCTGCAGGTCAGTGTAGATGGCTCTGTCACGCCGTGCTGTTCCTCCCAGTGTGCTGGAAGGCAGATGGCTTTAAAAGCTCTGAAGTGCAGGCCGATCCTCCTGCTCATTCAGCAGGGCTTTTCACAGGGATCCCTCTGGGACGGGCAATCTGCTCTCTGCTGTAGGCCGTAGGCTCTTAGCCCTGGTCACACACAGACCTCTTGCTGGTTGATGAACGGCGTCCCAAGAGGCCAAAAGCATGCCATGCCTGTACTTTTATCTGCTTGCCCAGCAGGCTGTTCTGTCACTTGGCATTGTGGGTCTATGTCTTGGCGCTGTGGGTCCAGTAGTTCCCAGACTGATTTAACAGCATGAGTCACTTCCTCATCAAACTAAATATCCTACAATGCACAACTGTTAGTTTTCTTAAAGCAGTTGTATACTCGCTGTCATTTTTTATTTTTTTTTAAACCTGAAAAGCAAAAGCCATAATCGTCTAGTATGCACCGCATACTAGCTGATTATGAAACACTTACCTTGGAACGAGGTGAGAGGAACTTACCTGGTAAACGACGAGGGAGATGTCATCTTTCCTCGTTGTGTCTTCAGGGTTTTGCCGCTCCGTGTTTATCCGATTCCCCATAGGGGAGAGCGGAGAAAAAACAGGGCGGTCTCTGCACAGTGTGCGGGGACCGCCCTGTCAGCTGACAGCTCAGCGGGGATTTACGGAGGATCCCCGCTGAGCAGACGGACACACACGGGGCGAATCAATTCTGATCCGCCCCGTGTGAAAGGGCCCTTAACTGTACTTCTGTATCAGTCTGGATCATGTTTTCTAACAGTAGACGAAGGCCATTATTCAGAATCCACTCGTTGGTAATATTTTTTCCAGATTGTATGAGCAGAATCGCCGCATGGATCAGTTTGCCATGGTGTTACAAATGCGTCGCACGGCTCACCTAGAATCTCCCACTGTGGCTGCTTCGGTATAACCTGTGTTGCAGGCTGTCCCTGCCGCTTCGAGTGTTACCTCCATGAGAGGTATGTCTGGTTCCGCTCCGCTTCCCCAGTGATTTGGGGGCGATCCAGTCCAAAGCAGAGGGTTTCTCAACCAGGTTGACATATACTTTGAGATGCTGCCCCAGGCATTTCCCACAGACAGAAGCTAAGTAGGTTTTGTGATATCTTTGCTTTCTGAGAGAGCCTTGGCCTGGGCAAACCCTCTATGGGATGCAAAAGCCTGTTGTCTTGAGTTGCCCAGAGTTTGTGGCTTCTTTTAAAAGGGTATTTGACCTTCTTGCACGCTCCGCTTCTGCTGCCTAGTGCCTCATGTCCATCAAAGAGAGTACGAGAACTGTTGCCAATAACGCCATTGAATTCCATACTCTCGGAGCAGAGGTGGCTTGGAACAATGAGGCCCTCGTGGCTGCTTTTTCTCATGGTCTCTCCAATGCCAACAAGGATGAGATAACAGCCTGACATATGCCCACTGAGCTGGAGAGGTTGATCACGTTTGCAATTCTCATTGACTCCAGACTCAGAGAAAGATTCTCTTTTAACCACTTAAGGACTGCCGCACAACGATATACGTCAACAGAATGGCACGGCTGGGCACATGGACGTACAGGTATGTGCCCTTTAAGAGCCCAGCCATGGGTCGCGAGCACGCCGCTGCCGGTGTCCCGGGATCGGGTCACAGGAGCTGAAGAACGGGGAGAGGTGAGTGTAAACAAACCTTCCCTGTTCTTCTCTGTGGCTTGTCACTGATCGCCTGTTCCCTGTCATAGGGAACGACGATCAGTAAAGTCACACGTCCAGGCACACCCCCCTACAGTTAGAAAATACACATTAGGGGGCGTGGTCTGGACATGGCCGTGTAAGGACGTGTACCTGTGGAGCTCCCGGTCCGTCCCGGCCTAACTGGCCCTATTTACAGCCATAACGAGCTAACAACCGCGGCATGTACTCGGCTGGGAAGCGGAGAGGCACGGCTCAGCGGCGAAATACACCGTTACTTTTGCGGCGTCCAGGCAGCTTCTCCTATCCCCAAGATGGTGGGCACCACGAGGCACAGTGCACATGTGAGTTCCCCTCCACACACCTCACAATCAACACCCATGGCCTCCTACACGGTAGAGGGAGACCCCGATACACCAGCAGCGTTCCGACCGGATCCAATGGATCCGACACAATCGCTTCTCCAGCCACTGACGCTGCGGGCGGACGCGGAACTGTGGGCCCTGCTGCAGGCTCTGCCTACGAGAGCCGACTTTGAGTCACTGGTCAGCAGGTTAGAGGCAGCCCACCACACAGACATTACAGAGGTCCGCGGGGAGATCACATCGCTGACGGAGAGAGTGGAAACGGGGGAAACCACAGTGTCAGCACTGGAGGTGAGGTTGCGACAGGTGGAAGAAGTGCAGGCGACGCAGGCAGCCACCATACTAGCTCAACAGCTGCGCCTGGAAGAGGCCGAGGACCGCAGCAGGAGGAATAATTTGCGGGTGAGCGGTCTGCCTGAAGCCACGGGGTCAGAGGATCTAGGGGCAACGGTTATGGACATATTCAGAACTGTGGTGGGTGACACTCTCCCTCCGAATGTGCCTAAACCCACGGACCCGGCCCGGCCTAGGGATGTGATCTGCAAAGTCCATCACTATGCACACAAGGAACTCATCCTGCGGAAGGCGTGGGAGATGAGGGACACTGACTTTGATGGGGCTGTTATTCAAATCCTACCGGATTTATCCCGGGCCACCCTACAGAGGAGAGCCATGCTGAAACCTGTGCTGGAAGTCGCTCGGCACTCTGGCATCACCTACCGGTGGGGTTTTCCTATTGCAGTGACTTTCAAGAAGCAGATGCAGTCCTTCACCCTGCGTTCTCCTTCAGAGCTGCCCGCGCTGTTTGCCTTTATGGAAGCGGATCCTATTGATGTCCCGGACTGGCTGCAGACTCTCCCAAGCTTCCCCTCCAGACCAGGCGGTCCAAGCCAGAGGAGGTCCCGATCCCCACGGCCGCAGAGGAGCAGACAGAGGCCGCGCGTCGCACCCCCGGAAGACTCCAGGGAAGCCTAGTGACGAGGACAGCCGTGGTGAGATCACACATGCACACTCACTACCCTTAGAGCCGTATGCCGAGTATTTATTACCTATGATCTTGCTCTCATTGTTTATGGATCAGTTTGAGGTTGCCCCCCACATGGAACTGACTTGTTCCCTACCCCCCCTATGATCGTGAGCGCAGCTGGTAGGTTTTCTGAGAAATATGGGATGTGCGGGATTGAGCACATGGGAGGGCCTGTTTGTTGGGGTGGAGGGTGGGCACCTGATTCTGACCCGCGGATATACCCCCCCCCTACACCCTGATGGAGGACGAGACCACTAGATACTGCCCCCCGGGACTCACATGAAACTCATATCTGTACCCCCCTCCCCCCTCGCATGTACTTTGCACAGCCTACACTGAGACCTCCGGGCATGGGCCTGATCCAAGAAGCACTGTGTTGTACACCTTTGTACTTGGGACCCCGCAGAGCCTAGGCAGGAACGGTCCTTGGAATATCAGAGGCAATGGGAAACCTGGTCGCCGAGAAATGTTTTTCCACATGGATTGCCGCACTGAGGGCAATGTGTACTGAGGCAGGGGATCCTGTCTGGCAATGGGGGGACCTAAATGTACTGTTGGCTAGTATGCTGGGATACGGGGGGAAGGTAATATAGAGGGGATCTTGCCGATTAGCCGAGGGGGGGCGGGGGGAGAAAAGCCGGCTTAGGGGGGCCCACGGTTCTGAGGGCCTTGCTGGGAGCTAGAGGGCGCTGGCTATGGGGTGGGGGAGTGCATGATCCTCACTAGGAATGTGAATATTCTGTTGTTTGCCGCTGAATTTGTCTTGTATTATGTTTCATGTCTATGCCTTCTTGCTTGTACAATTTACATTTATACCTGAGTACATGCACAATTATACCTTAGGGCTGGGGAGGCCGGGCGGAGCCGGGGGCGCTACCCCGGTCGTAGTCTAACCTCCTCCCCACTAGTTGGAGGCATCGCACCCGGGGCTACCCGGAAGGTGCTTCTGTGCAACGTTTTGCACTACAGTTGATCGAGTTTTAACAATCAATTGTGAGTAGGATCACGGTGATCACTCTTTATTCACTGTACTCTTTTCTGAGCTAATATTGCTCTCACACCTCTCAACTCTTCCTCTTCTCTCAGTTCCCTTCTTTCCCCCCCTCCCCTCCCTCTTTCTTTCCTTCCCTCCCTCCCCCCCCCCAACCCCGGCGCGGTAGTGATGGATCAAGTCACCTGAGAAGCACTGTATGCTTTTGAACGACCCTAAAAGGACTAGAGCAGATATAGTGTTCATTCAGGAGACCCACTTTAAGACAGGCTCCCCACCATGCTTGAAAAATCGACACTTTCCCATAACATACCATGCGACGAACCCCTTACACAAATCTAAAGGGGTGTCTATACTCCTTGCAGGCAGTGTGCCATGGTCCTACCGTGACTCTAAGATTGACCCAGAGGGCCGATACGTATTCCTTAAGGGACTGATAGGGGAGGTGTTGGTGACGTTAGCCACGGTCTACACGCCAAATGACGGACAAGATGTGTTTTTGCACAGCACACTGTCCATACTGATGGATTTTACGGAAGGCCAGTTGATTCTGGGAGGGGACTTTAATGTGCCGTTGGTCCCACCGGTAGACACATCCTCCGGCACCTCCTCTGTGAGACCCAGGATACAGAGGAACATTGCTAAAGACCTTCACAAGGCACAACTGATAGACATCTGGAGGCTCCTCCATTCGGGAGAGAGAGACTACACATTCTTTTCACCCCCACACAAAACATGCTCGCGGATCGACTATTTCCTGATACCACACCGCAACCTAGAGGCGGCACATGATCCCGTGATAGGAAATATCACCTGGTCAGACCACGCGCCCATAACTCTGCGTTATTCCCTCTCGCAAGCCACATCGCCCCGCACGCGGTTCTGGAGGTTAAACGAAAGTCTGCTTCAGGACACTACTGTGCTGACTGAGGTGACGACCGAATTGACCCACTATTTTAGTACTAACGATGTTGGGAACTGTGACCCGGGCATACTGTGGGAGGCGCACAAATCGGTTATAAGGGGAGTCTTAATCAAGCATGGTGCACGCATCAAGAGGGAAAGAGAAAAACAACTCCTAGGGCTCCTGGACAAGATCCGTGACCTAGAAGCAAAACACAAACACAACCCGACCCCCCTTGTAGAAGCAGAACTCCTGACTGTTAGACGACAAACCGTAGACATACTGAGATACAAAGCCAAGGCAGCTCTTCAGATCTGTAGGAAGCCATCCTATGAGTCGGGGAACAAGTGCGGGAAGCTACTGGCGAATGCGGTCAAGCAGCAGAGGCGTCAGGCATATATACCCCACATTATTTCCTCGTCGGGAAAAAAACAGGCTATGCCCACTCGTATCGCAGGGGAATTTCATGGATTCTACTCCTCCCTATACAACCTCCCGAAACAACATACTAGGGTCACTGATGTCAGAGACTACCTGATTAAATCAGATATCCCGAAGCTCCCCGAAGAAGTGGGGGTGGCCTTGGATGAACCCATCATGTTGGCAGAACTACAGTGTGCCATTAAGGGAATGAAACCGGGTAAAGCACCGGGCCCAGACGGCTTCACGCTACAATATTATCAAACTCTTCTGCCGGTGCTGGGTCCATACATGGTCAAACTGTTCAACAATCTGGCAGACGGAGGTCACTTCCAGAGGTATACCCTGAGGGCCCACATCTCCCTCATTCCTAAAGAAGGAAAAGATCCTGCCGCCTGCGGCAGTTACAGGCCTATATCCCTCCTGAATGTAGACCTTAAGTTTTTCACTAAAGTTTTAGCGAACAGACTGTCCCGACACATGACTGAGATCATACACTTAGACCAGGTGGGTTTTGTCCCGTCCAGGGAGGCCAGGGACAACGCTACCAAAGTACTAAACCTAATTCACAGGGCCACGCAGCTCAAGACTCCTTGCGTTTTCCTCAGCACTGACGCTGAGAAAGCCTTTGATAGGGTGAGCTGGGATTTTATGTTCTCCGTCCTCAGGCATATTGGATTGGGCAGTAAGATGTTGCACTGGATCTCTGCGATATATTCTGAGCCGACTGCCCAGGTCAAAGCTAATGGTGTCCTCTCAGAACCCTTGACTATCTCCAACGGCACTAGGCAGGGATGCCCGTTATCCCCCCTCCTCTTTGCTCTGGCGTTAGAACCATTCCTTGGCACGATCCGGCAGAATCCAGACATAACGGGTATTAAGATAGGACAAGGCCATCACAAGATTTCAGCATATGCGGACGACCTTTTATTTTCTCTCACCAACCCCGTGGTATCACTGCCTAACCTGGTCAAGGAATTCAAAAAATATGGGGTGATGTCCAATCTAAAAATTAACTTTGACAAATCAACAGCCATGGGAGTGAACATAACCCCGAAGGCCTTGGCCCCTTTGATGTCTCAGTTTAAGTTCAAATGGTCGGATAGCCATCTCAATTACCTGGGGACATGTATCCCAAACGACTTGACGCGCACATTTGAACTTAACTTCCCCCCGATGCTGACTAAAGCCAGAAAACTGCTCGAGGAGTGGAACAAAGGACTCCACTCCTGGTTTGGGAGATGCAATCTCCTCAAGATGTGCATCCTCCCGAAATTTCTGTTTCTGTTTCAGGCTCTACCGATAGGGCTACCAGCTTCATATTTTAAACAAGTACAGTCCCTTTTCACCAAATTTGTGTGGGCTCACAGGAAACCGCGGCTGCGCATGCGGTACCTGACCCTTCCAAAGCAATGTGGAGGTCTGGCCCTGCCAGACGTTAAACATTATTATCAGGCAGTGCATCTAGGGAGGATCATCGACTGGAACAGACACGGTCACCTCAAACTGTGGACACAGATAGAACAAAACCAGGCCCAAGTCCCATTGGGGAGGGCAGTGTGGTGCCACAACCAACTCCCGTTGGATATGAAGAAACATCCCACCATAGGCGCCACGCTGCGCGTGGGCTCGGTGTTAGCGGACGCGGCCACCCTGACGTCTAAGACGTCTCCACTTTTCCCTATCCTCGGCAACCCGGCGTTTCCACCGGGATTGCGCCCATCGGGGAACTTGCGGCGACGGGTAAAGATTGCGCCCTGCATTTTGTGATCAGAGGCCGATGGGCTTCGATTGACAGCCTAACGAGTGATACGGGGGGCTTCCAACTGCCGTTCTGGAAAGCGATTAGGCTGCACCACTTCATCCACTCACTACCAGACCCCAGACAATTTACCCGTGACCTGACGACGTTTGAAGACTACTGTAGGGAAGACGGGGTGCTTACTCAGGTGCTTTCGAAGACATACTCCCTACTGAATACCCCGCCGGCACAACCGAACCTGGGGTTCTTGAGCGCATGGTGACAGGACCTGGGACAGACTTTTACAGACGTCCAGACGCAGAACATTCTTCAATTCTCCCTAAAATCGTCCATTTGCACAAGAATCCAAGAAACTAATTATAAGATGCTAACCAGGTGGTACTATACACCCCAGCTCCTACATACATTTTTCCCTACCACCTCTGATAAATGCTGGCGCTGCCTGAAAGATAAGGGAACTTTACTCCATGTCTTTTGGTCGTGCCCGCTGCTGCTTCCCTTCTGGACGACAGTGGAGGCGACCATACAAAAATTCACCGATCACGCAATCCCAAAAGACCCAGCTTTCTTCCTGCTTCACGCTTCCACGGTTCCGGCACGATCTTACAAAAAATCCATTGTGAGGCATTTGTTAAATGCTGCCAAATCCTGCATACCGGCTACCTGGAAACAAACCACGCCCCCATCGGTTGGGCTGTGGTTGCGTAAAGTAGAGGAAATTAAGAACCTGGAAGACCTTGTGCTTACAGGCTAGGATATGCAGGAAAAACACTCTAACGCTTGGATGCTGTGGAACTTATACATATTCTCAGATGAGGGACAATCCCTATTGAACTCTTAGATCCATCACCCCCGCGCCGAATATACCCCCCCCCCTCCCCTCCCCTCCCCACTCTTCTTTCTTTCCCCCTCCCCATGTCTCTACCCTTTCATTTAATTATTTTATTTTTTCTTCTTGTTAATCTACTTTGTTTGGTTCCGGCCTCTATTTTGTTTCCCCCCATACCTACTCCTGGTTCTTTCTCTCTCTTAATACTTCCTTTGCTCTGTTTTTATTTACCTGTGGTTTCCTCGACCACGGTTTCTTTCTCCTTTTTTTGTTCTTTTTGCTTTACTAAGGGCGTAGAGTCCGAATGGGCATTGGAGATGCAACCATTCGGTTACAAAATGACCTCACCTAGTCCAGAGATGGATTCCGCCAGCTGATATTGCAGGGGCTGGGTTGCTGGAGCGGAACTGTCTAGGGTTGACCTGTGGGCGATGCCCAGGCACTACACAGGTCTAGGGCGACAGTCTAACTGCTGCTTCAGATAGTGGGAATGTGAATCTCTATGCAGAGCGTACGTGTAAATGACGGGGTCTGGTGAGGACACGGTTGTTATGTTGTTATATAATTTTCTGTATTCCTTGTTGAAAAACACTAATAAAATTTATATTTGAAAAAAAAAAAGAAAATACACATTAGTACACACTTAACCCTTTAGCGCCACTAGTGGTTAACCCCTTCACTGCCATTGTCATTTTCACAGTAATCAGTGCATTTTTATAGCACTTTTTGCAGTGAAAATTACAATAGTCCCAAAAATGTGTCAAAAGTGTCCGATGTGTCCGCCATAATGTCACAGTCACGAAAAAAATTGCTGATCGCCGCCATTACTAGTAAAATAAATATAATTAATAAAAATGCCATAAAACTATTCCCTATTTTGTAAACGCTATAAATTTAGCACAAACCAATCAATATACGCTTATTGTGATTTATTTATTTTTTACCAAAAATATGTAGAAGAATACGTATCGGCCTAAACAGAGGGAAAAAATTTTTTTTATATATCTTTCTGGGGATATTTATTATAGCAAAAATACAAAAAATATTGATTTTTTTTAAAAATTGTCACTCTATTTTTGTTTATAGTGCAAAAAATAAAAACTGCAGAGGTGATAAAATACCAACAAAAGAAAGCTCTATTTGTAGGAAAAAAAGGATGTCAATTTTGTTTGGGAGCCACTTCGCACGACTGCACAATTGTCAGTTAAAATGGTGCAGTGTCGAATCGCACAAAGGGGCCAGGTCCTTAACCTGCATATTGGTCCGGGTCTTAACAGGTTAAGGAGAGCTTGCGGAAGCCTCCTGTACATTTGACTCCGAGCTTTTCAGTCCCACCCTTGCCTCCCTCACCTCCTATTCCTCCTGGTACTGAGTCAGTCAGTGAAGGTGAACCCATGCACTTGGGCTTCACACGTCTCTGCGGATGAGAGAGCCCTTGGGATGAGGGAGAGATTGTGCCTTTATTGTGGCCAGGCAGGTCACTTTTTGATGTCTTGTCCATACCCGTCACAGACAGACCTTAGGTGGCATTGTTTGGTCCCCAGTTATCCAGGAGGATAAGCCCCTAGTTTCGATTACCCTTTCTTGGGTTGAGTCATCCGTCGAAATACAGGCTCTAATCGACTCTGGGGCTGCAGGCCTGTTTATTGATGCTGCCTTTGTATTAAAGCACACGATTCCGCTGCAGCTGCGTGACACTCCACTTATCATTGATGCTCTTGGTGGGAGACCTCTACAGCAGGGGTGGCCAACCAGTGGCCCTGGGGCCACATGTGGCCCGCGGAGCCCTCTGATGTGACCCACGACCTCCTGCTCTGGATTGGCGGGTTGGCAAGCCCAGATTGTAGGTTGCGGCCTGCCATACCGCAGCATCAGTGTTGTGAATGAAGCTGGTGGTAGAGGAAGATCACGGCTGCGGAGCAGAGCCCCATAAGCTGATGTGTCCTCTACAGCCCCGGCTTTTGCCACAAGCGGAGTCTATGGCAACATTCAGCTAACCCGCAGGATAGACACAGGTGCACTACGCTGCACCTGTGGTGTGGGTAAACCACAGCACATCAGTGTGAAAGCAGTCTTAGGCCCCTTTTCACATGATCAGCCCCACCAAATGGGACCCTCAATTCACCTCTATAGAGCAACAGGTGTCCATTTACGCCCGCTTACCTCCAATCAGAAAAACAGAAGGAAGTAGCCGTGACCTGTTATCAGCCCGTTCCGCTCATTGTGGCCCGCGACTGATTACCAAGTTGCTTAAGTGGCCCTCGCTCTTCAAAAGGTTGGGCACCCCTGCTCTACAGCCTGCCCATGTGACTCATGAGACTGTTCCATAGTCCATGGCTGTGAGATAATCCAATTCCAAGTTATTTCCTCACCTAAGTTTCCGCTGGTTATTGGTTATCCTTGGTTACAGAGGCACAACCCCTCTTTTGATTGGCTCCATGCTGAGGTTCTCTCCTGGTCGCCACAATGCAGTAAGCTTCCAAAAGGTAGCCAGGGTCCTGTGCACCTCCTTACTCTCCTCCCTCCCGGAGGAGTACTGCAATTTTAGCGTTGTCTTTGACAAAGGTCAAGCCGGTAGTTTGCCTCCACCCCAGTCGTATGTCCCCCACAATTGACCTTCAACCTGGTGCCATACCCCCTCGTGGCAGGGTTTACCCTTTGTCAGTCTTGGAGGATAAGGCCATGGAGGAGTATGTTGCAGAGGCACTTTCTTGAGGTTTTATCCACAAATCTTCAAGTCTTGCTGGTGCTGGTTTCTTCTTTGTGAAAAAAAAGAGTGGTGAACTAGGACTTTCTATTGCTTATAGGGGTCTCAATTGTTTCACGATTAAGAATGCCTATCCAATTCCGTTGATTACGGAGTTTTTGGCCGCCTCAAGGGAGCAACGGTTTTCACAAAGCTTGATTTGAGAGGGACATACAATCTTGTAAGGATTAAGGAGGGAGTTGAGTGGAAAACTGCATTCAATACCAGAACAGGCCATTATAAGTACCTCGTAATGCCTTTTGGCCTTTGTAAAGCCTTGTACACACGCTTGGTTTTCTCGGCAAGAACCAGCAAGAAAACTGTGTGTACGAGGCTTTGAGGTTTCTCGTCTGGAAATCTGCCCAGAATCTCGATGAGAAAAATAGAGAACCTTCTTTCTATTTTCTCGTCGAGATTCTTGTCTGTCTGTTTCCTTGAGCGTCTGTATACTTACCTGTCGCTGTGGAAACCTGCGCATGCTCGAAATGACTTTAAAGCATGTGCGGAAGCTTCCTTGGCATAGGTAGGGTGAAGTAAGATGGCGGCGATGGCATCGAATGTGACAAGTGCATGCTCGTCATACGCGATGACGTCACATCGTTCTTGCCTTTCAAGAGAACCGTGGTTCTTTTGAAAGGAGAGTCTGTACACTAAGGCGGCAAGAGATTCTTGCCAGGAATCTTGTCAGGAAAAATGATGGTTTTATCCTGACAAGATTCTGGCCCGTGTGTACAAGGCTTAACGCTCCAGCAGTTTTCCAGGAATTTATTAACAATGTCCTCCGAGATTTGTTGCAGTTATGTGTGGTGGTTTATCTCGACAATATCCTCATATTTTCCAAGTCCCTGAAGAGCCACCACACAGATGTCTGTCGTGTGCTTCAGAAACTAAGAGAGAACAATCTCTATTGTAAATTGGAGAAGTGTGAATTCCATCGTGAACAGGTTAAATTCCTGGGTTATGTAATTTCCAGTGCTGGTTTTTCGATGGACCCAGAGAAACTTTCAGCAGTCCTACAGTGGCCCCTACCCGTGGGTTTACGTCCTCTGTTTTCTTGGCTTTGTCAACTATTATTGGAAGTTTATTCGTAACTTATCGTCTCTGGTTAAAACCCTGACTGATTGAGACTGGTAGCTAGTGGGGGGGAGAAAAGGTATTATTTTATTTTTAATTTTTTTATTTTTTCCTATTTTTACTCATTTATCTTTTCTCTTTTAAACACATTGGGCCAGATTCAGGAACACTTGCGCTGGAGTATTTCGATATGCGCCGCGTAACTGTGATGATGCGCCGTCGTTTCTATGTGCCCGTACCCACCAAACTAGATGCGCCCAATAACGGGTCATTTGCGACCGGCGGAACGTTCCGACGCCAGAGTATCGTCAGCGCTTAATTTCGCTGGGCGCATCAGTCGCGCCTATTGATTTCCCCTGCAAATATGCAAATGAGGGATTTTTCCTAATTCACGAACGGATTAGCACCATACGCTGGCTACATGCGCCGCGCGTATCTCGTCCATCCGGCGCAAAGTTATTTCTACAAAAGGCTGC